>CM022951.1:23125864-23618143 GCA_012931725.1 Litsea cubeba | reverse complement strand
ATGATACATACACATTCTATGGTCCAATGGTTCTATGCATTTGTTGTGAGAAAAAGCTCGAATAATTGACCAGTGGACATATTTTTTTTGGTTGGAGATGTGCATATAAAAGAATCAGCTAGTCCAACAGGTTGGTAGCCTAAATCACCATCCAATTGGTACCAACTACCAAGCATTGCATCAGCAAATATTGCTGAGATAGTAGGAAAATCTGTGATTGGTTGAAGTATTTTTCTCACTGATTCTCTTTTTTTTCCTGAAGCTGAAGCTTTATATTAAAAGGGACTCAAACACATAGATGATTGCGAACAGTCCAGTGCGCTTTACATCTAATTTTGGTACGAAAAAGGAATTAGCAAATCAACCAAAAGATAGAGGGTAATCTTCATTCTTCATCCTACTCCAAAAGTAGTTCTCCTGAGTTTCTGGTGCTTTACATTTACATACATATCTCAAGTAAGTATATGTTCCATATATGAATTGGTAATGAGGGACACAAAAATTTCCATCGGGGGACCAAGTTTAGGAAGACTGTCCGCCCATATCCTCTGATCTGCGAAGGTGAGAGGTTACCTTCCATCTAGGCAGATTAGTGAGGGTGGCCTGAATTTTCTTCTTCAAATATTCATTAGATTCCATGGGTATCCGTCCGACGTGTTTAGAGAGTTCCATATAATGGAATCGCCCTCGATGATGACATTTGTAATACCGATCCGCACAACTGTATCCCTATGAGGAAAGCCTTTTTTATATCTCATTTCTCATCTCTGATTCTCCTCATCTAATCATAAATGCTATATCGGATGAAATAGAGGCTATCATCAATCATATCCTATGGTATCATGTTTGGATTGACAACTACAATTAGGAAGGGCTTTGCAAGTGTTTTTTTTTTTTTTTTTTTTTTTTTTGAACAAGTGGACACATTGTTAGGGATTTTATAGATTTTGATGATAACTTATCATTTTAGCATCATACAAATTTCACATGCAATTTAGAAAAATCTTGAAATCTGATTTACTCATGCATTGTTTTGAATCTTGTAAATCTTTTAGTTCATGCATGTTTTTATTTTAAATTTAGATTCATTTTAGTTTGAAAAGAATTTTTATAAATCAAGCTAGCCATTGTTTTAAAGTTTCAAATCATAGTTGGCTTTTAATGTTCATGATTTTAAAACACTTAGATTGATTTAAATCATGTGTCCAAGCTTAGTTTTGGCCCAAGATCCTCACAACAAAAACTTTGAAATATGCAAAAGTTGGGATTTTAGACACTGTCGGTTAGCCTGTCGGTCAGGTGTCGGCTAACCAACCATGGTTCAGAAGCTGACTAAAGCATTTCCATTAGAATTCCATAGAGCTATTTTCTGAACCAATTTGCCCTGTCGGTCAAGGCTGGCTCGGCTAACCGAACATGCTCGGTGAACCGAAGATTAGAATTGTTTCAAAATATGACCGTTGGGTCGGTTAATCGAACCCTGGATGTCGGTTAACCGATAGGTAGCCGTTGGCCCACTTTTTCTATAAAAGCAAGTTCATTTCAAGGCCAAAATTGATAATTCTAGAGGCCATTTTTGAGGTGAATGAAGCCTAAACATAGAGGAATGAAGTAAGGAAGGCTAATGGGTCTTTAGTAAAGCTAAAGCTTGGATTAATGAAGTTAAATCTCCAAGTAATTTTTACTTTTATTTCATTTGTTACATGCTTTGTTTAAATCTTTGGTAAATGATTTTTAGCATGATAACTATGATGTGTTGGATCCATTCTTCATTTAATCTTGAAAAATGCTACGGGGCCCGAAAAAGGGCCCCAAAAACGGGCACAGCTCCCGTGGGAGCCATGGGATCCCAGTGCACGCTGGGATCCAACGGCTCCCTCGGGAGCCATGCTACTTTTCGGGCCCTGTAGCACGGTTCTTCTTTAATCTTTGATCTAAGTTGGATTGGATTCTTCACTTTGATTTCAAACCAAGTTTGTTTTAAAAATTTATAAAACATGTTTTATCAAAATCTTTGATTTCTTTTATAATATGTTTCATTTGCTTGGTTGAATCATATTTGTTGTTTTCATTCATTTGAACCTTAGTTAAACTTTTTTTTGAAAACAACATTGCACATGCATTACATGTTTAGACATAATTAATTTCATACAACTTGTGAACTTTTGATTTTCATATCATTAACAAGTTAATAGTTTTACATGTGATTTGCATTATACTTCAATCAAATCTTTATATGCTTTATACTTTTAAATGCATTAAGCATGCATATATTGATTGGACTTATTTTTAAACTTGATTGAAGTATTCGCACAACACATAATGAGCATTCATCTTTGCATTCATATAGTGTTTGTGTGAGCTAGTTTTTCATTTTCATATCCGCCTAATTTAGAGGCAATCATATTGAGCTTAAATTGTTTCTCTTCTAGTGTTTGTTTAGACACTTCATTGAGAAAGAAAAAATTTCTTGGTTGTAAAGGTTATTGCTTAACCTAAGAAAAATATTGTGTAAGGGTTATTGCTTAGCCTAGAAAGGCATCTTGTATATGTTGTTGTTAAGCCTAGAAAAATAATATTGTAGAGTTATTGCTTAGCCTATTCAAAAACATACATAGTGAGAATCCGGTGGGTGTTAAATCACAAGCCGGTAGTGGATGTAGGCATTGAGGCCGAACCACTATAATGATTGTGTGATGGTAATTGCTTTGTGATGATCGTTTTAATAGTTTCCGCATTTTTTTGTTAATCATCACAAGTAACTAATCTATTTAAAAAAAAATTGGTCATATTTGGTCATTAAGTAGTAGCTCACCCTATTCACCCCCCTCTAGGGTAAGGATCCCGGACTTTCACACATATTACTTAAAATGTGTCAATGTTTTGTTTTGATCAATGTAGGAATTATTGGAACCCATTTCAGATAATTCATAAAAAAAAAAAAAGACAGATTACTGATAAATATTTGAAGATGAACAGTCAGATCTATGCAGGTGTGCCATGTGTTGCAAGATGGAGTTCTTGTGTAAGCGGATGCATTAACAATCAGTTCTCTCGTTTCTCGATAAAGATGAGCACATGAAATATTTCCAAGGGGTGTTTATGTCAATATGAGATGTTATGAGGGCATTCTCGTCCAATGGACCCAAAATTTCCGTTAATCTCTGCCTTTAAGAAATAAGTTTCGAAATTTAAGCCGCCCTCATCAGCTTAAATTTAAGACCTTAAAACCACCAATTCCTAAAGTTAGCTCTAAATATAGAAAGTGAATATTTTACCTAAAAATGAACCGTGTTTGGCCGTTGCACGAATAATGAAAACTATTTCCTTATGTACAAACGCGGTCCGTTAGGCATGGTTTTTTTTTTTTTTTTTTTTTTTTTAACTTGGGACCAACGATGCTAGCGTTGCTCGATTTAAAATGAAGCGTCGCTCTTCGTAAACTATTGGCATATGGGTGTATGTCTCAGTATCATATTTCGGGTGACTGTTGGCATCATTTAGATTACTTTTACTGGCTGGTTGCAGGACTCAGCGCCATCGAACTGGGCCTCTTCCTGTATTTTTCCAAATCCCACATCTATATGAACCAGAGGAAAAATGTCCTCTCTATGTGAGGGGGACAACTGTTGGCGAGGATTGCATCGCCATGTGGTGATCTGAACCATTCATGTGGTCGGTCACATGCAAAAGCATATTCCATTTATGGAAGACATTTAGTTTCAACATCCATAGTCATGCTATGCAGATGTGTATAAATGATCGCCTGATGCTAATCACCCTTTTTAGTGTCTACAGCATGGACCGTGTATTTCTCTCATCATTAGAATATTGTACAAATGACCTACCACATTCTGTTGCTAGATGACTTGTGACTTGCAAAAACATGTTTCCACTGTTAGCATAGGCAGAAAAGTTGCAATCACAAGTTTTTCACTTCTCATATAGGCAAAAAAGATGCAAGTAGAGAAGGAATGAGAAAAATGGATAAAAAAAGTTAAATTTAGGGAGCGAAGAGGGCGACGCCCATATTTATTTGGGAAACGCTATCATCCTTTGTGAAAAAAAAGGAAAAGTGGCAGAATGAACTTTCTTGTGCAACGAAAAATAATTTTCACTATTTCGTGCGTGCAACGGCCAAGTACGGCTCATTTTTCCGTCAATCCACTAAAAATAATTAGAGTTTGTCTAAACACTCTAAAATTTCAATAACTAATTTATTAAAAAACTTTTTCTTGGAGTTAACAAACATGCCCTTTTCATCTTTTAGCACATGCAAGGATTTGAGCCGGATTTAATTTCAAACCAAAACTCCTTTAACAAACACTCTTTACACACGTTTTGTTTCCGAGTTCACACAAGCAATATATGTTAAATGCCAGGCCAACCAAGAACTAGTGTCATGTGCACAAACTTTTTTGCAAAAGAATGACATGCCGTGTCAGGCACAAGCATTTTTGCAGAAAATTGATGGGCCTTGTCGGGAAGAAGATCATCTAAGTATCCCTTCCTTATCTCCAGCAGTTGCCTCTTGGCCAGGTTCTTTCTCCAATAACTCTTGCTCGATGAGACCTCTTGGCAAGCACATGTGGACCCTGGCTAGGTGCTCAATGCCTGGTTTTCTTACTAGGACTCTTAATTAAAATTTAGGATGTCAAGAATTTTAAAATATGATGTGACATTTTATCCCCAATTTTATTGGGAGAGACACTTTGATCAGGTCCTTGGACTATCTCTCACCAAACCTCTATCAAGAAGAGCTCCCTTGCGAAGCAAGATCATTCAAGGGTTTCTTAGAGATTTAGACATAAAGGACCCCAAAGGCCATTATAAACAACCCCTCTTTCGCCAACACATTCATGGTTGAGTGGTATTGACACCTTGTATAAATCTCTCTCATCCGTCAACATACTTATAGTTTAGTGGTCTTGCCGTATGACAGACATACCCATGCGTCTTAAAATAGATAATATCACTCCTTGCCAGTGGAACAACTTAGCAAAAAAAAAAAGAAAAAGAAAAAAAACTCTTTTAATGAGAAGATCCTGAATTTCCAGATCAAGAAAATGAGCCTTGAGCCTTAAACATTTGCCTCCTTTTGCGGCTACAGTCTTTGGCCACTGCTTAGGTTTTTTTTTTTTTTTTTTTTACGATAGAGAGGAGGCTATCAAGCTCCCTTCAATTCAAAGTGAAAATAAATAAATAAATAAATAAAAGTCACTTCCTATTTTAACATGTAAAAGGGACATTTACACAAAAATCTAAAATTTATACCCACAAGAATTGACTCTAAATCTTTGGGTTTGAACTTTACTTTATGAAAAACACTACTGTAATCCAAAAAGAAAGAAAAAAAAAAAAAAGATTAACTTTGGCGACACCATATTATTTGTTTCTTTTGAGATTATTTGTAAAGTGGGTTTTCTTCTGGAGAATTGTATGACTGATGCATTGAACTCCAAGTTCCATCATACTAGCCCATTTAAATCCCACTAAACAAATACATTTACATAATTCAATTCCTTTCGGATACAGTTAATTTCTACGACCAATAGGGAAATAGAATAGGTAAAAGAACTCTTTATGTCAACTAGGGAGATACATAGGCTTGTTATTAATATGTAACTGAAGGTAATATTACTCTGATAGGACGGAGTAGCACTATATATATATATATATATTTTTTTTACAACGGAGGGTGTCCCAACCTTTTGGGTCGGATTAATCCATATGGGCCCGGTGGGAGCTAGATAAATCCCCTGTAGCCCTAGTATAATAACACAGTTTCAAACCCTCAACCTTTTGGACCAAACCGTAGTCCTAAGCCAACTGAGCTACCCCTCGGGATTAAAGCCACCGTAAGAGTAGCACTATGAAACTCGAGAATATGATGATAGATAACGAATTTATAAATCAAACCATCAGTACCTAAATGACATCAATGATCGTGGCACGCCTCAAACGGATGTAGAAGCACCCAAGGCAAGCGTACAATAATCAACCCAAACACATGGAAAAAACATAGGGCAATAGTAAGTGATGAAATAAAAAAAAAATTTCATGGTTAAGTGTTACTCTAGCTGTCCATGCAATTGTGAAGCGGATAAACACATTAGAACCCTTTCATACCTTGATAGGTGACAACAGTAGTGTGTGTGGCATCACTTCCATCTATTCTTCCAAAAGCACATGTTCATGTAATTAAATATCTTGCTCAAGATGATTGGAGAGTCAGTTTATTTCTTGCCCTTAATGACCACCAAACGAAATAACAATGATTCGAGATGCATGTCCATCTGGTTCATCTAACAGTGGTTCTTGAATTATTAAGTTAGATTAATTATAGAGTGTGGGCTAAATTTATAATTTAGAGTTGTAGATTAAATAGTTCGATATCTTCGTTATTATGTTAACACTACACTTCATTGTGGGATGTATAACATGTGGTTGTGGATATTATTTTATAGAACATGAGTTGTATAGAAACAATTGTAATTTATTTATATGAAAATATTCAGGTGATAACTATTATTGAAAATTTTTCGTTATAATATATATAGTTTATTTGTTGAATAGAACAACATTATATGCGAGAGCAATCAAGATGCAACCATTATTTTGATGGTGGTTTAGAATGGAGCCTGCATGGGACCGGTTGCATTTTTTGGGTAATTGGGACCCCATATAAATATGTTCAAAGTAAACAACTTTGTGATTCATTGTTCTGAAATTGATTGTCTCAATTGATTTTTTGTTCTTAACAATTTGTTATGTGAAAATCCAAGTGTAGCGGATGTAATCTTTTCTGTATGTAGGGACACATGAGAATGTTACCTTTTGTGAATAGGAGGGACAAACAAGTGGCCAAATATATGTACACACTGATGTATTTTTTACATTGAATTGTGCATAGAGATGATAGTTATACAGGTTTAATTCCTTGGTCAGAATCCTAGTAAGCTATATCAAACAAGAATTTCTGGAAATCAAGATAAACTGAATTTTCAGAATGAATCAAATAGAGGCTTTTGAATTCAGAAAGTGTTTAGCAGCATTTTGACTTTCAACATTACTTATTCTCCAAATTACATTAGACATGAGCTCTCTAACTTCTTTGAGTCAGACAGGCCTATATAGGTGGGAGAAAGGCACCAAACATGTTTCTTATAGAGCAAGGTATTTGTAAAAAAAAAAACACAAACTGCCGACATCTCTCTCTAGGGAGATTAGATCTGACTGTTGTAATCTCTCTCTCTCTCTCTCTAGAGATGATGGTGACTATTGTAATATGAAGGTCTTACATAGCTCAGTGGTATGGCAAAATGTGTCTGTCTATGTTATGAATTCAAAACCACAAGTGCTTTTTTTTTTCCCTCTCTCATAAAGGACTAGAATAAAACATCTGGATCCATTTATAATCATGCCTGATTCTCCCAACCTTTGCTTCCCTTTGCCTTAAGTTGGGTTTATTATCCATCACATTTCCTGGCATTCGCGATTCGACTGTTGATATTTCTTGTAATTTCAGGAGTCACTGTCAGTAGTAAGAACACACAGCTTTGTTGCATGCACATGCCTGCACACATCAATGCAGAAATTACCCTTGCTGCAGATACGGCACAGAAGACTTAGGTCTAAACTTCTTTTTAAGGGGATCTTGTGCATTCTCAATCTCTTCCTGTAAAGGATAAGGGTGATAGGTTAATGATAGGAGTGAGTGTGGTTAATTCATCAAGTGGGACAGTTAATTTTGTGTAGAAAAATCGATCTCTATTCCCTCCTATCAAAATAAAATCAGATCTATATAGACGCTTCATCATCGCTCCAGTTTGCATATGCAACAGGCATGCCTCCTAATGGATGTCAATGGGTATCTGATCATTTGCATACGTGTAAGTCTTTGATATGAGAAAAAGGGGTCTGATAGGGGAATAAGGGGATATAACCAATCAGTAGAAAATGATGAAAGTTGGGTGTCAAAATCCATGCCTTAATTATGGGATTTGAAACCTTTGGATCCAAATGGATTTTTGTGTGTTTCTACCCAAGGATCCCATTCAAAACTGACTAGATGTTTTGATACATATGATGCTTGGATTATATTCACGTTTGATACCATATAAAGCTTAATCATATTGTCATTCGAGAGTCTCACTTCTATAAATTTCTCTTTCTTCCTTATCTTTTTTCTCATGGGTAGTTTTATA
Source organism: Litsea cubeba (assembly GCA_012931725.1). NCBI lineage: Eukaryota > Viridiplantae > Streptophyta > Magnoliopsida > Laurales > Lauraceae > Litsea > Litsea cubeba. The sequence goes on along the minus strand of CM022951.1, from coordinate 23,609,936 downwards.
AGAAAATGCGTCCTAATGGTCTTTATCATTTACTCTTTATCTCTGTTTTTTACCTAATTTAATATTTAATTAAACGCTCTTGCTTATCGTACATCCTCACCTGTCGGGTTCCATTAGCTTCTGGTTTTTTTTCTTCTTTTTCTCCAGTACTCTGAGCTGCTTCACTCCTCGTACACACATGTCCGTGACAAGTGAGCTCCGACACTGAAAATGACATATGCACTGTTTACTGATACATTGCCACTTGGACTACTGCAAAATGAAGACGCAACAAGCACTCCATACTCTTTTTTCTTTTTTTTGGAACAATAACTTTCATTTAGAAGAGCTAACAGTGCAGGAGAAATATATCATGAAATTTATACAAGCCACAAAAACCAAAGCTCATCCAAAACAAATGATGGCGCAAGCTACAAGAAAGCAATAAAAAAGAGAGAGAAAAAAAAAACAAAAAAAAATGTGCCTTATGTGTGTAATCAATCATAGGATGTTAACCAAACTCCAGCACTGTAGGATCTTCCTTAGCCAAATGATCTGCCGACATACTTGCACTTTGCTTGACATGAAAGAAGAAAGCATCAAGATATCTCGCTAGAATCAATAGCTCTTGCACCGCACGCCTTGCTCCATGGAGCCACTGAAAGACCAGAAAGTCCAACGAATGGCACATAACAAATCATCTTCCTCCTTTTTCTGTTCCAATAGGCTTCAAGAAAGCTGTTTGGCCTTCAAAGATAACATTTCTGCCTCATTAAGGAAATAGCAACCAACCGGACTTGAGAAATAAATGGTGGTTGTCGCTGTGCTGTCATGGATAATATCTCCCATTCCTGCAAAACCCAGTTACCAACTGCATTCCGTCAAAGTTTAGGTAGATTTTAGGTAAGATCCTAAAAGCTAAGAGTGTGCCACCTCATAACTACTCTTTCATGATAGTTGGTATGGGAAGTGGGAACATCTTGAAATGGAGGGACGACGGACAACCAAGAGGCATCATGAAATTTGAGTTTATCTACCCAATGACTCCTCATCTGAGCATTTTCCTTCAAAGCATTGCGCTCTGCTTTCATTCCGAATGACCCATATGATAGCCAGGAACGAAGTCTACAAATTCAGCCCCATTTTGAGCCCACAGCCATCCTCCAGGCTTCAAAAAAGTTGTAGATAGAGGAGCGTTGCATACATCTATACAGCATTTCTTTCGTTCCAGAAAATAAGCCTATTCAAGATCTTCAATGGAGTCATCTGCTAAGATGTAGATAAACTGAAGAGGATATGTAAAGCTGCAAAAGATGGAGATCAACTATTTTATGTCTTCCCTTCAGCTGAACTGCCTTCAATTGCATTTCTTATTCTTCGCTTTTGCTTTTCAGCATTGATCGTCCTACGTATTTCCTTTGGTCTATTTATCTTTCCCTGAGCAGTCTTTTCATAATCTGCATTTTTTTTACCTGCCAACTACATTCTGACTTTGTTACCAAAGCTTTATTTTCCTCTGGTCTATTTATCTTTACCTGAGCAGTCCCATTATATGTCACCAGCCAACTACATTCTGACTTTGTTTCCAAATCTTTATTTCCCTTTGGCCAATTTATCTTTTCCTGGGCAATCCTTTGATAATCTGCATTTTCTTTTACCTGCCAACTACATTCTGACTTTGTTACCAAAGCTTTAATTTCCTTTGGCTGATTTATCTTTTCCTGAGTAGTCCTTTGATAATCTGAATTTCTTTTACCTGCCAACTACATTCAGACTTAGTTACCAAAGCTTTATGATTCTCCTCCCCCATCTTCCTCTTATTTGTTAAGATTTTTGTACCAGTTTTTCTCAATCCAACTGTGTTTTCTCCATACACGCAAACAGATTTCTCCTCACACTTAAAGATTTTCAAAGCCAATGCTTTCAATGAGATTGCAACATCGAGTGGCAATAGTACTTCCTTTAACTCACACCACTCAAGATCTTCAAAGTCACCATCTTCGTACTCTACTCTATACCAATTCATTTCTTGGTCAAAGTTAGCCACTTTCCCAGAATAATACTGATCTCCAAACATCTTCCCAACTTCCCTGCCCACCAACCACTCACCTAAGCAAGGACTATGTTTCGATTCTGACTCACCAGCAGTGTCCATGGGAATGAAAGCATTGCCGGCTGGAGATATATCGGGCACCCCATCAATAACAGTAGCTGGCTCCCCAGGTATCTCATAAACGCACGGTGATGAAGACTGTGGTTCCTGCTTTTGATGGGTCCCTTCCATCATCATCACCACATAAATCCCTGGGAAAGAACACATTTTTAATTAAGTATGCAAAGTATATGACTGATCTTGGTTCAAAAGAGAGAAGAGAGTGCAATTACTAAGGTTGGTTTGAGCATCTATATAAATAGGCTACACTACAAGGAATAAATATAAAATCTGAAACAAATTCAAGCAGGCCATACTTTAAGGGGAGTCCAAATATAACAGCATAGGGCAATCCCTTTTTTTCTTAGTTTGGTAACCAGTCAATCAGAAAAATATTTTAAGGAAACACAGAAGATTTCAATGAAAAAGGTCAAGTATCATTGATCGTCCAATTTTTCTTTTTTTTTCTAGAAAACCTCAGGCAACACTGCCCAATTGGAATTATTTTTGGCCCGTTGTGGGAAAGGGCATAGCCCATGGTTTTTAGTTCTGATGCCGGTCTTTGTCTCAGTCAAGACCGGGATGAGTCTGTGCCGCCTATTCCGGACTGGTACGGCCGTGCCAATCCTATAAAGTGTCGAAAAATTCTTTTACAATCTAGAAAAAAATAGAAAACTAGTAAAAATATAAAAAAAATGAGCTATTTACAAGTATCCAATCCAAATATGTGATGGTCAGTGTTGTTGAGCACTGAGTTGATGACGGTGTAACATATATCTTTTAACTTAAGGGAGAAAGTCATTTTCTTAAAGATAAATTGGTCAAAGACAAAAAAGATTAAAAAAAAAAAAAGGAATAAAGGAGCATATAAATACTATAATTTTTATGGATAATGACATAAATGACTTTTATTTAAGCTTACAAAGTTCATTTAACTCGAGTTACTGAAAATGAGGCCCCCACCTAAATGTATAAAGAACTAAGGTAGTATATCAATTGAAAGGAATTAGATGTGAATTAGGAATATTCAAATGATCCTAGCCTTGAGTTTTTATGCTCAAATTTTAAGGGGCAAAAAATATCTTTTATCTCAAAGTGAAAAATATTTGAGATTCTTATAAGGATAATTGGTCAAAAAATAAAAATTGATGGGTCTCAATTTATATTATTTTTCCTTCAATTGACAATGAGTCAAGGGAGGGGTTAATATAAAAAAAGAAAACACAATCACAGTGGACCTGTGGGACCTTTTTGAGATAAGGTGAAAATTTAGGGCCCTATATGTAAGATCTCTCAGGTGGGTTGTGAAAACTCATGCTCATTGGGAGTAGTCAATGCATCTAAAATGACTCAATCCAGACCGATGCCCAGTCAACTGGGCCAAACCATTGACCACTGGTCAATCCCTAACATGTGACCGAGAGCTGCTATAAGAATCTCAATTTTAGGAAACAATCATATATATAGAAGGACCAGCCTCATTGTAATTTTTACATGCTTATTTCAATCAATCAAGGATTTTCTCTGAGTTCTCTCTTGCAATATGGGTTTTCCATTTCTGTGAGAAGTGTTCTAGTTTCAGAATCCATCCTTGGATTCAATCATCCCATTGGAGATTCATCGATTTTCGATGGAGGATCCGGGTCTGCATCATTTGGTATCAAAGACAAAGTCCTGCAATTGCCAGGAAGACCAACGTCTTTTCCAGATTTTATCTCTCGCTCGTCATCAATCTGTTCCATAATCCAATACTGAAGCCCTCCTCACACACCCAAACCCTTCATCTTCGCTGTCCCCAATTCCCCACCATACCGAACTCTAATTCAACCAAATCCAAAACCCTAAAACCTCCATAATCCCAAACTTACCAAAATTCACCAACCAAGCTCAATCGAACACTGTTCATCACCAACAACAACCAACATCCCCAAACTGATAGGGAACCTATCTATAACGTCATTTAGCATGTTCTTGCAGTGGTAGGATGTAAGTCAGGGAATATATTTGCTGTCCTTTTGTAGTGTTATTTGTTTTGAATAAGTCAATCATGTTAGTTCATGTTAGCATGGACAGAGTGATGCAGTGCGTCAGGTAGTTTATCTTAGGAGACGTGTCAAGGTAATTTTGTAACTGTGAAGTCTTGCATGAGTCTGTATTTATAATGAAGTCTTTAATGAAATGAATATGCATCTTCTTATCCAGAACTTATCGTCTTGTTGCAATCTCCCATATGAGATTACTCTGTTTGATTTACTCCTTTTGAGCATTGTTCTACCTTTAACACCATAGCTAGAGGATGGAGAAAATAACCTCGTAATCCTTCATCTGAGAATTACCATAACAATTTGGTATCAGAACAGGAATCTGAGATGGTTGAGGGAACATATGGAGCCCAGATTGAAGATCGAATGCGCAGCCTACAAACCTCTCAAGTTGAATTAAAAGAGATGACTGAGTGACATGGCACGAAGCTGGCTGAGATTCTATAACGCCTGGACCAGTTGCAAGCCATTGACGAATCAACTGGACATTCTCATCCTTCTGAATCTGGATTTTTTTATTTTTTTATTTTTTTTGGGGGGTGGGGAGGGGGGGATCATGACTCTAACTATGAAGTTGGAGTTCCCTATGTCGTGAAGTGAGGTGAGGTGAGGTAAAGCCTCCATTATCCAGCAAGAAAAGACATTGGGTCATATCAAAAGTACACAATTTCAAAATTCCCTCCCAATTTTTCAAAAAAAGTAAAAAAAGCAACCTCCTTTCTCCACTAAAAAAAAAAAAAACTCCACTTTTCTATATAAAAAGTCAAAAAGATTCCATACCAAACAACTAAAAACAAAACACCATCATAACACCTTATATTTTATTCTCTTTTGATTTGATGCTTCACCTCACCGTACTTCAATTCACCATACATCCAAACAGGCCCTAAGTTTAACCCAAATGGCTGGCACTTCAAAGCCAAGCAGTTTTTAGCTACCACCAAGTCCCATTGGCACCATGGCTAACAATTGCCTCGCTGAACATGAAGGGAGATGCTATGGAATGGTATCGATGGTATTATTGATTACCAACCTGATGCGACTTAGGAGCAACTCGTTGATGCCACGGAGATTCGTTTTGGACCAGCTAAATATAAGACACAGAAACTATTTTGTGGCACCCTTATCCCGAGGCAATTCTGGCACACAGACTGGTCAAATGTGGGAACGATGCCGACGTCAATGTACTGATTCAATGGCAAGGGACTGCTGAAGCTGACGCTACTTTGGAGCGATTCAAATGGTTGGAAGAGAAGTTACCTGATATGAACCTTGTGGACAAAGTTCGGGTCAGATAATGGGGGAGGATTGATAGGGAACCTGTCAGTTAGGTCATTTAGAATGTTCTTGCAGTCGTAGGATGTAAGTCAAGGAGTATAGTTGCTGTCTGTTTGTAGTGTTGTTGTGTTGAATAAGTCAATCATGTTAGTTCATGTTAGCATGGAGAGAGTCGTGGGTCAGGTAGATATGTGTCAATGTAGTTTTGTAATTGTGAAGTCTTGCATGAGTCTGTATTTTTAAATGAAGCCTTTAATGAAATGGATATGCATCTTCTCATCCAGAACTCATAGTCTTGTTGCAATCCCCCATACGAGGTTAGTCTGATCAGCATAGATGAAAAAAGCGGCCGCCACGCTATATCGTCCGTGGCGGGGGATACCACCACGCCACGGGCGAAATATCGGCCAGTCGCATCTGTGGCGGCCTGTAGCGGCCGCACAAGCCGCCACGGTACGTGGAGGCCGCTACGTATCCCTTTTTTTTTTTTCGGGGGATACCCCAGGACCCCTCTGCAAAGCGCATGTTTTTGAGAAAGTGGCAATCAAGAAGACAAAAGGATCATACTTGATCATGATAGCTAAGACTCTTTTGCTGGTGTCTTTCCATTTTTGTGCTTGGACGTCTATTATTATCATAACTTGCTAGATAAGATATTAAACCTGTTTAATTATGTTTGAAATTGTATAGTAGTAAAGATATAGTTACCTATTACTACTAGATTTCAAATTGGTCTTAATTAAATTATTTTATAAAGAACCCTCATTGTGCTGGTGACTAAGGTATTCCTATTTCCTTCACTAACTCTCTACTCTGTCATTCTTAAATTGGTGTTGAATGTTGATTATTGATCACTTCATAACTTCATAGTTCATTCACTTCATTGAATTTGAACCTTGAATGTTGAAGTATTGATATTTAATTGTTCGATGTTCATTAATAAGTAATGACCTAACTCTTAAGTCTTATGCCTTTATTTCATGTTCTAGTTTTTTTTTTTTTTATGAGCTTTCCATTACTTTCTAAGTATGACTAAGAAACATGAATACATGTGAAAAAACTAATCATTACTATTATTTTCTATTTATACAGCGATACAGGACTTCATATATTGAGGGCACCGCTACGCCCCCTTTTCTTACTTACTTTTGCAAAAGAACCACATATTCTTTCATTTTACAATTTTCTGGATAATCTGAAAAAATTTTAGATTTTTTAGGCAATTTTTTCAAATCGCACCGCTACGCCGCTACGTATCGCCCGCTTCGTAGCGGTTTGGCGGCGGGCCGCTACGCCCGCCGCTACCGCTATTTTCATCCTTGCTGATCAGGGATGAAAATATCGACGTAGCGGCCGAGTCCGCCACGCTACGGGGTATTTAGCAGCCGATTCGACCGTAGCGCACCCGTATCGGCCGATACATATGTGTAGCGGCCGCTACATTGCGGCTGGGGCACTTAAGCGCCACCCCACCCCACCCCCCCACCAACACACACACACACACACACACTTCCCAGCCGGCCCTAGCATTCCCTTTTTACTCTTTCTCACAGTAACTCCCCCATCACTGCTGTGAAAGCCTCCCAACTCCAAATTTTCCACTCATTTTCAAGATTTTACTAAAAGACAAGTGAGTAACATCAAATTGGAAGGAATCAAACACAAACAACTACAAGATCCAAGGCCCAAGCTTCCATTCCATCTAGGTATGTTTTTCTTTTGGATTTTTTTCTAGTCTTCTAACTTTTGAGATCATCTATTCATGTCTTTCTAAGAGTCTAAGTACTATAAAATGCTTCCTTGTCTTGTAATATGATGAGATCCATGTTTCCCTTTCATCATGCACACTTATTTTTATTTTTGCTATTTTTTATTTTCCGAATTGTTTTATTTTTTGAAAAAAAAAATTGATTACTCATGGACAACCCATGAAACCACTTGGAAATGCATTCTAAATGATAGATCTATGGTTCCCATAGATCAATCCATCACATTTTGAATGTTTATTGATTTTTCTCTATTTTTTATTTTCGGATTTATTTATTTTTTGAAAAAAAAAATGTGAATACTCATGGACAACCCATGAAACCACTTGGAAATGCATTCTAAATGATAGATCTATGTTTCCCATAGATCAATCCATCACATTTTGAACGTTTATTGATTTTTCTCTATTTTTTATTTTCGGATTTATTTATTTTTTGAAAAAAAAAATGTGAATACTCATGGACAACCCATGAAACCAATTGAAAATGCATTCCAAATGATAGATCTATGTTTCCCATATATCAATCCATCACATTTTGAATTTTTATTGATTTCTCTCTATTTTTTTTTTCGGATTTATTTATTTTTTGGAAAAAAAAATGTGAATACTCATGGACAACCCATGAAACCACTTGAAAATGCATTCTAAATGATAGATCTATGTTTCTCATAGATCAATCCATCACATTTTGAATGTTTATTGATTTTTCTCTATTTTTTATTTTCGGATTTTTTTTTTTTTAAATGTGAATACTCATAGACAACCTATGAAACCAATTGGAAATGCATTCTAAATGATAGATCTATGTATTCCAATATATATTGCTTGTTTTTTTTACTTTTTTACTTTTTTAATTTCGGATTTTTGTTATTTTTTTGGAAAAAAATATATTTAATAATGGAATGCCAATTAAATGTATTGAAAAATGCTCCTAAATGTTATATCTATGTTTGGCATAGATCAATCCAACATATCTGTCTTTTCCTAATTCTAATTTATTTTCTTATTTTCGAATTTTTTAAATTTTTGAAAAAAAATTATACTTTAACTAATGAAATACCAATTAAATGTCAACAGAATGATTCCTAAGCGTTAGATATATGTTTCTTCTAACATGTTTCTTTGTTTTTTTAATTTTTAACATACTACTTGTTCATATTTAATTATTTATAGCGAGGTATTCAGTCATCTATTGATAAGTTAAAATGCCTCGTGAATCCGTGATATTGATCCCGCATGGAGCTTTAGTGAGACAGTTCACAGTTGAGAATAACAGGTTGAAAATCAAATGCAAGTTTTGTGGGAAAGAGACCAATGAGGGGCATTACAAGATTCAAGCACCACTTAAGCCACATTTCTGACAATGTTGCTGGCTGTACCGAAGTACCAAGGGAAGTCAGGAAATAAATGAAAGCTTTGGTTGGCCAAAACAAAGATAGAAAAGTATAGATAAAAGAAAATAGGCGGCAAGATATTGATGATGCCCGTTATGATGTATTTGGGGATGAATACTTTGATGAGGAGGAAGATGCACAGATGGAGGCTGCACGCTGAGAGTCCATCATGAGTCAACATGAAGAAAATGAACGTCGTGCATTTGCTGGAAGCAAATTTTATGATGCATGGGGCTCGTCATCTACTGTGCCAAGCAAGGACAAGGGCATTGGAGGGGCCATGCATAGGGCATTTAGCACCCGGGAACGGGATGTTGATGTAGAAATTCTCTCTACTAGAAGAGCAGTTACTCCCCTTGTTGATCCTCTAGCACATAGAAAAGAGGGAGCTAAACAACCAAAAATATCGAGTGTTGTGAAAGGGGTAATGAAGGCTGCAAGAGATAGGTTAGCCAAAGCTACGGCAAAATGGCTAATTCACAAGAACATACCACCTACAGCAATAGATTCCCCATATTTTCAGACTATTCTTGATGTTGCCGCCGAAGCTGGGTGGGGTATACAGGCGCCCTCCGTATATGATGTGGGCACTAAATACCTTGAAGAAGAATATAGAGAAATAAAAGATTGGGTGAAAAAGTTTAGGCCCATGTGGCAACAGAATGGTGTTACCATCATGTGTGACGGGTGGACCAGTGGCACCCAAACACAATTAATAAACTTTTTGGAGTATTCAGTCGCTGGGACCGTCTTTGTGAAGTCCGTTGATGCAACTGAATATAAACGGACAACCGTATATATATACTCTCTTATGGATAAAATTGTAGAGAGTTTGGTAGGGGAGCATATTGTACAGATTGTTACAGATAATGGCGTCAATTTCAAGGCAATAGGATTAAAGTTAATGGAGAAGAGGACCCAATTATTCTGGACCCCATGTGCAGCACAATGCGTAGATCTCATCTTGGAAGAGATTGGAAGGAAGACAAAAGTGGCTTCATTGATCAAGGCATGTAGAGGAATTACAAGATTTATATATGATCATTCATGGGTGTTAAGCTTGATGAAAAGACACACAAATAACCATGCCTTGTTGCGTCCAGGTTTAACTAGGTTTGCAACCCATTTTCTGGCTATGGAAAGCCTTGTAAGGTTTAGAACGGAGCTAATTCAGATGTTTGCATCAGAATAATGGCTTCGTTCGAAATGGGGCAATGCAACTCATGGTCCGGAGTTTGAAGTCCGGACCCTGATGAGGGACAATAAATTTTGGAAGAAAGTGAGGAAAGTATTAAAGGTTTTTGAGCCTTTAGTTAAAGTATTGCGTCTTGTAGATGGTGATGAAAAGCCGACAATGGGCTTTATATATGAAGCAATGGATTGGGCAAAGCGCGCCATTATGGAAAATGTTAGATATCACCAGAAATATATAGACATTATTAATGCCCGTTGGAACGATCAGTTGCACCATCCATTGCATGCTGCAGGTAATTAATATATATATCTTTGATACCCTTTTGTTTTCCCAACTAATGTATTTATTATATTGTTTGCTCACAGTACATTCCACATATTTTTAATGTAGGTTATTTTTGAATCTCAAATTCTATTACCGCAATGCCGAACTACACACCGAAGCAATAGATACGGAATTGCGGGTAGGATTACGAGAGTTATTGAAGAGATTGTCAAGCCCATATGATCAAGTTGATGCCATACAAGAGGTGAGTGGGTGGTTACTTAAGAGAATTTAATTATGCCGCCAAGTGCCAAGTGCCAATTGCCCTACATGCTGTAGGGGTTTACTGACTTATTTCTAATTTTCACATTGTAGATATCTATGTATACACAAAGGAAATGAACCTTTGCTGACCCTCTTGTGATAAGATCGATTGGAAGGATCCCACCCGGTATGACTATGAACAAAAGACCCCACCCAATAGTCTTGATCTATTTATCTTAATTGATTAGAAGGACTTGAGGGTTACGAATATCTAATTTTTTATTTATTTTTTGCATTTCAGCTGATTGGTGGATGAATTATGGAGAGAGTGCTCCACATCTAAGGAGAGCGGCTGTTTGCATCCTTAGTTAAACTACAACATTTTCCAACTATGAGATAAATTGGAGCACGTTCTCTTTGATCCACACGAAGGCCAGGAATCGGCTTACCATATAGAAACTCAACAAGCTTGTATACTGTCATTACAATTTGAAATTGAGAAACAAAACTAGGGAGAGAAAAGCAAGGGATGATCCTGCTTATTGTCCTATTAATTTGGATAACATATTCAGAGATGACGATCCCTTACTCCCATGGCTAGTCGAGATAGAGGATCCACTGCTAGATTTAGATCCGGGGTTTCAAAAAACGATTCAAGAGTTGATAGATGAAGATATGGGTAAGGCACCTGCAGAAGGTCAGCCACCTCAAGGAGAAGGTACTAGTACCATGTCCAGTAGGATTAGGAGGAGTGGGAAAGAACCTGCTCATATTGAATCTTCTGAGAAAGCTAGTTCCATCACCGTCTCTTCGAGTAGCCATGGTGGAGGAGATGTAGGAGGAGACAGTGGGACATGTGGTATAGTGAATCCTACCAACATGATGAAGATGATGTCGTTCCTGTAGAGGGAATACAGGAGTTACCTCCATCGGGAAGATTTGATCCAAGCCGTGGTTATCAACGGCGCCGAAGAGACTCACCACCTAGGGTTGGAGGTGGTAATGAGCAAGGAAATATGGGTGGAGATGTCGGAGGGCAACAAGCGGCATCATGGACTGATTCGTGGAACCCTAGTTACAGTGGACAAGGACCCTCACATTATTTTACATATGGTCAAGTACAAGAACAAGAACAGTCTTCAACTTCAGGGTCCCACTCATATGGTGACTATAGTGAAACGCAATATGGTAGATATCCACCTCCACCTCCTCCAATTTCCTATGATGATCCGGCTGCCTTCTTTGGATTTGTGGATGCCAATGCTCATCAATATCAAATTCAATATAGTGCCAATAGAAATGAAAACACTGATGAGGATGAGGATAACCATGGCGCCTTGAATCTTGGTAGACATTCCTTTTGGTGGTGATTAAGGTATTCCTAATCCTATTTCCTTCACTAACTCTCTACTCTGTCATTTCTAAATTGGTGTTGAATGTTGATTGTTGATCACTTCATAGTTCATTCACTTGATTGAATTTGAACCTTGAATGTTGAAGTATTGATATTTGATTGTTCAATGTTCACTAATGAGTAATGAGTAATGACCTAACTCTTAAGTCTTATGCCTTTATTTCATGTTCAATTTTTTTTTTATGAGCTTTCCATTACTTTCTAAATTACTATGACTAAGAAACATGAATACATGTGAAAAAACAAATCATTACTAATATTTTCTATTTATACAGCGATACAGTACTTCATATATTGAGGGCACCGCTACACCACTTTTCTTACTTACTTTTGCAAAAGAACCACATATTCTTTCATTTTACAATTTTCTAGATTTTCTGAAATTTTTTCAGATTTTTTGGGCAATTTTTTCAAATCGCACCGCTACACATCGCTACGCTACATATCGCCCGCTTCGTAGCGGTTTGGCGGCGGGCCGCTACGCCAGCTGTTACCGCTATTTTCATCCTTGAGTCTGATTGATTACTCCTTTTGGGCAGTGTTCTACCTTTTAACACCATAGCTGTTACAGACTTAAATAGTTATAAGACTTTATTTGATGCCTCTTGTGTTCCATAGTCTTGTGGCTTTTCGCGTATTGGTTAGCTGCATAACATTTGGTATCAAAGCCGACCGGTTCGACGAAGGAAAGGTGGTCTGTTACGGTCCTAAATAGTTATAATACTTGATTCGACGCGTTCCATCGTTCATGGGGCTTTTGGTGTATTGGTTATGTCCGTAACAATAGCGAGGAGAAAATCACCTCAAAATCCTTCACAAAGAATTACCATAACACCAACCAACCGTCAAATGACCAACCACACCCTATTTCCCAAATCCCGAAATCAAAACCTTAACCCAATTCTTTCTCTTGAAAGCTAAATAACGGTTGAGAAAAAAATATCCCAAATCACTCTTTCCTTAAGCCACGTCAGCACATTGGCATATATCCTCTTTAAACCGCTTCGTCTCTTCAAAAAGGATATGACACTTTCCATTAGTATTCTCCCCTAAAAACTCTCCCTGACATCTCTTAAGTCTCATCCTTACCGAAACTAAAACCACCACCCCTGCTTTCAAGTTTGAATGCGTCTTTTCACAGGCTATACATATGAACAAAGAGGCAGAGAAATTCATTCCCCGATATGAGAAACGGGGAGCATTCTAAAACCAATCGCTTCCCTTGATAGAAATGTTTCTTCCTTTTTCCTCACAGGCAATAAGTACCTGCTAGAGAACATGTGATTAGCAGACTTGCATTGCCGGTGATCCATGGGTCCTTCATGGACCTTCTCGGCGTTGGGGAGGGAGTCAGATATGGATGACTGTTAACATGAGTGTCGAACTCAGCCACATGAAAGCTTTGCCCCTGGGCCCTTTGACAAACATTTGTATTTCTGGCGAGTGTTGTTCTCCTTGATTGCCTCGTACACCAATGGTATCAGACCTTCCATTTGTTTTGTGCCTAAGAAAGCAAGAAAGAAGACGAGATACAGACCTACGTCACCTACCTATCACCATATATGAATTTTTCATGACATTTTCCTTATGTCTCCAATAATTGATCAGATGTTAGGCCTAAATCCCATTTAAGTGAACTTTTTTGTGACACTTGATGCAAGCATGGGAAATTGATTTTAAGCATTTTATTTATTTATTTATTTTTATAACTAGGCACCACAGAAAGCTTCATTAGTATCTGGACTCCTTTTGAATTAGACATATGCTTTAAAGAAATGATTTCACTACCCAGACAAGCCATTCTTTGAGTACATTATAAAGGCCCTTCAAAGTCCCCACCTTTAAATCTACTCCAATCTGGTTAAATAGTTGTTCATAAAATACATCAGTCATGCACGCTTTATGTTCAGACTATTTTAGTCATTATTTTTCATATAAGAACTTGATTGATTTCAGGGTTTTTTTTTTATTAAATCGATAATTATCTATTCATTAGCTCTAATTAACCATTCATGTTGTTTGAGACTTTACCATGCATCGGATGGGCTTTGATGCTAGTTCGAACCTAATCCGAATTCCAGCACCACCCAAACCGAAGCAGAGCCTCATCTCCATCCTTCCTTGGTTAAAATCCTAATTCCAATTAACCCAAACTCTCAAGACCCCATCCCCATCACCCAACCCCTACGAAAACCCCAAAGCCCTCTCAAGAACCCCCTTCCCCACCAAGATTTTTTGAAATCCCAGACCCAGAAAAGCCCCAAATCGCAACCCAAACCCATCTCAAGAACCCCCTTCCCCACCAAGATTTTTCGAAATCCCAGACCCAGAAAAGCCCCAAATGGCAACCCAAACCCATCTCAAGAACCCCCCTTCCCCCACCAAGATTTTTTGAAATCCCAGATCCAGAAAAGCCCCAAATCCCTAAAGACCCCAACCCCAAACCAACCGACACCTCCCCACAACCAAAAGAAAATAACAAAACCCCAAAATTCCCTATTGCTCCCTGATTTAGCCAGGCCAAAAGAAAAAAGAGAGAGAGAGAAGAAGGAGACGGATGAGTAGCGTGAAACCTGAGAACAGATAGATCCCTCTTCGCCTCAGCAAAACTCCATCGTCGCAGTGGTTGTTGCTAGCGGCGACTCCATCATCGAGAGGAGAGAGTGGAACTCCTTTTCTTCTTCTGCAGGGACGAAGAGCGTAAAAAAGAGAGAAATTTCAAATGAGGTATTAAATTCTTGCCTTTTTTCAAAAAAGGTATAAAACTTTTTGGCTTATTTTCAAAAACATATATGAATATTTAAATATATAAAAGTTTTCCGCATTTATTGCAATCAAGTCCTCTCCATAAGTGTGTTTTTTTTTTTTGAGAAATGACAAAATATCGTTGATTGTGATGGGCTTTTCGTATTATCTTAACCTCTTTTCTCCCTAAAACTAGCTATTTTGATTTTAATGATCATAATTATTTAATCAAGTTAGTTTTTTAATCATTTGAAATCTCCTTTTTTAACCATCCGTAGGTGAAGTGGCCCCCACTAGGTCATTTGGTTTGAATTTGATCATTTTGCGGACCCCAACATAGTTTGGATAAGTCTTTGATGATGATGATAATGATGATTTATTAAGAGTAAATTTTAAAAAATGATATAAGGGCAGTTTTGTCATTTCTTAAAAAAATGTTATGGATAGGACTTGATTGAAAGAACTGTAAAAAAAATTATATTTATCTAAATTACTCAAGTCTTCATGCCCTTTTTTGAAAACAAGGCAAGAATTTTATACTTTTTTTAGATTTTCTAAAAAAAAAAGACATTGTGACAGGAAACACTACATGTGGGGTTACTACCTCTCCCCTTCTGCTACCATCTTTGACAAACCGCATCAGGAGAACAAATCATTCTAAGGTGACGTTTGACAACAGTCCATGCTAGGAGAGAAATCCTCGGTTTAGAGGATTCTCTCCATCTCCAAAGAATCATGTATGATTCCTTGCCAAAGAGTTCCATGTTTGGATTGTTTTGGCATCAGTATGCATTTTCTTTGAATATTAATGACATTTTGGAAGATATCTCAAGATATAAGATGAATCAACGGCTGAAATTTGATCACCTTGCTGTGCCCGACCTTCCCGAAATAATGAACGGTTCCAATCTTGATTGTGAACCCCACAGAAACAAAAAAACTGAAAAAAGGACTATTTTTCACCGGTATGCATTTTCTTTGAACATTAATGACGTTTTGGAAGATACCTCGAGATATAAGATGAATCAACGGCTGAAATTTGATCACCTTGCCGTGCCTGACCTTACCGAAATAATGAACGGTTCCGATCTTGACTGTGGACCCCACAAAAATAAAAAAATCGAAAAAAAAGGGACTATTTTGGCATCACTGTGCATTTATTGTGAACAATAATGATGAATTAACACATATCTCGAGTATTATGATGATTTAACGGCTGATATTTGGTGAGGTGGCCGTTTTGGAGTTTTTAAAGGTGACTAATTGTTTGAAACTTGATTAGGGAATCTAAAAGGTACATTCCCAAAGCAAAAACTTATTAGGGCCACATTACTGTCACAGTCACTGTACCTTACCATCACAGTCTCTTATCATCACTGTTTAGATGGTTTTGCAAATATCTCATGATCTAGGATGAATCAACGGCTGAAATTTTGGGACATAGCCGTTATGGACCTTCTTACACAATCATCGGTTCAGATCTTGATTGTGGGGCCTATAAAAACAAAAAAAATGGAAAAATCGGTCTGCCATATGTTACCCGTCCAGAATCACTGTAGCTCCGCCTTTCTCTCATTCGATGGATTCTGCGCATCCGACCTGGGGAGGTCCGACCTCAAGAATATTTGGAAACAAGGCATTCCTTGCATCCTCAAAGAGCTTTTCCACATGGATCCAAACGTGGATTTTCTACGCGATCGCGGAAAACCGACAGAAATTCGCGGCGAGGACAGTTATCAAACGTGCCCTAAAGTTTTTTTTTTCGTTTGTGCTGCTCATGCTTCCCAAAGTCTAGTTGTCAAGCACTAACCGTGGATCAGTCAGTTTATACTGGGTTGACTTGGAACTATAAGTGACGCCAACAATAGAGCTAAGCAATCAATCTGTTTACTTTAGAACCACACATTGCTAATATCCAATTAACCAAAGTAAATGGTTTCGATTAATTTTGTTGATATTAAAGATATCGAAACTTCGGTTGATGATCCATCTTCACCAACGTACTCTTAATTAATCCAATCTACACAGTAAGTACATTCTTCAAAACGGAGTTAAATTTGATACCCTGGATCCAAGTTATCATGAGAATTTTTGAACATTTGAGAATGAGTTCTACTTAAAGCAATTTCTTAATTTAGTCAAAATGACTTAATAGTTGATGAATATACCCCGTAAATTTCAAGAAATGTGAACTAGAGAGGAGGACGAGATACATGATTTGGTTCGTTATATTAGAGGATTGCGGCCAGCCATATTGGAGAATAAGAATCGTTGTTATAACAGTCAAGGGGTAGACTTAGAAGCATTCCATATGCATATGTTTAGACGGTCTCACATGCCACAATGTCAGTTTCCAATACATGTGGAATCTATTATCCAAAGTGAATTTCTAGTGAACTACAATAATTAATACTTACCCCAGAAAGAGAAGGAGAACTATTAGATATTGACTTTGAGCTATTATGGATTATCAACAAGGAGAGTCAAGAAGGAACAAAAGGGAATAGGAACTTGAAGAAGTTCTGCCTGCACTCACAAAATGAAAATTCATTGTAAAAAAGTCAAAGATGGCACTCCTGTGCAAGATTAAAGGAATGAAAATCTCACAATGAATTCGAAAGATGTATCATGCATGCGAGTAATGCTACCTGGACATACCTTTTGGCATGAACCTTGGACAAAACCCTATGTTACCCCATGAATATCAGTGATATTCATGGGGTAACATAGGGGTTTGTCCAAGATTCATGTCAAAAAGTATGTCCAAGTAGACCTTTTGCATGCATAATCCTTCGGAAGGAATAAAGGCATTGGTACTAATTTGATGTCTACATATGATATTGATGAAAGTAGTGTTAGTCACAAGTCACAAAAAGTTGATGAAGAAGAAGGATAAGCAAACATTAAAGACTGTGATCTGATGGATCTAATATAATGCCACGTTCAGAAAAATCAAATGAATCATTAGAGAAAAACTATAATATTTAGAAGGGGTCACAGGAAGAGCCAATAGTTGAAGTCCTCCACATTGATATTATCTTTGGGGATTTACGATAGAAACCTAAAGATTGCACTCAGATATGGCAGATTCTACCGTTGAAGTTTGTAATGGGCAAATCATACATTTGAGCTAAATGCAAAATTTAAAGAAGCGACAACCCCAATCTACTTCTATGTGGAGGAAAATATTGCATCAAGCTTTCCAACACATGTATAGAAAATAAAGATCGAAAGAAAAACTAAAAGCTTGTGTGATTAATTTTTTTATCCAAGTGAACACTTACAAAACTCGAGGTCGGGTTCTCTCCAAGGCGGGGAGAATTGCTGTGGACCGGACCATGGGTCGGCCAACCTAGGGGTTTAAAGTGGGACGGGCTGTGCACAAAAAAAATCGTGCCTAGGCCGTGCTCGGCCCTTTGACTGAGTTGATCGTGCCGTGCTAGGCCAAGGGTCCCTAGGCCATGGCACGGAAACGGCCTGCCATGAAAGGGTTCTTGTGTCGTGCTGGGCCGGCCCAATGGTCATTTTTTCACTTACAAAACTCGAGGTTGTGCCCCCCCCCCCCCCCCCCCCCCCCCCCCAACCCAAAAAAAAAAAAAAGAGTTATAAACGGTCAAATTGGGGAGGTTTGTGTCATTTCACCACTTTTGATGATTATACACCTCCCAACTGCAAAAGAATTGTCAAATTAGGGGTATTTAGGTCATTTAAGGTTATATATATTTAACATATGAATGTATTCATCTCAAGTCCGAATTCTCAAGATGAACATACAAGGCTCACATCGCACGGGTCCACCACCTGCTGTGTCACCCGTGGGTCCTCCTTCGAATCCACGGATCAAATGGGTCATCGGGTGGCCCACTTGGGTCCCGGTATCAACGCAAGAAAATCAAGCCCTCACCGAATCCTCCCATTAGATAATAAAATGCTTCCTAAAACACGTCCTCTCCCTCTCTCTAATCAGACACTATATGGTGGGCCAAACAGGGCCCACCTCGCACAGGTCCACCACTTACTGGGTCGCCCATGGGGTCCTCCTTCATATCCACGGAACAGATGGTCATCGAGTGGCCCACCTGGGTCCCCGGTATCACGTAAGAAAATCAGCCCTCACTGAATCCTCCAACCAAATACCCTTAATAATCAGAACCAAACACTTAAATAAATTCAAATTCCCCTAACAAACAACTTGGGTCCTCATATCCAAACAAGCTCAACAGGGCTGGATGACCCAATATCCTGCCACCCAGATGTAACTTCGAATGACTGGGCTGGATTTGTCAGGCGTGGAGGCCTGGGCCATCCAGCACCTTGATCAGGGAGAGGGCATGTTTGAATAATAAAAAATTATTTGGGTGTCTTGAACTATGGGACCGAATGGGCGATCTGATCAGGGGATTGTATTTTTTATTGTCTTTAGTCAACAGTCATATTTAATTAAAAGGCATGGGCCATCCAGCACCATGAGCAGGGAGAGGGCATGTCAGGAAGGGAAAAATAAAACAGTCACGTTTTTGCACCTCCATCTAAACTTGATGGGTTGGAAAAATAAAAGAGTGGGACTCCATATCAGCAATGTTTTTGACATGTTCTTGACGAGCTATTGATTTTTTTTATTTTTTCCAAATCTATAGCAGTTAACTATATCATCAGTGATCAGACCATCAAGGCTCTAAGAAAAAACCCATCCTCACACCTCATACTAGAAGTTGGAAAATGGGTGAATCAGTATTCCTATTTGCAAGCCGTCCGAGCAATAAATACATCATTTTCATAGAATAAGGTAATCTTTTCTACTACTCCATACAATAATATCAAAATAGATGGAATACAATATGAGGCGTTGATTTATTTATTTATTTTTATTACAAGATCTACTAAAAATGATATAAGGGTTATGTTTAAATTTTTGTATCTTTCTTAGTGTGTATTTTTTAAATTTTCAATCCATGCTTATGTTTACAAATTATAAAATTTTATTTTATGGACTCCAAATAAATATCTCTCGATCTAATCTCAATTCAAAGTTTAAGTTGCTAAATATTTACTGGTGATAAACCAAAAATGACATATGTTTAGTGCCTTTCCAAATAAAACAACTGAAGGGGTTGGTTATTGGGTCTAACTATAAGCCTGTGATTAATTAGATACCCAGGCATGATATTAGGCCCACAAATTTAAATTTTGAAATTCTTGGATTAAGTGCCTTTCCAAATAAGATAACTTAAGGAATTCGGATGAGGTCTAACTGCAAGCCTGTGATTATTTAGAGACCCAGGCATAATATTAGGTCCACTAATTTGATTATGGCTTTGAGTAAAAAATTATGATGAATACAATGTAGTAATAGGGTTTTGTTATGAATGCTAGAATATCATAAATTGCTCAAAATTAATGATCTTTAATTTCTATATATGAACTAAATAAAACAACTTAACGAATTGGGTACTGGGTCTAACTGTAAGCATGTGATTAATTATATTAGATACCTAAGCATGATATTAGGCCTAATAACTTATATTTTGAAATTCTTGGATTTAGTGCATTTCCAAATAAAACAACTTAAGAAATTGGGTACTGGGTCTAACTGCGAGCCTGTGAGAGACACATGCATGAGATTAGGCCCACTCATTTAATTATGGGTTTTAGTAAAAAATTATGATGATTACAATGTACTATTAGGGTTTAGTTATGCATACTAGAATATCACGTATGAGTGATATGAGTCATAAAAAATGACTCAACTTTTACTAATTAAATTATTTAATAAAAATAATACGTATGAGTCTGTGCATTTAGTGGTTCTGTGCATAGCACGGATGGACAGTATTATTCGTTGAAACTGATATTTTGCCTCAGTCACATAATAAAACGAAGTTGTGGGCCCTATGGCATTGTGTACAGGTAGAGGTGTCAATCTGGGCCGTGCCGCCCAAGCTCAGCCCTAGCACGGCCCGTAAATCCGTGCCTGGGCCCGTTGACTTGGTCAACGGGTGGCCCGGCCCGGCCCGTGTTGAAATATGGGCCGTGCTGGGCCTAGCCTTCCAGGCCCGCAGCTCGGCTCGGCGTCAAAACCGTGTCGTGCTGGGCCTGGGCCTCGGAGCCCGCGGGCGGCACGGCACGGCCCGGCCCGTGCCCAACGGCTCTTTTTTTGAAAAATCCCCCTCCAACCGCTATAAACAGTCAAATAGGGGGGTATTAGTGTCTTTTGATCATTCTTTACCATTATACCCCACAACTGCTATAAAACAGTCATATGAGGGGGTATTTTATGTCATTTTATCACTTAGAAATTCTATAAATAGCCCTCATTCTTCTCATTTCTCTACACATCTACTCTCTAATCTCTCATCTCTCATACTCCCTCTAAAGCTCTAAGATCTCTTAAGTCTTATTCTAAAGTGTCTAAGCACTCTCTACAAAGTTTTATAAGAAGTGAGGGTGACTTCTCTAAAGCGGAGGATTCAAATAGGAAGGACTTCTCCATTAGCTCTCTCCTCTCTTATAAAGGTATTTATTATCTTTAATTTTGAGTTTTATTTAGTAATAATATACATAGTAATATTATATATTAAGTCTCATCTTCTCCCATTTCTTATATAAATTATCACAAAAAACACATTATATATAATTATTTATTTACGTTTTTTTTTAAATCTTTTATTTAGAACATTGGCTGGACCAACACAACCTTTCAACCTTGACTTCTCTCTAAATGAGGAAGATCCTGGATTTATTAATTTAGATCAAAACCAAGGGACAGAAAAGCAATGATCCCCAAGATTCTACAACCCAAAAGAAGAGAAAAACAAGATTGACTTCTCCTGTATGGGCTCATTTTGCTAAAGTTACTGTCCTATGTCCCAAAGGAGGAACAGAGGAGAAGGCACAATGCAAATATTGCAAAGATCTCCTCAGTGCCAAATCATCAAACGGCACTGGCCACCTTAGTAGACATATGAAAACCCATTTGAAAAAACAAACAGCCTCCACTAGCGATGGGGGTTAGAGAGGTGGGATGATTCAAACCCAACTTTTTCAAACATATTCATGTGGTGGTTAAGGAGTTTCCAACTATGACCCTAATAATGCTAGATATCAACTTATTAAGTATATAATAAGTAGTAAGTCACCATTTATACTTTCCGAAGAACGATGTTTTGAAAGATTTTTGAGGTCCGCCTTTTATCCTGGATGGCAAAAAATATCTAGAAATACTGCTAGAAGTGATGCAATAAATACTTTTTGAAAGAAAAAGAGAATTTAAAAAATATTTTTACAAATATACCTGAAAAAGTGGCTTTAACTTCAAATTTATGGATCTCTAAATAAAATCTGGGGTACATTGCAATCACATCACATTATATTGATAGTGATTGGGTGATGCAGAAAAGAATGATAGCATTTTCTATGCTAGAATTCTCACACACTGGTGCTAGGATAGGGTCCACCATCCTTGAAAAACTTAGAGAATATAAAATTAAAAATAAAATAATTTCTATAACTTTAGATAATGCAAGCACTAACAACGTCGCAGCTGATTTATTAAAACAATCGATTCAACTTGATTTAAATGGAAATCTATTTCACAATAAGTGTGCATGCCACGTCATAAATCTTATCGTACAAGTAGGGGTGAAATTAATTAGAGCTGATTTAGAGACTATTAAATGGATTGTGGGATACATTTTTTGTTCTCCCTCACGAAAACAATGGTGGAGGGACATATGTATAAATTTGAATCTAAGACCAAAGAAATATCATATGATGTAAAACATAGATGGAACTTTACCTATAAAATGTTAAAAGAATCATGTGCCTATAAAATGGCACTAAATCAATATTGTCAACTTTATTTGGAGCGTGAAAATATTTTTATAAGTGATGATAAATGGACCATTCTTGAGATAATAAGAGATTTTTTAAAAGTTTTTCATGATGCAACATTATTTTTTTTTTGGGGTATATTATCCCACATCAAATCAAGCTTTAGCCCATTTTTATGAAATAAGTCTTACTTTTAAAAAGTATAGAGATTTTCAAAATTTTCAAGTTATGTGCGTACAAATGGAGGAAAAGTTTTCACAATATTGGAGATTAGCTTCTTTAACATTTTGTATAGCTGCTGTATTAGACCCTATATTGAAATTACAGGGTGTAGAGACCATTCTTAATGAAATAAACTCTAATATGAATACGACTAATATAAATGATATAGCAACAATTAAGGCAGATTTAGAAATACTTTTTTTGGAATATGCTACCTGATTAGGTAGATCCATAGCACCCACGGTCCCAACAGGCCCTCCCCAAGTACATAAAGGAAAAAAGAAAGTCATTTGGAGTATTATGAGGAAATCTCAAGGAAGTAACTCATCTTCTTCCGGAGGATCTTACAACCTTAATGAATTGACAATGTACTCGGGGAGCGATCCCGTTACATTAGATGATGATGAAGATGATTTTGATATTTTGGCATGGTGGAAATCATTCGAAAATAAGTTTCCCGTGCTTTCCACCATAGCCTATTATATATTAACAATACCAGCGTCCACAGTTGCATCAGAGCAGGCATTTAGTGCAAGTGGGCGCCTTATTGACCCCAGGAGGACTATGCTTCAAGAAGAAACCGTTGAGACCTGCATGTGCTTGCGGGATTGGTACCAAGCACATGATAGAGAACAACACCTCGATAATGATCATATCGAGATAGAAGACGAGCTAGCGGCGTTAGAGATATCATAGTATAATTTTTTTTAGAATGTATAATAGGCTTTTAACTTTTAATTTATTTTTTAGAATGTATCATAGGTTTTTAAAGTTGTAAATCTTTTTTCATTTATTAGAAGGTTTGAATTTCATTATATATATTGATCCAAGTTCAAACTTCAAATTTGTAATTTTTTTGAACTTTTGTAACTTAAATTTCAAGGAAATACAATTTATTTGATGTATTTTTTCAAAACATCATTAGTGTTATTCTACTTGTTTATCTCTTTTAATTTTTTTATTTTAATGAAAATGGTCCAAGTCCAAGAATTTAAAAAACGCAAAAAAAAAATAAAAATAAAAAACATGGGCCGCTCGCGGGCGGCACTACCTTGGCCCGACTGGGGCCAGGCCCAGCACGGCACGACTAGGGCCGTGCTGGGCGGCCCCCAGAACTTTTGGGCCCGGCCCGGCACGGCCCAGATTGACACCTCTATGTACAGGGAAGTCATCAACGATTTCTCCCATTACAATATGTTATAAGGTTTGTTATTTGGTGAATTTAATGTATAAATAAATCGGGGAAAAAATACGTTGAGTTTTTCTTCAGTTGTCGTTATTGTTATTTTATTCTGCGGTTGCTAATTTGTCGTTGTGTTTAGTTTACAAGTATTTTATAATGTTTGTCAAGTTATTAACTTGCTTACTATGTTATTACTAATTTGATTGGTCTGTTGTTGCTTTCATTTAAATTATAATTTATAATTTATTTTTTCAACTCTAACCCAGATAAGATGAGTACACCTCTCAAATTTTGTCGTGGCAAAGACTCTCTACGTGTTAGGGAATGGACAAATGAGTTCGAACATAAACCATTTGAAAATGACACCCCAATAGCAAAACATGGTTCCCGCAAAATACGACTAGCTCAGTGGCTGAGAGTCTGTGGAGACTTCATCCCTGAAAGATATATAATGATAAAAATTACTGAAAAATTGCCACCAGCTTGGGATGCTACAAAACAGAGGATATTTGAAATTTTGCGACCATGGCATGTGGTGGAGTTTGTCGACCTATTAGAATTATTTGAAAAATATATTCATCCCTTATGGATACAGTTCAAGAGAGAGAAAATGGTTGAAGGAATAGGTGTTAGGGAACATTTGCTAAACAAGGAAAGGTTGTTCTACGATCTCAAAAGAAGAGGGTTTGAACCAAATATTACAGATCTGGTACGTTCCATAGTAAACACTCTACCACCTCCTTGGCTGGTAAAGGACATCCATGCTAAGCTCAAGACTAATTTCGTGGACATGAGGGAATTAGGAGAAATGTTGGAAGAGATCGAGTTAGACCTTATAATAATAAAGGCTTTAGAAGATTTAGAAGATGGACTGAAAAGCAACAACAACATCATATGAAAGACGATCTCCATATTCCAGGTAAAAATGTCTTCTTATGATGACTACTGGGATAGTTTCAATTGATTATTTACCATTGACATAGTATTTTATTAATTATTAAAATAATTTTTATATGCCTGCAGGTCTACCGCGAAGCACTTGAAATATGGAGTTACAAATACTCGGCATGAATATTTTGTTTGATATTGTCTGTGTCCTAATTTGTATATATTTTGAGTTTCTGGAGGTTAATGTAACCGTTTCATTATTTGCATTGGTGGTTCCGTGGTCCTTGCATAACAATGGATTTTACTAGTATTTTAACATATGAATGTAATCATCTCAAGTCCGAATTCTCAAGATGGAACATACAAAAACCTAGTTTTGGATCCAAATGTTCCGAGTCCTATATGCATGAATCCATATCAAAATTTATCTTGGATCCAAAATAGGTTCCATAACAACTTTATAGGAACTAGAGGCTTTGGATACTCGGATACCCATTTGCAACACCGTCCACATATCTCGATATCTCTTTTCTACAAACTGGCTAAACCATAAGCACTGTGGGTGGCACAAGGCCACACAAGGAGAAAAGAACTAGGGCCTGTTTGAATGTTTACATAATAAAATATTTATAGATGTAAATCTTACAAGAATAAAATAGTATATAATAGAATAGTGTGATATTTAAATATTATGATTTTTTTATTATTTGGGGGTGTTTGGAAACAAGAGATTTTGTCATATTATCAACTGCTTTAGAATATAATCTATTCACAAAAAAATGGAGGTGTTTCGATCACTTAGAAAGTATATTACAATATCTCACTTTCTTCTTAAAAACCTTCATAGTACATTATTCAAAGATATGTTGTATAAGATAATTTTTTGTTACAAAACATTTTATATATACGAAAGAACTCATGAGCAACCATTAATTATAGTAGCCCGCTATAAGTTTTTACATTAATGATCTTTATTGCAACTATGACTCCCAATATTAGATTGGTCCAACAATGCTTACAAATTTAATGTGGGGTCCTATAAACATATCACAATTATATAAACGTTCTTAATTATCAATATTAGGAGGGTCTTACTAATGTCATACTAAGGACCCTTCATCATGATTACCAACAATAAGTGGGTCCCATAGTACCAAAATTAGATGGGTTTCTTATTAATTACCAAGATTGAATTGGGTGATTTCATTTAGAAGTTTGTCATCATTAAATGGGTCCCACTATTTTGATAGCTCTCCTTGTGTTAGTATGACTACCAATATCAAATGGGTCCCACAATGATTTCTCATAGATAAATTCATCAATGATGCTTGACATTAGATAAGATTTTACCAAAAAAATTAAAAAATAGATAGGCCCATTTGTGATAATCACCATTAAATGTATTACACTATGGCTATCAACATTTGGTGGACCTACCTTAATCAAACAACATTACTTGGATCTCAAGGTTTTAACATTTAATTATGTGATTTTTTAACAATAGTGGGTCCTACCATGATTATTAACACATGTGATTAAAAATTAGTGGGTCTGCATTGGGTCAATTGATTACTTTCATTCCATTTCTTATTTAATATATCATCTTGTGAGTTTTTTTTTTTATATAAATTGCCAAACAATTCAAAGGTAAATTTAAATTTGTAAAAATTGCCAAACACCATAAGTGATACAAAATAATAATGTGATAGTATTTTATTTTATGATAATGAAATCGTACGACATTTAAACTTGTTGGTAATATTATATTATGCAGTAATCCAAACACCCTAACAATTTTTAAGAATGTAACAAATTTTAAATTAATTTGTTGGGCATGCATGTGTTATTTATTATAATACTTGTTTGGATAAGTGTTGTAAAATCAAGTCAATAGAAAAAAGTAACTACATTATCACACACTCTCTCGTGCTGCTTTACTTTAGCACGTGCTTTATCTCACCTTCTACCTTTACTTAAATTTACCAAACATATAAATAACACGTCTTGACCAGGATGTGACCTATTCTCCATCTACCAAGTTTATATGAAAAAGAAGTGTGGTAACAAGATATTTCAAAGATATGTTGTTATATTATATACTAATTTTAAATATAATCTATTCATCTAAAAAGGAGGTATTTGAATAACCTAATATCTTATCATATCTCACTTTAGCTTACAATATCTCACTTTCTTGTAAAAACCTTTGTATTAGATTTTTCAAGGATATGTCGTATAAAATAATCTTTTGTTAAAAAACCTTTCCTAAATATGAATAGAGAGTTGTAGTAAAAGTCATTGGAGAGTTCATAAGCAACCATTAATTATAATGGCCCACTATGAGTTTTAGCATTAATGATTCTTATAGGAATGCGACTATAACTCCTAATATTAGATTGATCTCCTGGTGCTTACAAATTTAATGTGGCTCATATAGCCATGTCACGATTATATAGCCCTTGTTAATTACCAATATTAGGTGAGTCCTATAAATGTCACACTAGGAAACTGTCATCGTGATTACCAATATTAGGTGAGTCCCCTACGACCAAAATTAGTCAGGTCCCATATTGATTACCAAAATTGGATTGTGTGATCACAATTATTGATTTGCCATCATTAAATGGGTCACACTATTTGATAGCTCCCCGAGTATTAATATGACAAACAGCATCAAATGGGTCTCAAAATGATTTCTCATAGATTGGTTAATAAGTGATATCTGACATTAGATAGGGTTTTACTAAAAAAAAAAGAGAAAGGGTAATTTGTGATGATATCATTAGATGTATTACACTGGTTACTAACGTTTGGCCTTAATTAAACAACATTGCTTGAATATCATGGTTTTAACATTTAATCCTATGGTTTTTTTTTTAACAATAAATGGGTCCTACCATGATTATTAACACATGTGATTACTACTTAGCGGATCTATCAATTGATTACTTTCTATCAATTTCTTTTTCGATATATCATCTTTTGAGTTTTTTTTTATATAAATTACAAAATACTTCAAAGGTATATTGAAATTTGTGAAAGTTGTCAAATACCATACGTTACACAATATAATATAATATGACACTATTTTGTTCTATGATAATGAAATCTTACAATATTTAAATCTGTTGATCTTATGTTATGTATTTATCCAAACACCCCTTAGAAAATAAAAAATTATATTCTCTTAAATATTATATTCTTCCTTTCTTTTTTTTCATCCCAACAGGCCCTTACTCTCTCTAACATCTGAGATACTTTCCAAACCTGTTCTTCCTATAGTTATCAAACTTCTTCAAATCATTTAGCCCTGTTGAAAAGACCGGCCCTAAGTACCATGGCCACCCCCCAACGCTAGCAAGGTAACTAGATGCCAAAAAAATGCAACTTTATATGGACTTGTTCTTTCCTGATATGGATTCATAGACTTTTTCTTGTGACCAATTTTATGGCCGTGCAAAATAATTTGAGCTCTTGCACCCACTAAACAGCAGTTGAGGCCTCAAGAAGCACAAGTAGAAAATACACAGTAATAATAATCAGCCCAAAGTCGAAGAGGAGGCCGGCATCTGCATGGCAATTTCTTTTCATATAAAAATAAATATTATGATATTATTATGCAATTAATATCACAATATCTTAACAAATCATGGAAACTAAAAACAGCAAAATGCAATAAAGTAGGACAAATTAGTAAAACCTTAATAAAAAAAATCATTTTTGACCGTAAATTATATTTATCTCAATTTTTTGTGCTTATATTATGTAAATTTCATTTTATTTCCCCCAATATTTTCCCAATAATATTGCAAGGAAAAGAACAAATTTGAAAATGTCCCAAGAAAGATATTTCTGATAATGGTGCCAACCATGAGGAGGGCCAGAAAGCAATCATGCAAGATGGAAGACAAAATTCAAAGCACAGAGACTGGACAAAATCTGGATCTATGCTCGCCCACAATAATGTTCTCCAAGGGCGGCCCGTTTGGTAATTTTACTTTTAAAATCAAGTGAAATGAAATAAAATTAGCATCAAATCAGAAAGGAATAAAATATAAATAAGTTATGTTGGTATTTTATTTTTAGTTGTTTGGTATAAAATCTTTTTGACTTTTTTTTTTATAGAAAAGTGAAGGTTTTTTGTCTTTTAGTAGATAAAGGTAGTTGTTTTTTGACTTTTTTTTTTTAAAAAAAGATGAAAGAAATTTTGAAATAAAGTGCTTTTGATGTGACCTCGTCTTTACTTGACTTTTACTATTCTAGTGAAGTGCCAAAAGGGCCATATGGCCAAGTCCAGATAGAGGAGTAAATCTCATGAAGAACTCAAGTTCAAGTCCAATAATATAGATATTTCATGTAGTACTGGTCCTGGATACAAGATGAAGTCTAGCAGACCAGGTAAGACCATTGAGCCCACAATTTTCTCAGAATGTAAAGAACAGGAATTGACAAAAGAAAAGAGCATAAACAGAAAGTAGACACAGCTAAAAGACCAACCCAACCCTTTCCATGGGCTTTCTTTTTCTTCTGTTCTTACACATCTGTTTGCTTTCTTACTAGTCTCACAGGTCTTATGACTTGCATAATATTTTATGCATATTTGAGGTACTTTCTGACTACCTGGATTAATGGTTCTACCAGTTTCAAGCCTCCAAAGCACCACAATCTTCCACAGAGATACCAAGGACCTCCAAGCTTGCGCTTCATGGAAAATCGGTAAAACCAGAAAACCAAAATGGGCACACAGGACATATATAAAAACATGCATCTCATTCTTGACATGGTAGCAGAGGTGGGAGAACAGCTTCACATGCCTCCTTGTTCGCATAGATCTAGCAATGCCAAGGTCTGCAAAAGCCCAGAAAAGTTTAACAATAAAAACCACCCTCAGATCGATATATGCAAAAATGACAGACATCCAAAATGCATTTGTTAAACTTCAGAAGGAACCATGAGGCGTCTGAGAAAGCAATAAAGGTACAGCTGCAACATGAGTGTTGAAATTATTAATAGAAACAAACTTCATTGATTTTCCATCACCACCACCATAATGTTTCTGTCCATCATTTTACGGCTTGGATCCAATGAATCTCAGGCTCCAGACCCGAACCTAAACCATTTAACAGTGCGGGTAAAAATCCAAAATCAGATCTAGCCAACCAGCCTCCTAATTTGAACCCACTTTTGGAGTCAGATCCACATGGGTCTTGGCTCCAATTTACAAGGACTTATTGAAGGATCAACAACTAAGGCCGTCTCTTCAAAAAATGCTAGAGCTTGGTTCAAATACTGTGTTGGAAAAACAAAGAAGTTCGAATGGACACCCTATGCAGAATGGACATTGATAGTTTCACTTTTCAGGCCGGCAGTGTCGGGAACTCAAAATAGAGAGGAAACCTGGCTTCCAGAAAAGTAATGTTACATGGCCCTCTCCAATCTGCTTGTCGTCAAGAGATAGAGCACTTAAACTTCAGCTTAAGGAAAGACAAGAACACTATGGAGATACTATTTTTTAGCTTGAACCAGATTAGAGCTTAATTCCCTTCAACAGAAGAGAGGTTGTTTTAGAATCTGACACCCTGCTAAAGGTGCAGATGATAAATTTGTATATTCCGTAATATAGTTTTACAATCTGACACCCTTCTAAAGAAGGCACAGAGGATAAATTTGTATATTCGGTAATATATTTTTACCATTATTATTTTAGCTAGAGGTGGGACCCAATGTATAGAATTAACTAAAAAGTACAAACCAAGGATGAAAAATAGATGCTATATAATCATTTGAGTATACAGAGACATTTTTCATGCTAATACACAGACATTTTTCATGTTCACATTATAATATATTAAAACCAAGCGTTTTGGCTTTAATTTTGACTGTTGGTTATGATTTTGAAAGTAAGTTATTCCTTTTTCAAATCTTTTCAGTTTTCTCCCCACTTATCTCATGGAAACTACCTACTTTATCTCTTTATTGAAACCACTCATGTCTACTCTCCACTTTTCAAAGTTCTACTTTTCTTTTTGTGCAATACCTCTCTTTCTACCTAAACTATACCATTCCCTTTCTTCTCCAATTATTCTCTTTCCTTTCTATGCCATTAGCCTTACAAAATATGCAGGTACTCTCATAACCTTTTCTTCTTCTTTTTTTTTTCTTTCTTTCTAAAATTTATGGATATTTTTTTAATGCAAGAATATTTAATTCGCAATGTTGGTCATACCTGTGTTGAACACGGGTTATTGTGCTAGTTTCAGATTATATCATTTTTGTAGATAAATTACCTTTTTAAACAGGTGTTTCACATTTAAGGCTCTCTGGACTCTTAACGGCAGACAAGCTCAATACTAAAAAATATACTCACATCTCTCTTAAAGGGAAAGTAAGAATTTTATTAAGAACCAAGGATGGAAAAAATAAATAAATAATACAACAATGTAAACCATGTTTCTCGCAAGACGAAACACATACAACATGTGTAAGTTCGCGCGCGCGCGCGCGTGTGTGTGTGTGTGTGTGAGAGAGAGAGAGAGAGAGAGTCAATATCTAAACTTTCATTACCTCTGGTATGGACAGAGTCAAAATATCTAAACTTTCATTACCTCTGGTATGGACAGTTCAAGACGAAATTTCGGACCATCATAATGATGCAAAACTGGCCTGAAAGAATCCTCCTCCAATGCCTTGCAGAGTTTCCTAACACGAATCCTCACCTGATTTTTTTTCATCCATAAATAAGAAACTTCCTCAAATCATTAAAAAAAATTGTAATTCTCAGCCCATTCAGTTTAGATGAGCAGAATTTTTTTTAATCCACAAAATAAGAAATCTCCTCACATCATAAACAATACAATGTAATTTTAGCGTCTATTCAGTTTACCTGTGCAGGAAATCTCGATTCACCTTTACACTTTTTGTCTTCCCATGCAGTTGGGTCGATGTTAGATCCTCCAAAACTAGCTGCCTGCAAGAGTGGAAAAATTATGTAAAAGGGTCCATTTAACACAAATAACATCCATGAACACTGCTTAAAAGGGAGGCATGGCCAACACAGAAGTCACCTAGCGACATGAAATATAGACAAATAAAATTGATAACGACTTTGTTATTATAGTTGTCACATTCAATTTCAAAATGCACTCAAGTGCTGTAAGCAGCCACCCACGCTGTAGAGGAAAGTCTTGGGGGTTCCCTAAGAATGATTGACCATACAAGTGTGTGCTAAAAAAGACAACAGTCCACCCATCCAGCACAGCTGATCATGGATGGACAATATTGCAATACAAGATTTCTTAGATACAAAAGATATGTGGAAGCTTACCTTCAAATTCATTAAAGCAAGGATTCAAAGGTAATCTTACAAATGATTGTGTCATAGAATTCAAAAACTAAAGCACACTACATGATATCCTCATGTCCAGAAATTCAAATTCTGAGAAAATCCTCATGTCACGACCAAAGTAGCAATCCTCCTATCAAGGGATACCGGGACATCAGGATTATATCCAGACAGAGACCTCAATGCCTTGAATTAGGCCAACTAGATGGTCGAAATTCGGAGACTTGGACATTGGTCAAACTTCAAGCATTGCAAAGAAAATAATAGGCAATCAGATGAATTAAAAAAAGAGGACAAGAACACACCTCAAATATCCCATGCAGCTGATGAGTTGTGTAATTGTAAAGAAATAGAGGCAATCCTGGAGTTATTGCCCGTACAGAATCTCGGTATCTTGGTGGTAAGCCTGCTCAAAAAAAACCATAAGTTAACATGTTAAAAAGCACAAGAACACTCCTCAAAAATCTCATGTAGCCTGCCCAGTGAAGACCATAAATGACCATGAAGGTAGAAATAAAAAGTGAATTGCTAATATAGTGGAGGAACCTTCATGTTTGCAACTACAGATGTGTGGAGACCAAGGGGGACTACATATGCTAAGTATAAAACAAATATAAATACAAGCGACCCTAAACACCGGATCACGCTTCTAGATTCTCTACTTCAAAAGAAAAAATCTGCTGTATAAAACAGACCGGACATTTAGGTGACCTGCAACATGCATTGAAAAATTAAATCCAAATTCATGTGCCTATTAGGCCTTCCTGATGAAGGTACTGGCTTGGTTTACAGGTTAGGTGAAATAATTTGAGATCTCACCCCCCCAAAACACAAAAAAGGCATGGCTAGGAAAAGATAGAAAAGCTATGTTGCATGGATTATATGAAATGAGCAATGTATCTTTGTCGGACACTTCTCGAACACAACACCATATCAGATTCTTCATAGATTCTTCCATTTACTAATTGAAATATTATCTCCAGTTGACATGTTTACTAATTTGAAAAAAATATTACATATTTTCTTCTTTTGAAATCTAACTAAAGCATCAAAATATTTAATAATTATTTATAGTACAATTTTTACATATGGTGACATTTATGTATAAAATTTGCATTAGAAATAGATATTTCTTTTGTTCAAATTTATTTGAATATTGTGCTGAATTCACGAATCCTGTTTTGAGATGTGCCAAGTCAGACAAGTGATACCAGCATTGTACTCCTGAACACACCCATGGTCCCATACTCCTGCAACTCACTAGACAAATTCCATGTATGTACGCGTTGATACATGGAAGAAGCCAGGGCAAGAGCTACCAAACATCAAACAGGAACCTTGAGTTCAACAACATATTATCAAAATTGATTCTTTCTCCAGAAAATTACTTATTTAGCTCCATCAAAAACTGTTTATTTTCCCTAATCATTAATGATCTCTTATTCCTTGTAAAGTTCTTCCATCAGTTCCCAGATTCTCTCCAATTCAGTCCTTGAGGCTTCCATTTCAGAACCTTATAGTTAGATTAAGAAACAAACAGTTTATGTTTTCTGAACCAGCATATACACTAGTAACTGGGATATAACCATGGAGAACCTCAATGAAGTTTATAGTGGCCACATATTACAGCCGTGCCACAATCCATGTCAGCCACGCTAGATCCAGTTCACAGACCCTTCTCATTAGCAACAAACAAATTCATAGAGATAAGGAACTGATTGTTAATAACCATGGGCTCGTAGATTTGCTGACATGAATTGTGAACAAAGCACCCAGATATTTCTGGATCAATGGTGTCATTCCTTTCATTTAAATACATCCATTCTCAACGTAAAACAATTAAAATCTTTCCTTCATGGAATAACTGAGTGGAGCTACTCAAATAAGAATCACATGAGATGAATGAACAAAGGGTAGGTATGCCTGTGATAACAATAACAATGATATTAATAACGAAGGGTAGGGCTGAAACATACCAAAGAGCTGACGCTTAAGATCTTCCTGCATTGTGTCGTTGTTACATACGAAAATGTAACCTCCAAGCGCCTCATTCCGTGGCAGTGTCTCTGATGAAGGCAATGTCTTGAACCGTTTGTCAACAATGTTGTTGTTGCCGCTGTTGTTAGTGGTGGTGGTGATGCCATCTTTACTGTTATTGTTGTTGTACTGCTTGTTGCCAGATGCGAGATTAATATTGCCCAGATTGTTGGTACTACTCTTTTGGTATACCACATTCATGTTATAAACACCACTTCGCAGGGAATTCTTGCTAACAGGTTCAGGCATTTTTGAATCCAAATTCAGCAGATTGAAATGAAGGTTCTCGAATTTATTATCTTCTTGAAAGCCAAATTTCTCTTTTGGCTTCATTTCAATTGGCGTCTTGGAAAAATCAAGGTTATTCATTCGTTCGCCTTTCAATCTGGTCTGTTCGGCCAGCTTTGAAGCAACCACTACCCATTTATTATCCTCTGACACCTTCAACTGTCCTCGGAGCTCATCCCCCAATTGCCAAAAGGAGAGTTGGCTGTCCATCTTTCCAAACCCTAAAGTAGACAAGATAATAGTAAAAGAAGTGAGAAGAAGAAGAAGAACAGAAATGACAATGCATATTGCAACCAACATAATATCTACTGCTCATCAACTTTGTAATGGAAGCATCTCAAACCAAAATCCAATGAATGCAAGACAAAAACACCAACTTCCTCATACATGGCCCAGAAAAATGTTTACGACATTCTTCAAAGCATAAACACAGGACAGTACAGTATGGATAAAACCGCATATTATCCTAAGATTTTAAAAAAATGGACTCGGGGCCCTAGTACTCACCCATAGCCGAGTCTCGGCCAAGTAGGGTCGAGACCCAAAAAACTAAAAAAAAAAAAACATAAATAATAAACAAAAATTAGGAAAAATCCTAAGAGGCCCTCCATCTATCTAGATTTATTGTATCTTTTCTGTAACGATACATTTTTAATGAATAGGATCCATTATCTTTCCCATCTTTCAATTACTTAGGTGATTTTACTCTTCAAGGCTTTTAAAATCACTTATTAAGTGGTAGACACTTTGACTTTTAAATATCCAAAGAGAAAAAAAATAAAGAAAAAATATTTTTTACATATTTTATATAATAATTTTAAATTTTACTTTTTTTGGGTGTACATGCATAGATCTATGTGGTACACACCCAAAATCTTAAACTTAAGGAAAAAAAAAAACCGATTTTCCTTATTTTTTTTCAAAAAAAAAAAAAACCAAAAAATCAAAGAAAATACATTTTTTTCAACAAATCAAGGGTGGAAAAATCATCTCTAAGCAAAACACGCTTCCTGTCCTCTATTCTAAACAATCTAAGCAAGTGGAAACAAAAAAACATACCTCAAACTACAGGAATAAAAAACCCCTATTTTGGATGAATAGTAGATTGATCTTTGGTTGGATAAATCTCACAAAATACAAAGATTTGATCTCCAATCTTGTACGAAATGGCCTTAGCACACTTGAAAACCCTAGAGTTAAGTGTTTCTAGCAGATGAAATGTTAAAAAAAAGAGGGCGTTTGGTTCATTTATAGTCACTATGCAGACTCGGCCGACTCAGTTGAGTAATGTGAGAGTCGCTCAAGTCCCTATGGACCCGAATCGGTCTGTCTCGAGTCCAAGTTAACTCGGCCAAACCATGAACTATCCACACAACCACAAAGCTTTCCCCAAGCTCAAAATAACAGCAGTGCAGAAATTAGAAGACTCAAAACTGCCTTGCCAACTAGCAGAGTGATCTTCAGCCAAACAAATTAAACAAAAGCTCAATATTAATAAGATCAATTATTTCCAAGAAACTGAAAGGCAAATACGGAATAATGAGGAATAAGATTTGGATATATACAAAAGTGTACGCAAAGACATGCCTTCAATTCCAAAAAAAAGGGCAAAAATAGAACTGTAAAAATGGCCGACCACAAGAACTTAGTACAAACCATATATGTGATTGAGACGTAAATGTGATAAAAGATTAAATACCAGGAAAATCAGATACCATTTTCAAGAACCAATATGACCATGTGTAGGGGATCCGAACCATGTAGCTGAACCCGGAGACGCGGTGGGATCGCCACCCGCCGGTGCCCACATAGCTGGCCCACCACAGGGGATAGGCGGGACCCAGGGCCCCGGGCCTATTGTATACACTTCGGGAGACGGACTCCGTATTCATGCATTTGTCCCAGGGTGGATTCGGAAATCATGCACCCCAGGGGCCTCCCCAGAGTCGAACCCGAGACCTCTCGCTTTAAGAGATAATCTGGGAGACTTCACGGAGTCCGTCTCCCGAAGTGTATACAATAGGCCCTGGGCCCCGCCTATCCCCTGTGGTGGGCCAGCTGTGTGGGCACCGGCGGGTGGATCCGAACCATGTAGCTGAACCCGGAGACGCGGTGGGATCGCCACCTGCTGGTGCCCACACAGCTGGCCCACCACAGGGGACTAGCTCAAGTGGTACCAGAAGTCTCCCAGATTATCCCTTAAAGCGAGAGGTCTCGGGTTCGACTCTGGGGAAGCCCCTGGGGTGCATGATTTCCGAATCTACCCTGGGACAAATGCATGAATACGGAGTCCGTCTCCCGAAGTGTATACAATAGGCCCGGGGCCCTGGGCCCCGCCTATCCCCTGTGGTGGGCCAGCTGTGTGGGCACCGGCGGGTGGCGATCCCACCGCGTCTCCGGGTTCAGCTACATGGTTCGGATCCCCTACACCATGTATTTCATTT
This sequence comes from Litsea cubeba, assembly GCA_012931725.1. Lineage (NCBI taxonomy): Eukaryota > Viridiplantae > Streptophyta > Magnoliopsida > Laurales > Lauraceae > Litsea > Litsea cubeba. The sequence goes on along the minus strand of CM022951.1, from coordinate 23,573,207 downwards.
CATTTTGTTGTGTTGTTGTTGTCAGTACAATTACTAACTAGTACTATTATAATTGTTAGTTGTTATTACTGTTGTCGCTGTCATTGTTTTCGTTGGAGGTGGTAGTGGTTGTGTTTTTATTATCATTATTATTTTAAAATGATCACCACAAGAAAAAAAAAAAAGGTTGAAAATGACAAAAATAACCTTTTATCATTTTTCAAATTTTCCCTTTAATAAATCATTCTAGAGAAATGATTAAGTCCAACACAAATGACCTAGTGAGGCCCACTTCAATAAATCAAAATGGTTCGTTTGGGGGAGGAAAAAAGGTTAATAAAAGGCATAAACCTATCATAAGAAAAGGGTATTTTTGTCACTTTTTAAAATTTTTTATGGAGAGGACTTGATTGAAAGAAATATGAAAAAATTTTATACTTTTTTGAAATATTCAAATCTTCATGTACTTTTTTGAAAGTAAGCCAAAAGTTTTATACCTTTTTGAATTTTTTCCCTAATTATTTTGACGGTGGCAATACTTTTTATTTTTTATTTTTCAAGAGGCAAAAAGACTTCATTAAAGAGAAGAATAATACAAGGGCTTGCGGATCACTAAGCCCCAAGAAAATACAAGGAGATCTGAATAACTATACAAGAATAGTTGCACCAAAAGAAAGCTACATCAAAACACCCATAATAAACAAACACCAAACACAATCCCACTCTCAGACAGGGCATCTGCAGATTTAAAATTTTGAAGAAAGAGAGTCCAGATAGGCACCTTGGAAGAATTTATTGATGTGACCAAGTGAAAGGGAGGCACATTTTCATAAAAAAAAAAAAGGGAGGCATCATCTCTAATGACCTCAATGGCATGCTTGGGGATGGTGGCATCCCTTGTCTTCCAAATTGCATGAGCTGTGATGAATTCATGGCAAAGCCTATGCCAACTCTAGTGATTCTGCTACATCCAGAAGAGAGGGTTGCCCATAGAGTGGTTTCCGATAAGGGTATAGACTTTTACTGCTTGAACAAGCCATCCCATATTGGAAAAGCAAAACAGCCAATGGAAGAGCAGGCGCAGATCTGATTACTGATTGTCTTCACAAAGGAGGCAGCCAAAGGCTAGATGCATACCGACCATTAAGCCCATGAAACAGTTGGGAGTTACCTCTCAAACAACTTCCCAGCAAAAGACACATTCAAATGAAGGAATTTATTCCAAACCATCACGGCCCATGGACATGGAATCCCTCTGGATCTGATCTCATTCCAGGCACACTTGAGAAAGAGCAGACAAGACAGGGAGTCCATCCAAAATAGGTGGTCTTGTTAAGGGGTGGAAGGAGGCGAGATAATGTTTAACGAGCTGAAGCATTCATGGATGTCATGAGGAGATTAGCTGAAATGCTCCATGAACCTGACTCAATCAATAAACTCACAGTATCATCAGCATCAAAGGAAAATTGGGGGAGTAATTCTGCACTGGGGACCTAGAATGGCCAGTTATTATGCCAAAGATTAGCTTGATTGCTATCTCCAATTTCGACTGATCACCTAGCAGAAGGGCAGGAGCTAAAGTTCTGAACTTCTGATTTTCCTTCAAATGCAAGATCCAGAGGGAGGTGTCTGAGAAGACCAGATTCAATGAATGCAGAAGTATCTTGTTTTAAATCAAAGAGCCATGAGGGATGGAGGAAAGAGCTGTCCACCCAATCTTTAAAAGGCAGGCTTCATTGAGTTTGGATATGCATCTCAGGCCAAGCCCACTTTAAGATTTTGGAAGACAGACATCCCATTTGATCAAGTAGCATTTCATTCGATGTCATCCGCAAAAAGTAGGTAATGGATGGGAGGATCATGGGTAGTTTTGTGAATATGCCTAAGGACACCTTTCCTTGCTAATCAAGAAAAAGAGTTCCTAAGAATCTCCTCAGTAAGGATAAAGAGATTGGGGGAGATGGGGTCCCCTTGCCTCAGCCCACATTTGGAAGCAAAGTATCCATAGGGTTCCTGGTTGATAAGGATTAAGGACTGAACTTCTGCAAGAACAAATGCAATCCTGGACTAAGGTAATTGATCAATTCAGAAAACCCAATTTCTTAAGGGCCATGAACAAGAAACCCAATTAGTTTATCTAAAACTTCGATTACATCCAGTCTCATGCATAAGGAGCCTACAGACATTTTTTAGGTTTAGCTATTGAGTCAACTCATGAGCTTAAGGCTACATGTTCATGGATGGATCATTTTTTTTACAAACACAGCTTATTGAGGGGAGATGGTGGTGGGAGGAGAGACCGAGGGAGTCAAACTGAGAGGCCAAAATATTGGGAATAATTTTGTAAAAGAAGTTTAGGAGTCCTGTTGGCCTCAAATCAGTGAAGCCAGATTACTAATTTTGGACATCGGAGTCATAAAAAAGGGATTATAAGCCTTAAGAAGCTTTCCAGATTCAATAAGGAAAAACACAGTTGCAGCAACCACTGAATCACCTATAATATCCCAACAAGTAGAGAAGAAAGCACCTAAGAATCCATCCAAACCGGGAGACTGCTCCATGAGAGCTCCTGACTTCACAGTAGTAAGGAATGGCAGTGAGAAAGGAATTTTACTCAACTGAAATCATAGGGGAAGTATAGTCAAGGATGAAAGCATCATTTTGTACTAGATGAAGTTTGAATCCCTGAGAGAAATTATCCATTTCTTTGGCCTTGATTTCTTGGGGAGACTGCTCCATGAGAGCTCCTGACTTCACCGTAGTAAGGAGTGGCAGTGAGAAAGGAATTGTACTCAACTGAAATCATAGGGGAAGTAGAGTCAAGGATGAAAGCATCATTTTGTACTAGATGAAGTTTGAATCCCTGAGAGAAATTATCCATTTCTTTGGCCTTGATTTCTTGGGGCTCCTCGATGGATAGAATCACCAACCCGATCCTATCAATCTTGTTGGGAATTTGTATGGAATTCAATCCCATCATAGATCCATACTCTACAGGACTTTTGTCTCTAATGAGTCTCAGCTTGGAGGAGGTAATGTAGGTTTGCTTTAGCAAGAGATTTTTTTGGCAAGAATCAGATAGGGTTAAGTTTACTCGCTGCTGCAGATGAAGGATTGATTGCGCAGAATCTAGTAAATTCTACTTTAAGTCACCAAAGACCTTGCTCCAGATCTTCAGTTTTTTTCTTAAGAAGCTTTAATTTTTAGGCCAAAATGTATTTTGGGGGGGGGGGGGGGGGGGGGGGGGGGGGGGGGGGGGGGGGGGGGGGGGGGGGCTGCCTTCAAGTCACTCTCCTCCCAGTGGTTTGGACAAGATACAAGGAGCGGTGAGATATCCACGTTTCCTCAAAACCTTAAGGAGAATATTTTTGGGGATGAAGAGAGGTTTTAAATCAAGAGGCAGCAGCAATGGTCAGAACTCTAAAGACCAAGATGATAAGAGAAAGAGTCTTTGAACATGTTGATCCAATGATGGTTGAGAAAGGCTTGGTCCATTCTAGATGCAATATAAGATGAGCCTTCTCTGTAATTGGCCCATGTGAACCTGCTTCCCTTGAATCCAATATCATAAACAAGGTTTCAAAATTCGAATGCAGGAGTCAACTTGGTCCCCCTCGAGTTGAATCAACTTGACCAAGTTGCACCTTAGCGCCCAAAATTCCTCAAAACTTTTGTAAAAATGGTAGGAAAACATTAAAAATAGAAAATGGTGTCCCGTGAATCTAAAAGTTTAAGACATGTCTTTTAACTATTAACAATGAATTTAAGTAGCAATAAGAGGCCGTATTTTTCTACCTTTTTTTTCTTTTTGAGCAGAATAAAAAGTACTTCCAATCCTTGAATACTAACATCTTACAAGAATAAAAAAAAAAGTGCTTCTGTTCTTCCAAAATCAGTGCAACCAGAACCTCCCAGAATTTCTCACAACCTGAAATGCAAGAAGAGGGCAAGAACTGAGCTTTTCACCTTGATCAAAGATGGGGTTGAAGTCAACAATCACACATCGAGGAACCTAGGATGATGAGAGAATTCTCAAGGAGTGTTATAAGTGTTTTCTTTTCCCACTATGTTATAAGATTTTTCCTTTCCTACTATCTCTGGCTGCATAAACAGCAGTAACAAGGTAAGTTTGCCCCTTCACAGGATTGGAAATTGAAATGGCAGAGCGACAAATGGTGACTGAGAATTAAGAAAGGTTGGAGGAGGTTTGGCCCAACACCAGATGAGAATGACTCTAGAAACAGAGGGAGGAGGATGGATCAAAGGCTTGGAAACCAAGTCTAAGGGAGAGAAAGGAAAGAAATGGGATTTTTTGCCTCTGGAAAAAAATGGGGTCAAGGGAGCAAGACAGTACCAAGTGGTGGAGGGATTGGATTGTGGGGGATTTGCAATTCCCCTACAGTTCCATTATAGGATGTGAACCATTGTAGGAAGCTGGGGTTTTCAGACCTCCTTTTCTGCCTTGTAACAGGCCTATCAAGTGCAAACACCAATTTCTTCTTACGTCCTTTTTTTATTTTGTAACCAATGCAAGTTCATCATTCTCCACTTCCTGATCTGAAGTAGTCTTAGGTGAGGCTATCTCAGTTATTCCAAAAGCTCCAGGGACTATATTTGCTAAGTTTCAGGATAGAAAAGGGGTTGTGAGTTTAATGAGGTTCAAAGGGGAAGATTATGTGAGATCAACAGGCTTGGTTTAACTCTATTCTGATACTTGGATGAGGGCTGCGAGTTGATCCTGGCTCTCGAAGTTGTATAAGCTGCTATTTATTTCGGAGTGTTCCAACCAGCTGACTAAGAGTTGTTTAAAGGGCTCGCTAGCTGCTTTCTTGAGGAGGTTTTAGCATCCAAAATAAGTTGAGGTTGGGGGTCTACCCTGTCAGCCTTTCCCTGTGAAGTAGGACTTAAGGGGTCATAGAAGGGTAATTTTGCTGCAGATTGGATGCTTGGGAGGGCATATGTTAGGTGTGGGTGCTTGAACTGGTGCGAGACTGCATTTTCTTGATGCGTGACTTGTTCCAAGAGCTTTTGAACATGAGGCGTTTTCATATTCCACATTGATCAGAACTGAGGATTCACCTTCAATATTCATCCAGCTACTTTTGGGGCCTTGTTTGGACAGATCAAAGTCAATGCAAACTCTAGAATAAATGAGGATTATTTGGGTAGCTGTGACATCATCAAGCTTGATCAGGTTACCAATGAAAATGACCAAGGTAAACAAGATGTTCTTGCTCCAACGGTGATAAGAAAAGGCACAAAGCCAGATCCAAATTGGATATGTGGTTGGCTGAGAAAGATTCTCATACCAGGAGGTCAGGGATGAGGTATAGTTCTTTTTCTCCAGGATCAAAGAAGAACTACTCAACAGCTTAATTGTGTCTTCTGGAGAGTTACACCTGAAAGGTAATTTGTTTTGAAACTGATGGAGAGAGGAAGTTGTTGCAGGTACAAATGCAAAGCAGGGGGGTGGGGGGAAGGAGCAGAGGCGGAAGAGGAGGGGGTTAGTCCATTTCAAAACAATAAAGCAGTGGATGAGTCTCATGTGCATGGAATGTGCTTGCAATGACTCTCTCTACTGTGTTGTTGTTGTCATGTTATATTTAATCTGAGTGTATCTCAAGCTAAAAGCACAATGTACATTTTAGTTGAATAGGATTCCATTCATTTCTACTGTCAGAAGGAGAAGAAGCTTCCAAATACTCCACTGAACGTTTGGGGGCAACACTGAAAACCAAACACACACAAAACTTGGTAATAAACAAAAGCACTTTTGGGCCTTGTCTGTGATGTAGGTTTCTGTGATTATTTCATTTTCTAATGAAACAAGTAGCTAATAATGGCCTTTTGCAATTCCTCAAGAGAGACTTTTCATGCTAAGGATCACTTCTCCACGACTTTGCATTTCCCATACACCCAACCATGCACAAACCCAAATTGATAATAAATAAATAAATAAAAACCCATGGATATTGAGAGAAAACAACATAACAAGGGAATGACAATCCATAGAAAATTAGATAAACAAAATTATAGACTATACTAAGAGCATAGAAACCAATTTTCATTTCCATAGGAACATCATAGCATACCATAGACAAAAATAGCCAAAACAACTACTCAACTTGCCCGGACTGTGGTTTTATAACAATCATTAGGACATAGCGGCAACTTTTATTATTGTTATCATTATCACAAACACTGCCGATATTTTCAAAAAGATGCAATACTATAATGGATTTTCCTGAAAGACAAGATACAAAACCAGCAAATTTTTAATACATTGCATGAAGGTATTGCCCCTTTTAATACAGTTAGCATTGTTGTATCAGAATAAAACAACAGTTTCCCACTTAATCTTTTTAAAAAATAAGGAAAAGGAAAGAAAACAACTGTAATCACTGAGAGGTAATTATAGTCCGCTCTAGATCAAACCCTCCTATAGTAAAAACCTGGTTAGCAAAAGAGAGGAAATGGAAAAAAGAGTAAAGAAACCATGAAAGGAAAATAGTGGAAACACGTGGAAGAGGGCAGGGGAAAAAAAGCTTACAGGCAGATGATCTGAAAAAAAAGGAGAATCTTGGATACACACATAAAGGTAGAAGACAAGAACTCTGTGTGTGTATGAGAGAGAAACCAAAAAAAAAAAAACCAAACCCCCCACAAAACTAGTTGTCAATTTCCTCTCTATTGTGGAAATTTCAGCACAGAAAGTCACATCTTCCATGCAGAAGAACCATGTGGGTATTTACCACTTTCAAAAATTACTGAACATGATCTAAAACAGCCTAATTTGCGTGGAATTGAACTCCTAGGAATTCATGGTAAATTGGGTTCCAACGAACGAATATTAAAGAGGTGAGGGGGGTCAAAAACACAACGTGTAGATGCAGATGGGACCCCAACTTACCTATGATTTCATTTCCTAGGTTCATGACCCAGAATTCATTTCCCATCACCCCTCAATTCATTTTCCATCAAAAGCAAGATTACCCCATGGGCCATTTACGAATCTTCACCTTCGTTTTCAATTTCAACCACTTCTAAACGTACATTTCCTACAATTCCTAGGAATTATCAATTCCATACAAATAAACCCTGAATTCATCTGAGAATTTTACATAGCATCATAACATACTTTCAATCCAACACAGTGTTCATGGAATTAGTAAAAGGATCTGCAGATGAAGTGAAAAAAGAAGAGATTTTTATCATCACCTTTGAAGCAGAGGCACTGAGAAAGAGAAGCCGCCCTAGATTTGGGGATCGACGAGACGAGACGCGAGAGAGACGAGAAATGGCGGAGACTCGGAGATACTTGTAGCAAGTGTGGGAACGGAAATGGGCCTGGAGATTATTGGAATTGCGGTAATGCCACTACGTTTGGACTTGTGCAAGAAAATTAGCATTGGAAAGGGAAAGTAAAAATAAAGTGAGGAACAAATCATGAATGAAGTAAATATAAAAGGGGTTAAAGAAAAAAAACACTCTCTTGCAATGGCTACTTTTCTCCAAGATGTCGCTTGGTTTTGGGGTTAAGAAAAGGCCTAAAGAATAATTAAAATGCCTAAGGGCACGTTTGACATTTTACTTTTAAAATAAAGTGGAGTGAAGTGAAATAAAAAGTATGAATAAAATATGTAGTGGGTTATGATGGTATTTTGTTTTGAGTTATTTGGGATGAAATATTATTGACTTTTGGTATGAAAAATGGAGTTTTTTTATCTTTTAGTTAATAAATATAGTTGCTTTTTGACTTTTTGTTGGAAAAGTTTGAAAGAGGTTTTGGTAAAAAGTGTTTTTGATTTGATGTGTAAGATGACTTAACTTGACTTTACTTTACTCGTAAAATTACCAAATGTGCCCTAATGGTGTTGCTATGGAACTTCACTTTCCCTCACGTGTATATTTAAAGAAGAATGAAGCAAAAACGTCACATCATAATATACATTTAATCATTTTTTACTGTTGATCTTTTTGCTTATTATTTATAGAACTTTTTTTTCGGCCAACGTTGACACTTTGGTCCTATTGGAAGCATCATTAGTGGGATTATACTTTACTATCTAATTGGGAGTCTCCATATCAAAGACATCATCATTTAATGGGATTCCTTGATCTTTATTTAAGCTCTTTAAACATCCAAACTCACTTATGAAAGAAGTTGTTGGTCCCAGATGGGTGTCGGAACCAAAATCGCCGAGAGCCTTGTGCGTTCCGGTGTGAGGTAGACTTGTGAACTCGCTGCGAATGCTCTCAGATCTTCTGGATGATCAACCAAGAGTTCCCATCTCCCTTATATAGAGCAATCCCTAGGAGTTACAACTCTATCCGGATTCTACCTCTCCTGGAATCCCACATCTCCTGACCAGCGTGGGAATTCTGGCAACTGAGAGTCTGAACTTGATCCAAACTCTACCACCAAGAGTTTGATTTTTATCTGACTCAACCAGATCAAGACTTATTGGGAGTTCATCCGCGGCACACCGCCGAGCTCGATCTGGCGTGGGCCCAATGGCAGTCGGGCCACACAATTTTCCTAACAATCTCCCACTTGGCACGAATGCCATGTTTGACAAACGTGTCAATGTACATCAAATGTATTTAAGTCCCATGCAACATCCGGTCTCGTACACAGCATCGCATACATGATGCTTCCCACAACCTGAGCATAAGGCTTGCCCCGCATTATTGCCTTATCTTCCTCAGTCGTGGGCCCCTGATTGCTGGACAATTTTTCATTTTTGCTAATGGGAGTATCGACTGGCTTGCACATCATCATATCAAATCGTTTTAACACAGTTTCCAAATAGGACTCTTGTGACAAAGTCAATAACCGATTCGGCCGGTCATGGGTGATCTTTATGCCTAGTACATAAATAGCCTCACCCATGTCCTTCATCTCGAATCTTGACTTCAACCACTGTTTGATTCTATTAACGGCATCCAAATCGTCACCAGCAATCAGGATGTCATCCACATATAATGACAAATATAAATAATTACTCCCACTGCGTTTAACATAGAAACATATATCAACACTATTGGGGACAAAACCAATTTCACTTATGGCCTGGTGAAATTTCTTGTACCACTGCCTCGATGACTGTTTAAGTCCATAGAGTGCCTTTTGTAATTTGTACACCTTGTCCTCATGACCTTGCACCAAAAAACCCTCAGGTTGTTTCATGTAAATCTCTTCATCCAATTCGCCATTCAGGAAAGCAGTTTTTACATCCATTTGGTGCAATTCCAAGTCATGATAAGCCACAACTGCCATAAAGGTCCTAATGGATTGGAATTTTACGACCGGGGAGAAAGTTTCATCGTAATCAATTCCTTCCACTTGTGTGAAACCCTTTGCCACCAACCGTGCTTTGTATTTATCCAAGGAACCATCCGAATTGAATTTCTTCTTAAGAACCCATTTACAACCGATGGCCTTTCGATCTTTGGGTAGATCGACTAATTGCCACACCTGGTTCTTATGAATTGATTCAATTTCCTCTCTCATAGCATTCATCCAATTTTCAGCATCATGCCCATTGACTGCTTGAGAGTAGGATGTCAGATCCAAATCCTCCACGGTTTCCATTAAACTGCAATAATCATCCAGATATGACGGATGTTTCCTTATCCGAACGGGTCTACATATTTCCGGTTGTTCCTCATCAAGTGGGCCCTAGCCAGTGTTAAATTTCCAACGTCAACCACGTCGGACCCCCCACTTGCTTGAACATCCTTATCCTTAGAGATCTCATAGAAATCCACCATCCGTGGTCTATCTCTAGGATTACCTGTTGGATTCTCAAGGAAATACACATCTCGACATTCCATGATTATTTTATTGTCGTGATCATATACACGATATCCTTTTGAATGACTTGGGTAGCCAACAAACGAGCAATTCTTCTCATTTTTTCCTGCAGTTTGTGTCTTTCTTGTGGCGGTAACAGGACATGTACGGGGCATCCACAAACTTTTATATGTTCCATTTTAGGTTTGGCTCCAGTCCATAACTCATATGGGGTCTTGGGCACAGATTTAGAGGGCACCCTGTTCAATATATATTGTGCAGCATTAATTGCCTCTCCCCATAAATACAGCGGAAGTTCCGCGTGGCTCATCATGGACCTAACCATGTCCATAAGTGTTCGATTTCGACATTCAGCCACGCCATTTTGTTGTGGGGTGTAGGGGATCGCATACTCATGTATGATTCCCTCTCTTGCACAATATTATTTGAACAACTCAGAAGTGTACTCCCCCCCTCTATCGGATTGAATCCGTTTAATTTTCTTACCCTTTTGATTCTGAACTTCAGCAGCATATACTTGAAAAAAATTTAATGCTTCATGTTTATGTTTAATCAAGTAGATATAACCATATCTGCTGGAGTCATCAATGAAGGTAATGAAATACACCTCCCCCATCCTAGTATGAACATTTAAGGGTCCACATATATATGTGTGTATTAGGTCTAGCAATTCTGCATTTCTAGTTCCCTTTGGGAATGGTTTCTTGACCATTTTCCCACTTAGACATGGTTCACATGTAGGGTATTCCACTTTTTCAATTTCAGGTAAAAGTTCATCCCTAACCATTCTAGTTATTCTGTTCTTGTTAATGTGTCATAATTTGTAGTGCCATAACAATGCCAAACCATTAACACATTCATTCACACACACAGAATAATTGGAACTAGATTTTATTGCAACTTTAGAAGTATCCAGTAAATACAATTTGTCATGAAGCAAACCAGAAATACAAATCTTTCCATTGAGCCCAATAGTAACCTTATCAGTAGTGAACCTAATTTCAAAACCACTAGATGCAAGCTGGCTGACGGAAATCACGCTACTCCTCATGCCGGGAGCGAAGAAGACATTTGATAAATACAACGATTTTCCAGTTGGCAGGGGAATTTTGACTTTCCCCACCCCCAACACATCGCAGAATGTCTCATTCCCCATGTATATGTTATGTTCTCCAGCTTTAATTTCTTGGAATTCAATGAAAACTGCTTTGGTCCTCGAGATGTGTCGAGTAGCCCCGGAATCGATCCACCAGTTGCTTTCATTGGTGTCCACCATCATGGATTCCGTGATCATATCAATATAATATTTACTTCCATGTGGTACCATGTTCTGTTGCCCATTCTCACCCTTTTTCTTTTTATTTTTATCCGGATAGTCTGCACGAAAGTGCCCAGGCTTCCCGCAAATAAAGCAACGCCCCTTTTTCTTTTGTTGTACCTTAGCTTTCCCTTTGCCTTTATTCTTCCTTTTCCCCATAGTAGCCATAGAGCCACTAGCAGAATTGGTTTGGGCAAGCAAAGCAGTAGGCACAACACCACGGGCAGCCTGCCTTTGTCCTTCAACAATTAATTCAGCCTCAATATCTTTAACAGTCAGTGTTTTCTGGAGGCTTAGGGTCTGAGAAACATTCTCCCATGAAGGCGGGAGACTTTGCAACAGATACAATCTTTGCAACTCCTGGTCCATATCCCTTCCCAAAGCAATCAAATTCCTCAATCTTATATTCATCTGGTCAATGTGGTCATTGATCGAGGTTCCTTCAGGCATTTTATAATTGACATAATTTGAGAATGCCTCCATAAGGTGAGACACAATGGATGCATCGTATTTCACAATTATTTGATCATAAATTTCTTTTGCTGAAGCCAGTTGCTCAAATTGCTTGACTAAATCATTGGAAATAAATCTAAGTAATAGATGCTTTACTGATTCATTATCATATTCCCAAGTACTAAAGAGATCTTTATCTTCCTTGGAAGCATCATCAGCAGGCTTCTCAGGTGTCTTTTGTTTAATAACATAAGAAAGACCCTCAAAATGCAACAAGGCATCTATCCGACGTTTCCAAATGGGTAAGTTCTTCCCATTGAAAATATCGACCTTAGCGAGATCGTGCAGAGCAGATTTAGCAGTAGACATATCTGAAAGAAAATAAATAAAGTCCAGATACCACTGACCGTGATCGCAGTCCAAAAATTTCTGAATGATGGAATGCCGATCAGTCGCGTCTACCAAATAGTGCTCGTCGCCACGAATTCGCAAACTCAAACTGCTCGTCGATCGGAGGTCGGATGAACAAGTTACGGACGGTCAAAGGTACTGTTGACCGAGGAGATTTTCTCCCGTGCTTGCGTCAGCCCCTGCGTCACGTTGCCGTAACAACCGCTGTAACAGTTCGATGTGAGCCGGGCCGAGATCGGGTTGGGTTGGATCTCAAGCCTGACTCGAGATGGTGTGCCTTGCGCTGGAGCAGCAACCCACTGCACGTGTCCCGAGTGAGCAACAGCAACACCGCAAAGGCTTGATTTCGCACGCGTCCCGAGGCAAATCCTACGTGTCCTGAGCAACGCAACTGTTGTTTGATGGTTGGACGCTCTCCCTGCTGACGCACGGCCCAAGGCTGAATAAAGCAACAGTGAAGAAATAACACCGCCCACAAGAGCAGTCGTCTTCTTCAAGCAGCCAAGTTGCAGATCCGGGAGAAAAACTCAATGACGGGGTTGTAGATCCGACGATCCACAGCCTTATCGCAAAATCCAAAATGTCAAACGCACAAATCAGGGCTCTGATACCAATTGAAAGAAGTTGTTGGTCCTAGATGGGTGTCGGAACCGAACTCGCCGAGAACCTTATCCGTTCCGGTGTGAGGTAGACTTGCGAACTCGCTGTGAATGCTCTCAGATCTTCTGGATGATCAACCAAGAGTTCCCATCTCCCTTATATAGAATAATCCCTAGGAGTTACAACTCTATCCGGATTCTACCTCTCCTGGAATCCCACATCTCCTGACCAGCGTGGGAATTCTGCCAACTAAGAGTCTGAACTTGATCCAAACTCTACCACCAAGAGTTTGATCCTTATCTGACTCAACCAGATCAAGACTTGTTGGGAGTTCATCCGCGGCACACCGCTGGGCTCGATCTGGCGTGGGCCCAATGGCAGTCGGGCCACACAATTTTTCCTAACAACTTATGCTCTTGAAGATCAAATTAAGATATTGATTCTTTAGAAAAATCGGCAACACCTACTCTTACTATGGGACCATCTGAAAACTTTAGTATAATTTACAATAGTTTGTATGGTAAGATTATAAAAAAGAAGCACTTATTTCATAAGGTAATTGGGGCCCACACCAACATTTTAAAAATTATAAGGTAGAATCTTCCATTTGCATCATTTAAAAAGTATACAAGTTCGTTTTAGTCCATAATACTTATAAACTCCGCATTGTCCACCTTCTTCCTTTTTAGTTAAAAACAACTTAAAAATAGAAAAACCGCCGTAGCTTATTATTGTTTAGAGGTAAAAGCTCTACCTTGAAAGCTATGCAGATAGTAAGTAGAGGATTTTACCGGTAAAATTCCGAAATATGGCCATATATCTCAATGGGTCCTGACCATTTGTGCAGCACTGATTGGGTATTCCCGCCACATTTTTTTTTTGTTTTTATTTTTTATTCTTACTGACGATAGCGTCACTCAAAATAGTATTGAAAAGTGGTTTTGTTTCATTTCTTCAGAGCCTGCCATTGGAGCCAACACATCATCTTCTCCATGGCAAACTCTATTGGCAAGCCTATCAAGCTTGATGACATAACCTCTGCCCAGAGAATCCTCACCTTTGCAAGGGTACTAGTAAACATTGATCTTTCTACAATATATCCAATGCAGCTGAAACAATATTATACTTCGCATGTGGGCAGTTCATCTTGTGGTGATTTCCACAACGGTTCACAAGTCACAACTGAGGCTTTCTTGGGTTCTGTTGGGTCCTACTCCTGCTTCTTCCCTGCAACAAACCAAACCAGGTTGGTCTGTCTTTGAAACCATTCACAGAGAAGCTACCTACTACTTGCAGGTAAGGATTCATTGAAGAAACGGATATTGGAAATTGAGGTTGAATGCTCCAAGGTGGCCTATAAAATTCTCCGAGGCCATCCATGAAGGCCCACCTTGGAAATCCATCAAAAGTTTCAGTTTCAGCAAATGGAAGAGGCAGGGCAATTTTCTCCATCAATTTTTTCAGTTTCAGCAAAGTTTCAGTTTCAGTAAATGGAAGAGATTCTTAGCAAAGTCCCTGCCCTGAGATCGACACATCAAATGCTTTCTCCATCTTGGAGCACTGCACATTCCTAGATCCAACCTCCTTTACAGTAGATCTCAGCCATTACTCCCCCACGCAGACGGACACACAACCGCAACCTCCTGTCCTCAAGGAAAAGCAACCCCTTCTAACCTTGAGCCATCCAGCCTCCAACTGCAGGTCACAGGATCTGAGGATCCAATTGACTCCATCAAGCTTCAGAGGCAAGGCAGGAAAAAGATGCTGGCTTCATTGGGTTTATATGGATGGGCGAACGACGACGCTAGCGTCACTGTTGTCAGAAACCCAATGACGCTAGCGTCACTTACCGAGGCTTAAAAAAAAACACAAATAGTGCCGACGGACCAAATTGGTGCTGCATATTTGGCGAGGACCCATTGGGATAAATGGCAGTATTTGAGGATTTTACCGGTAAACTCCTCTAATAAGTACAATTAGAAGTTTATCAAATGGTTTAATATAGAAATACACTTTAAATCATGAAATAAGACCTTGATTTTAGGGTTTTCAAATGCCTCCTATTTTCTGCATATTTTTAGAGTTGGCATGTTTTTAAATAAGGTTAAAGTAAATGAAAAATTAATAGAAAGTAAAATGATTAGATAAAGGTGAAGTATACAATTCAATAAAGTAAAAAATGATTTTTTTTTCAATGAAAGCTACGTGAAGTGAGATGAGAGGTCAACGAGTGGTAAATTTAATACTTTAGTTGTATTATATGAGGTAAGTTTTTCTGAGGGGCTAGTAAAGTAATTGCAACAAATCAAACATGGTAAAGTGATTTTTTTATTATATTTTACTTTACTTCTTAGTAAATAACTTCTAGGTCAAAAGCCTTAGAGGGCCGGAATCATAATATCTCCTCCGAAGTTAGTATGGGTTGCGCCAGGCTAATCTAGTTCATGGCCCAGCTTGCTTTAGGCTAGACTTGGATATATAATCTGGGCCCCCATCCAGGAGAACAATCCCTTGGTATTCTCCTCCTAGGGGTATTTTAAGTTTAATGTGAATGGTGCTTCGTGGGGTAAGCCAGGTCCATCTAAGATTGGAGGGGTGCTTCGCAATTGTATGGATGAGGTGTTAATGATGTTTTCCAAGTATATTGGTGTGTGCGATTCCAATGAAGCGGAGGTGCTAGCCATTCTTGAAGGTCTTCGTTTGTTTTCTAATAGATATGACAGTATTCTTATTATGGAAAGTAATTCCTCTAATGCGATCGCTTGAGTGTCTAAGCGGAGGACTGATCCTTAGAAGTTTCATTTCCACCTTAATGAAGTTAGAGAGTTATCTATTGGAATCAATATTTCCTTCCGTCATGAGGTTAGGTCGGCAAACTCCATGGCAGATGTGTTAGCCAAGCAAGGGGTTGATAGGTTGCTTCATTGGGTGGGTGTGATTATGTAAGTGATTGATATGTTGTTTCTTTGGGTGGATGTGATTTTGTTAGTAATGTTGGAGGTGGTGTGTTTTTCCTGCACATTCCCTACCTCTTTTTTTTTTTTTGGTTTTTTGTACTTTATTCCTTCTGTTCTTTAAATGAAATTTTTCGTTATCGTTCTAAAAAAAAAATGGGCCCATTTAGTACTTGGGGTGGCTTGGATTAAATAACAAATACCCCAGAGCCCGATCCTTCCCAACCCAAATAACGAGTGCTCATAACTTAGTGATAATTTGTCCAAATAATTATTAGAAAGCCCAGATAAGTAAAATAATAAAGCCCAATTCAGCTCAGGCCGATTGACTAAATGGATAGGCCTCAGCCTGATATTCTAGACCTGAATTGAACTTGCCCTGGACATGGCTTGTGTTTCTAAAGTCGAACTTAGTCTAAATATTAGGGATGTAAATGAGTCCCCGCTTCTTCGATTAGCCGGAGGTTCCAACTTGTTTAAAACCAGATTTCAGATTTGGGTCATTATTTTGGCCCAGTGCCTAAACGGGTTCGGATCGAATTCCACCTTGATTTCAACCCATAAATCAGAAATCTAACATATTATCTCAATTTTAAAAAATTCTTCTTAAAAATTAAAGACTTTAGACCTGAAGCCAGACTATTTACATAACTTGTTCCATCTTCTCACTAACTGTTCCAATTAATCAATGTATACAGCTATAAGTTGGTTCCACCACGATTTGTCTTTTTGGAGATTGTAAGTTCGAAACTTCACTATAAATTGTCCAAAAAGATGGAAAACCTACGGAAGGTGGGAAAAAACAATGTCAGCCCCGGCGAAGGCCCTAAAGTCGGCAACGCCTAATAATGCAGGTGTGCCCTGCAGATGTCAGTTTTTTTTTTTCCCCTCGCCGGCATCATGTCGACGCAGTGATATTTTTAGCACAAACCCAACACCACTGTTACACATATATTTCTTCTTCCCCATACAAGAAGAAAACCAAACCAAACCAAATATCTACAGGATGGCAGTCCAGACACAAAACCTCCTCTTCTTAGAAGAATGGCTTAGAAACAAGCCACCTCCCTCTCCTTCCTCACCACCCACCTCAGCCAAAACCATTCTCCAGGCATGGTCTGACCTCAGAGACTGCCTCCAGACCCAAACCTTCAAACCCCAATACCTCTCTTCCCTCCTCACCCTCAGAAACTCCCAACAATCCCTCTATGTTGCAGACCCTCAGGCCAAGCTCCTTCTCTCCCTTCTCTCCAACCCCAACATCTCACTTCCTCAGTCCTCTCTCCCTCTCCTTCTCAGGCTCCTTTACATTTGGGTCAGGAAATCCTTCAAACCCTCTTCATCTCTTCTTGATTCCTCTGTTCCCATCATCTTAGGGATTCTCTCCACTTGTTCTGATGCTCTTGATTGCTTCTTGGTGTCAGAAGCAATTCTTCTTCTGGGTGCTCTTTCTATGGCCCCCATCTTGTCAGAAAGCTCCAAAAGGGTCTGTTTGGATCTGCTCTGTAAGCTGTTGGATGAGGAATTGGGTCGGGCGATCGGGTCATGCGGAGATATTGTTCCAGAGGTTCTTGCTGGAATTGGGTATGCTCTTGTTCGATGCGAAAGCACTTATTTTGGTAGAATTTTTAGTTATTTGATGGGTATTTGGAGATATGGTCCAGGTGCTTGTGTCCCTCATGGGGTTATGATTTTGCAGCTGATGGAATGGTTGGTTTTTGGGTTTATTAGTTCAAGGTTTTTGGAGAGAATTGAGTTCATTTGCAGAGAGATTTCAGAGTTTCGCAATAGAAATTTTATTCGATTTGCAGTTGTCATGGCTGCTGCAGGTGTATTGCGGGTTTTCAATCGGACAGCACCTAGTGGTGGTGTCAAAATCAGTTTTCAGCTGAGAAAATTAGTGGAAGATTCTATTGATGCTGTTGCTGGAGAATTGGTTTCTAAAATGGGGGATTTCAGTAGCTTGAGTGGCGATTTTGAACACCGCCTTCTTCTACAATGTATTTCTTTGGGTTTGGCTAGAAGTGGTCTTGTTTCCTTTAGCGCTCCAGTGCTTTTATGTCTTACATCTGCATTGTTGATTGAAATCTTTCCTTTACTGTCTTTCTATCGAAGAATCATTGAAAATCAAGATGGGAGTTCTGCAATTCTTGGGGTGGATGAGGTTAGAGAACATTTGGATAGTGTTCTTTTTAAGGAAGTGGGTGCTGTAACAGGTGCTTTTTGTAACCAGTATGATTTGGCAGATGAACAGAACAAGCTGGTGGTGGAGAATTATGTATGGAATTATTGCTTGGGGAACTACTCAAATTATCGGTCTGCTTCATTGTTACTTCGAAGTAGTCAGAAAGAATTGCTTCTAGAGCTGGAGAAGATTGCTGAAGCTGCATTTCTTATGGTGGTTCTTTTTGCATCTTCTGTGGTTAAGCACAAGGTGTCTTCTAAATTCTCTCGCGAAAGTCAATTAGAGGCTTCAGTTAATATCTTGATTGCATTCTCCTGTGTGGAGTATCTGCGACGTGTCCGGTTGCCAGAGTATTCGGATACAATCCGCCGTGTTGTATTAAGTGTTAAGGAAAGTGATTTAGCTTGTATTTCTTTTGTTGAGTCCATGCCTCCTTATTGTGACTTGACGAACCGTCAAGGTATGATCAATTCTGTCATTTGTCCTTGTTAGGGGTGCTTTGATGTACCCAAATCAGTTTGAATTAGATATTTTGGCAGGATAGATGGTCACCTGTTCTTCTGAGTTTGGGGTGCTGTGTGAATTGTGAATCACATTTGGAGTGATGCCAACTCTTGACTTCTTCCCCGCATCAATATTTGCTGATACTGTGATTTTAGACTTCTTCCCCTGCTCATTTCCTGTCCCAAATGCGTAATGGAATGAGCGCCCATCTGTCCCATTAATAATATGATGCTGCTGCCAATGTGGGCCATATATATATATATATATTTATAACAATGTGGGTCATATTTAAACAGGTTTGTTTTGTTTCCATGGTTTTCATTAACAGTTATTCTCCTTTTCATTTGAAGGGTCAAGGGGAATTCATTATGCTTGGTATGAAGATGAGGTGCAGACTGCCCGCATTTTATTTTACCTCCGTGTAATTCCAACTTGCATTGAGCGTATTCCTCATCATGTATTCAGCAAAACAATAGCTCCAGTCATGTTCTTGTATCCTTCATTAAAACTTTTTTCAGATTTTGTATAGTTTATTATTCTTATGGTTGCTGGTTCATGGTTTTTAATTAGAAAAAATAAGGGTAATTGTTGCATAGTTTTCCTTATACAGTTTCAATCAGATATATTCAACATCCCTCAGGGAAAGTAGCTGGGGCTTCACATTCTGTTTTTGTGGCTTTTATATCTTCTAGAAAGGATAATCAGGATGATAGAGTCCTGTTAAAGGAGCAACTAGTTTTCTACTACATGCAAAGAGCTCTGGAGGTATTTAATGCTACTGCTACTGCTACTGCTACGGCACATTTTTAGAAGATGTTGAGAAAAAAAAATTGTGAACTTTAAAATTTTCCTTTCTTTTTCCTGTTTAAATTCTATATTGAACTATAGGCATATCCTGGGATTACCCCATTTGAAGGAATTGCTTCTGGAGTTGCAGCTGTGGTTCGGAACCTTCCAGCTGGAAGTCCAGCAATATTCTACTGCATCCACAGCCTTGTCGAAAAAGCCACTCTTCTCTGCAGTGAAGCAGTGACTCGAGAGCACAATATATGGAAGAATTGGCAAGGAAACTCTGAGCCATCCAAGAAAATGCTAGAGTTTCTTTTACGTCTCGTTGCCCATGTAGACATACAGGTAAGTTGATCATTAGTTGTGTAAGAACTTGTTTAGATTTCTTTTCCTTTTTTATTTGAAATGTGCTTATTTTCTCTTAGACTTTTTAAATGCTTTTTCTTTCTTTGTTTTTCTTCTATAAAGATATGTGGGTTTGGATTTGCTATCAAGAGGGATAGCATGTTAAGTTGTTGAGGGGGGTTAGTTATCCTGTGTGGTTGATAAAGTGATGCATGACCTTTTCCCTAAAAATTTATCTTTACCTATTCATTTCCTTCTCTCCCTCCTCTTCTTCTTTTCTGCCCTCACTTGTCTTCAGATTTATTTTTCTCTCTCAAAATCGACTTGGTAACAGAGCATGGAAGTGGTCTAGGCTTCTTAGGGTAACCACAAAAATTCTTTAGCTGATATCTGCAAATTTACGGAATACATGTATTTGCGAAGTGTATGGACCATGGTTTAAAATCTCGGTATCGGTCGCGATATCGGCCGGGCCGAAAAACGATATCGTCGCGGATATCGGTCCGTCGCGGTCGTCGCGGTGTGAATTTTTTTTAATAAAAAAAATCGCAAAAATATCCAAAAAATCCAGAATATTAGAAAATGCTGGAAAACAATATTTTTTTTTATTAGTAACAACAATAAATCAAAATCTCGGTCACCTTAAGTTATGAGTCCTGTCTGTGTCGCTGTTCGCTTTCTTCTCTAGTATTTCATATAATGCAACCATTATTGATGCTCATGATCAATTTATTAGTGTAAAATATAAGAAAATAAAGATAAGTAGATAACAAACATATCAATCATCATTTAATACTAACTCAATCATCAAATAAGTTGTGAAATTCATGACCATGAAGATAACATATTAAAATCTGAAATATGATAGTGAGATAGATAAATCATAAAGCACTTGAGCATCAAAAGGTTCATGGTTTACCTGAAATTAGAGGGGACTAGAGAGTAGAAACTAGAGAGAGATTGATGAGTATGAGTGTATGATAGTTGATAGATTGAGAGTCTAATACCAAGTGGAGTGTCGCCCAGGCTCAATATCATCATCATCATTTCTTCGGTTTTGGTTAAAAAGATATGCTCCATACTGTTGTGCAGCACTACCATACCCATGACCATATTCAGATTGTTCTTGATAAGATGATGAACTATCTTGATCCCCTGTAGATTGTTCTTGGTAATTGTGCAGAAATGGTATGTAATAGCCATGAGGGGTATATAAAGGTCGTTGGGGATCATGTGGTAGTGGGGGAAGCCTCCCTTGCTCAATTAATATCTGTTCGATAGACATTATCGGTGTTGTGAAGGGGGTACCCAATTAGGGTCATATGAATAATTCATATGCTGTCCATACATGGCACCCTGTTGGCCAACATAACCCCCATGATGACCATGAGTACCTTCCCCCACTCCTTGCCTAGCAGCGTCACCACTACTCCCTGTCTGTCCAACATGTCTGACATAGCCACGGCGAGGATCTAACTCGGTAGCAGCAGGAAAATGCTCAACTGTCTCATAAGTGACATGCTCATCATCTCTATAATGACCCTCATCCCCGGGAGAGTCAGGTGGGATTCCTGCTGATGATGAAGAAGTAGAAATACTTGACTCACTCTCCTTGTCCACGTCCTGTCCCCTTGGCTCACTTGTATTAGGCGCGCGCCCCTGTTGCATTGTCAAGTTTATTTCTTCCAACCTTTCTGAGGCCCTCACTGGCTCAGGCCTATCCCCAGTCAAGTCCTCCATTAACCCCTCTAACTCTGGGTCTTGGTCTAACACCAGTTGTTCTTGTTCCTCCAGCCATTGACCTAACACAGTATCCTCTTCTAAAAAGATATAGTCCAAATTAATTGGACAAAAATAATCCCGGTGATCCTCAAACTGTCTTCTCCTTCTATTTCTACTCCGGAGCTTGAGGTTGTAGTGGATGTAGACCAATTTATTTAGCTTCAGCATTGTTAATCTATTTCTTGGTCTTGTGTGGATAAAGGAGAAGGTGCTCCAGTTTCTTTCACAATTGGAAGACGATGTTGTTTGACTAAGGACTTTAATAGCAATCATCCTTAGTGCAGGAGCACTCTCTCCATAATTCAACCACCATTCAACTGAAAAAAAAAATAGAAATGATATTAGAGTCAATAAAATAATAATAAGTCCTTGAATAATATATAAATGACATTACAAATTTACAATCAATACCGGGATTGGTCTGTGTGATAGCTCTCCGCGCAGTCGTCGTTCCAAAGTGTGTATATATCAATCTGAAGACATTAACATAATAAAATAAATTGGAGAAATGACAATGTTATACTTTTTCCCTTAATTAGCCTACCTGATCAGTAGCCCAAATTGCTTCATCTGTATTCGCTGCCAGTCCTTCAATTATATTTTTTAATCCCAAACGGATTTCATCAGATATACGTCAATCCGAAAACTGTGGATTAAAAAAGTATCCTGTAAAAGTACCAATGAATTTTAGTCAATGATAAATTAATATAGTGAGGCCAAATTGAATACAACAATTCAAATATTAAAGGAAACAACCTTTACTTACCAGCAGTGTGTAAATCATGTTTCAATTGTCGTCCCCATCGATCGTCGATGATCTTCCAATACTTTTTGTAATATCTACAATCTGCTTGAATAACCAGCTTTGATCTCTCCATGGCCTCATGTAAGAAGCCCATTGTTGGCTTATCATCGCCATCAACCAATCGAAGAACCTTTATTAGGGGATCAAAAACATTCAAAACACCCTTCACATGAGGCCAAAATTTATTGGACTAAATTGTTTTACATACTTCTATTGTAATGGGACTTGGTCTCTTTCCCCATTTTGAATTCATGAACTCTTGTGATTTTATTAATTGCAGAAGTCATTCTCTATACTTGTAAACACTTTCGATAGCAATAAAGTGGGTGGCAAATCTAGTGATGCCAGGCCGCAGTAGTTCATGGTTGTCTGTATGTGTTTTCATCATGGAAATGAGTCTATATGACTGATAAAAAAAATTGGTGATCTGCTTTATCTTACCAATCACTTGCTTCATGACTTTTCCTTTTGCAATATCTTCAAGCATTAAATCCAGGCAATGTGCTGCACATGGAGACCAAAAAATCCTTGGCCTTTGTTTCATAAGCATCATTCCTGCAGCCTTCATGTTTGCAGCATTGTCGGTAACCACCTGAACTATACAATCTGCCCCAACTTCTTGAATCACATCATTCAATAACCTATTAATATATCTTGCATCTTGGATGTGATCAGTTGCATCAACTGATTTGATAAACACCGTGCCCATAGATGAGTAGATTAGAAAATTCAAGAGATGACGATGTGTGATAGTCGTCCACCCATTGCACATTAGTGTGCAACCTCTTTCCTTCCATGCCCATTTGAAAGTTTCCACCCAAGCCTGCAACTCATCATACTCTTTCTCAACACATACATGCCCAATCTCGTAAGGGGTGGGTGCCTTTATACCTGGACCAATTGGTTGCAGTTTTTTTAATGATCATTGTTGATTAGGTCCAGTTTCTGTTTTTTGGGTTTTTGTTTTTTTTGTAGACATACATGATACAACAGTTGTGAAGGTGATCACATATGCACCGTAACCAAAGATCAACATTAGTAAGCGGTGTTTTTTTTGGATCTGTAAAAAAATAGTTGGATAACTGTAAATGATTGCTGTTTGGGCTCTTATTTTGATGTGTGGTGTTGTACGAGGACAGTCAGCAACTTCCATCAAATTTGTTTGGGTCAAGTTTTAGGTGGAGTGATTTCTATTAGGATGTCTAATCAGAGAGACTCTTACAATATGGACTCCCTTGGTGATTTGAATCTATGCTTTCAGGATGAGTTAGATGAGCTTTGCCATCATCCTGTGGCCCTTGAAGGATATCATTAGCGGTATGTTTCAACCTACTGCAGTCCATTTTGGCACAGCAGTTCTTTCTAAGTTAGTGACCTTGTCTATTAAAAGTCATCATGTATTTGTTCTTGTTCTATCTTCCACGATTTGGTGACAGGACGGAAAATTGGTGGTGGATGTGAGAGAGGTGACTTTCATTTGTTCAATCTAGATAACAATGTACATTCTGCGTCTTGGTTGCAAATAAAGCTGTTAATTCAAAAGAAAGTTTGAGGAAGGAATCTTTTTCAAAAACCGACTTGGAAAAGCCTACTTAAAAAACTGGTTTTTTTTTGGTTGTACATGGTACAGCAAGTGGGTTTTCCTCCCATATGGAGGATAGGGATTAAAGATTGAATTCCCACAACTTTGTTTTTTGTGTTGATTAATGGATTAAGTTCACGTCTATTTAGAAGTACAAGATACTTGAGGCAAGGAGATGCCCTATCTCATTTTCTTATTATTGTGGAAGAAGGTTTAGAGGGCTTTTTAGAAAGAGCTTATGGGCCCAACTTGGTGCATGGTTTCAGGATAGAAGGCAATTTGGAAATTACTTATCTACAATGTGCAGATGACACATAAATGTTTTGTGAAGCATCGCTAGTGCAGATGGAGAATATTAATGATATCTGTAGCTGTTTAGATTTTGCTTCAGGCCTATGAATTAGTACTGACAAGAGTACTTTTTTGGGGACTAGCTCTTCGTTAGAAAAGATTAAAGAGTTGGTTCATATGTTTAGATGCAAAACTGGAATTCTACCAATCAAATATCTAGATTTTACGATTAGGCAATGTGAGATTCAGTGGTTAAGAAAGTAGAGAAAATTGGTTAGTTGGAAGAGGAGATACCTGTTATCATGGGGCCTCATCACATTAATGGTTAACCTTCCATTGTACTACTTATCTTTGTTTGAGGTTCCAATGGCTGTAGCTAACTAGATTAAGAGACTTCAAAGGGAAATTATGTGGGAAGGAAACAGATAGAAAAGAGGAATACATAATGGTGAACTGGGAGGAGTATTCTAAATCCAAAGGAGAAGGCACTCTTCTTGTTGGTGAAAAAGAATTGGGCTTTACTAAGCAAATGATGGTGGAGGTTTGGGGAGAAAAAAACAAAAAAGCATTGTGGAGGAAAGGTTTGGAGGGATGGGTCCCTTAGGGGTAAATCTTCTTGAGTTTAGAGGGATATGAGTGAAGTGACCTAACCAACAGAGTTAGGGATCAATCCCTGATTGTTTTTGTGGGCAGGGAGATGCCTCACCACTAGCTTTTAGTGGAAAGGGAGTCAAACTGGGAAGTTGGGTTGGTTTCATGTAAGTTTTTGTTTAGTTGAGGAGGGTTCTTGAGTACTTTTCTGAACATGTATGGTGGGATTTAAGTTATTTGCATCTTTGTTTCCCACATTGTACAGAGTTTCATCATGTAACGTAGGGCTGTCGGTGGTCGGTCTTGGTCGGTTTTCAGTCACCTATGCACCCGGGCCAAATGTTCGGTTTTTTGGATATAGATAACCGAAAACCGACCACTGTATTTAGTGCAAGTGGGAAAACCGAACATTCGGTTTGGTCGGTTTCCGGTCGGTTTTCGGTTTTGGGCTAGGTCCTAATTTGAATGGGACAAGCCTCATTTTGTATTGGTCTAATTGGCGATTGGGCCTTTAATTTCATTAAATAAGTTAAGTGTCCAATCTAATTTAGTAACTTACATACAAATAAAACAGGACCAGCAGCAATTAACAATAAGTACAGGCCCAGCAGCTAGCTAGTAGTACTTAAAAAATACAGATGTTCAACAGTTCAAGTCACTAAGTTAGTGCAGTCTCCAGCTGCTTAACAATTCGGTCGGTTCGATTTTAACCGAACGGTTTTTTAGTTTTTAAAAAAACCGACCGTCGTGTAATTTTTAGGTGAAACAAATAACCGATTGGTCGGTTTTCTTTAAAAAAAAAAATATAGAATCGCCCAAAGTCGTGTAATTTTTAGGTGAAACAAATAACCGATTGGTCGGTTTTCTTTAAAAAAAAAATATAGAACCGCCCAAATGGTCGGTTCGGCCGGGCGGTTCGGTTATTTCGGTCAATTTTCACAGCCCTATTGTAACGGGTTTTTCATTACCCGATGCTATCACTTTTTTGGTGGGAAAGTGGTTTGGGGCTTGGTGCTTACAGTTCCATGATATCTACAAAGAAACAAAATACAAAACAAGATTGAATGGAATTGGTTGCCCTACCTTGAGGATTGACCATTGTATTTATACATCAGCGATGCCCAATTTGGGCTACAATTACAATCTATCAAATCTACTATTTTAGTATGCAGTGCTGTACAAGTTTGACTAATATCTATCAAATCTCCTATTTTAGTATGTAGTGCTGTACAAGTTTGACTAGTCTACAATAAGATGGGCTTTGCAGATGGGTCATGGGTTGTGGGCTTTATAGGTCATTTGACACCCCCTCTCAAATTGATGATGGAGAATCGACAAGCATCAATTTGCTCACCAGGAATTGATGGCGTGGTCATGGTAGTCCTTTCACGAGTATGTCTGCAATTTGTAGACTTGAAGAGATGTGAGGAAGGTTGATTGTGTCACGAACAAATTCATCACGAGTGAAATGGCAGTCCCTCAATGTGTTTAGTCCGTTCATGGAAAACGGGATTTTTAGTAATACGAATGGCGCTTGTTTTGTCAGCATTTAGAGGTGTTGGGGTAGTTTGAGGAAACCCAAGTTCTGAAAGTAAGCCCCGGAGCCAGACTATTTCAGAGCATGCAGCAGACATTGCTCGATATTCCGCTTTAGTAGAAGGTTTGGATACTTTGTCCTGTTTTTTACACTTCCATGAAATTAAAGAGTCGCCTAAATACATGCACCAGCTTGTTCAGAAGGTATTTGGCTGAGTATGAGTCGGTTGATTGTGATTCATTGTTGTCTATTCTTAATGTGTCTTTATTTGCAGGGAAAGTCAGGATTAGAGAATTTGGCATGGATTTTGTGGGATACTTATCTATGAAATCCATGTTTTTGAAGTTGGCCTCCTTGGATTCTCATTGATTTTCTTATGCTCAGGCTTGGTGTGGATTAGTGCAGGCCTGCCTCCAAGAGCTTTTTTGCTAGTGTGCTTTGGCAGGAAAGGTGCTAACGATGGGTGTTTGCAGCAGGAGAGGCATTGCTCTAGAGAACACTATATTTGTCACTTTTCAAAATTGAAGAAGAATGGATGAGACACCTTTTTTTGATATGTGGTTTCTTAAGATATATGGAGTGAAGTTTGGTTGATCAATTTTGCACTTTAGTGGGTGGGAGTGGTTTGGAGGATTTCATTATTCCATGGGGAGGAGTGTCTTTTTTTGAAGAAGCCAAATCTTGTGGATTATGGTGCATGGGGCATTAATATGGTTGGTATGGAAAGAGAGAAATAGGAGGATACTTGAGGGTAAAGAATCGCAAGAGGACGAAGATGTGGATTTGATTCATGCAAGAATGGTGCATTGGCTTCAAAAAAGAAGGAATTTTAGGATTTTTAAGAGAAAATGTGATGTAGAATTGGGAGGAAGCCAAGGTGGGTGGGTGAAAGAAGAGAAGAAGCTCAGTCCGATGTGCTTCCAAATTCCGGTTGGCTGAAATTTAATGTCGACAGGGAAACCGAAGGAAAATCAGGGCCTGCCGGCATTGGTGGGGTTCTTAGATGATATAAGAGGAGAAGTTCTTTGTTCCTTTTTGGGTCCAGTGGGTATGAAGGAATCTAATGTGACAAACGTGGGGTAGGGAGGTGTTAAAATGTTCCAAGGATTGCCTTTCGGGTAAATTCATCATTGAGATCAACTTGAAAAATACAATCAAGTGGCTACTCAAGAAGGGGGCTGTTCCATGGAGATTGACTTTCATTTTTAGGAAGATTTGGTTAACTTTGAGAAGAAATCACATTTGAATTCAGTATATTGTAAGGGAGGGCAATGGGAGCGGATCAGTTGGTCAAATAAAGAATTGAAAGATCAATGAAATTTTGGGATAAATTGATGCTATTCAGGTTCATTGTTGTGGAAGTGTTTTTTCATCACAGGATATTCCCCTTGTACTGTTATGAAAATGACTCCTTTTAGCTTTTCTTATAATATTTTCTTTTTAATATTATCCTTTTGGTTGCTGAATAAAAAAAAATATCATCAAAATCATCTCTTCAATGTGTGCCAGCCGATTCATTATCAAGCCCATAGTTCAAAATAGCTATGTAGCGGCCACATTATCGGCCATAGCGGTTGAGGCTACTATGCTATTTTGAAAATAGCGGTGCTACAGTCTAAAACCTAATAGAACCAAGCAATTTTAATTTATAATACTGTTTTTTCTATTTCTCCTCTTCAGTAGCATTTTTATGGTTGTCTTTACCCTTATATGATTTCAAATTAATAATAAAAAAAAAAAACACAAGATTAGTTGCTACATAAGATTCAAAATTCATTTAACACTTAAAAATTTCACACTATAAATGCTGCTATGTATCGCCGCAACTGCTACGCATCGCCCGCTACATAGCATTTTGGCCACTGCTCGCTTTGCCCACCGCAACCGCTATTTTTATCCTTGATCAAGCCACATCAAAAGCCATCATTTTCATACAAAGTGGGGCCCAACTCATCAGCAATTGGACATCCAGCTCTATAGAATTCTTGCATCAGTTGTCACTCTCCTCATTTTTTCTTTTTCTTTTTCCTTTTTTTTTTATCCTAATGAGTTGTCGCATGAATTGTTAAACTTCATGTTGGCTTAGCATCTAAGCAAAGCTTATAGAGAGTCTAGATTTGTGTTCGGATTAAGTCTAGTTAGGGTTTTATTCTCTTTAAATATGGCCACTTATATGGATGTAATATATATCATTTGCCAATTATTCTCTTTGTGCATGTTTGCCTTGCAGCAGGTATCCAACTTTAAAAACTCAGGTCTTGCAGAAGTTTCAAGAATCTAAAATCTTGTTCTGGTGTTTATGAAGTCGAACATGGTTAAGTCTCTTAAGCTGTTTTTTTTTTTTTTTAAAGTGGTATGACTTGAATTAGAATTCAAACCCAGCCTTAAATTAAAAATAAAACCTGAGTCTCGGGTAAGCAGGTAGACATAATAGGGAATATAAGTATTTCTCTGGTTTTAAAAAAATCCAATGGTACTTTTAAGGCTATTGTGAAGAATTGAAGACTAAGCCATTTCTTAAAATAAAATGAAGACTAAGTGAGCTAAGTTCCTAAGCATGATGGGTTGGGAGTTGGGACTGGTGCCCAATTTGGTAGCACTAGTGCATTTCTTAAAAAATATGAATCAACCGGTACATGTTCATGATTTCTGTTCTTGTTTCATTTTAAAATGTTCATGATGCCTGAGATGTTTATTTGAATGCTTATTTTGTGTCTCCAAGTTTTCATGTTTTCCATTAACTTACCTCTTCCCAAAACAAACCAAAAAAAAAAAAAAAAAAGTTTTCCACTAACTGCTTGTATTTTTATTTGTTGTTCTGGAAAATGCTCACACACTCACCAAGGTCCCTCACCATCAGCGCTCCAGCCAGGGATTGATCCCTGGTTGTTTGTATGGAAGGGAGGTGCCTCACCATTAACTGCTTGTAGGTATGTATGTATTTGCCTATTGTGCATGTGTTTTGTGCAGATTTTACATTTGTTCTTATTTTCGCCTTATTTCTTGAGTTCTTACGGGTATAAAAATATTCTATCTATTTATTGGTCTAGTGTTTTGTTTTCATGTTGAATTCCCTTGAGTTCATGTTCCACCATATCCCTTTACAGTCCTCCATCTGATCCTTGATCTTATTATCCCTTGGGCAATAAGGATGGGATATCGGTTTTCTCCTTTTACAATGCTATGGAAGATTTATATAATTTTTTTTTGAAAATACTTTAGTTGCTATCCAGATATTGGAGAAACGGTTTCACTTGTTTGCTTCTGTTTCTGATTAGACTATACTGCTAATGTTTATATTCCATTTTTCTCTTCTACAGATTAATGATCTCTGTTTTTCATTGGTCCAGGTATTGCCTAACCTATTGAAGTTGTTAGCACAACTTATTGCCCAACAACCAAAAGATGGCCAAAACGTTGTGCTTGATGAGGCGTATTCTCTAATTGCAGAGTCGGACGATGTTACAAGAAAACCAATCTTAGTCTCATGGGTACAGTCGCTTTCTTTCCTTTGTTCCCAAAAAATGGCTATTGGTGGCAAGCATGAAGCTGGTGCTATTTCAACTACGGAAGGAGGCAATATCTCTGTACAGAATTATGACACCTTAAGATTGAATGTAACTAGTTCGCGTCTGTGAGAGATCAAGGTTCAATCTCAGTCTCTAGTTATATTTCAGTATAGTCTTAGTGCAGGCTGACAAAATAACACAGGAGAACACCTTTCCATGTATTTATTTGACTCATCAAATACAAGTTAAAGATATAGATGCATTTGTTTTAATGCTATCATTTGCAAACAGAAAAAAAATAACAAAAAGATCCTTACAAATAAAATGTGCATGAATTTGAATATGTATGAATCCATGGTCTGATGGGCTCTAGCCAAGGATTAGTGGACCAGTGGTAAAGGATTAGGGCTTGTTTGTTTGCAAGAGGTATATAGTAACAGTGGAGTAGGCGTCACATTATGCATTAGGGAAGTCAAGGTCCTATCTACATACCTGCCTTATGTAGATGGGACCTTGACTTCCCTCATATTTGAATTACTAGGTTAAAGGGGAGATGATTTGATGGTTATCTTTTTTAATATTTACCACTGTTTCTTCACTTTTAACCAATTTCATAAATACAAGGCTTAAGAATCCAATTAACACAAAACAACCCCCTACTTTTCCCAACTAAATAGCAGAATTAAATCCCAAACCTTTTGAATTTGGTCGTCTTTCTTAATTGCACTTTTGTACTTGACCACTACCTAAGGGCCTGTTTGGATAAATGAGGAGTGGAGTGAAATGAAGTGGATTTTACATGTGGAGTGGAGTGAAGAGAAGTAGGTTGAAGTTAAAATATAATACTTCACTTCACTCCATTTGGATGCTTATTTTGAAGTTAAAGTTTTCTTTGGGTTGTTTGATTGAGGAATTAGGTTTTTGTTAGTGAAATGGCATAGAATTTTTCCATGTGGCAAGACGTTGAAATTTTTTCTTGGATCCTATTCTATGATTGTAACATCAAACTTTTTTCAACATCAAACTGATTCTACAAATGAGGTAAAAAAAAGAGTAACAGAGGCTTTTTATTCTGAATTACTTTCTCTCAACCAAGCACAGAAGTATAAGATGGAAGCATTCACAAAAGCACACAGCCCAAATTTATCACCACATAGGCACAAAAGCGCACAACCCAAATTTATCACCACATAGGACAATTTTCTTCTAAATATTCGTATAGATTTCTGAACCAAATGGACCCTTCCTATAATGCACAGAAAATGAAACCCATGCAAAATTCTCTCCCAAATAACCCAAGTGGGGCCAATCCCATTTGGGTCAAAAATCACCTGCTACATCCAAACCCCCCAATTCTCAAAACACAAACTCCTCTACTCAATGCAACAATACAAAAACACAATATGAAGTAAATAAAGAATCCTAATCAGATCAAAAGAAGAAAAGAAAAGAAGCAATACTATCCTACTAGAACCAGCCAAGGCCAACATCTATAGTCTTGTTTGCCACCTTGGTCAGATACACAAAAAAAGTTGAGTTACATCCAAGAGAATACTGTTGAATCCAATACATCAAAATGTGAGAATCTGGTTAAATAAATCCCGCCTAAGGAAAGGATGCAGCATGAATTCTATGCAAGCGTCTTAGTATCCATTCCTTCTTATCTCCATGCGACAAGAAGACTGCAGCCATCTCCTTTCTCATTGTTAGAAACTCATGTGTAACATCTATGTCATCTCGAGTAAGACCCTCGATCTTCACCAGTTCTCTGTAAACTTCGTCACCTATTCGCTTATGTGGCTCTGAGTTCTTAATGCTATCAGCAAGATTGTCCAATGCATGTTGCACCAAAGCAGCTGATTCTTTCATCCCCGTTACAAGTACTTCTACATCTCTTGCCCTCTTTCGTACTTCCTTCTTCTTCGATGAAGATTCCCCACTTGTTTCCCCACCTCTAGAATAAAATTCTAAATCATCCACGCGAATTGGGACATCATCAGAGTTACTATAATTACTTGACTCCTGCATCAAGTCAATAGACGGTGCACTACTTGAAGACCGAGCAAACTGTCCTGTTGCCATATCATTGCCACAGACCAATCCCATCTTTTCATAGTCAATACTCTTAGTCTTCAATGTTCTTGCTGTTGGATGTCCCTGTACCATAACAAAATAATTGTAAGAGCTATTGATAATCAGGCCAAAATGTATAGAATATAAAACAATTGGTATCTAGTTTATTGAATGAACATGAACACAGTGGAATTAAAAAGAAAAAGTCAGAAGCAGCCATGAGCGAATAATAGTACTTCCAAGGTCTGATGCGATATATGTTCCATGGAGGGAATAGAAAGTTGGAGCCACGTGCACATCACAATCTCTTTACTAAATCTCCCTATCACAAGCCCATAAATATAATTCGACCAGTGGGACCCACAAACCCCCAATTGCATTTTGATCTACTATTTAACTAACAATTGACTCAAGTAATCAATCAAAACAATCAAAATAATTTTTTGTTACAGTATGCAAAAGAAAGTAACCATAACCATGTTATAATTTCACTCCTCATTTTACACAAAGTAAATGTCAAACTTAATAGAAAACATACATGACACACCTACAGTATGCAAAAGAGGTACATGATACATTGTTTGGGAAAAAGAATGTATTTCTGTTGGACTTTGTTGATATCAATAGACTGGATATCCAAATCATCATTCATGCCTTATATTGTTCACTATAATTTCTCTCTTCAGTTATTCGATCCATAGTTTCTTCTGTTTATTTATGTTGACAATGGTCAGTAGAATATGGAACCAAAACAATCCTTGTTCATTCTCAACTGGCTTATGCAGTGGATTTGGTATTTCAAATATGAAGTTGTTGCCATGGGATTGATTCATCCATCAAAGGAGTTGGTGCTACAATTTGAATCAATAATACAAAACACCATACATAAGGTAAAACCACAATCAAACTCTAATAGAAGTGGAAACCTAAACCATCATCCATATTTTAATCATGTGAATCACATCCCTAAAAAATGAAAAAAAAAAAAGCCCTACCACAAATAAAAAACATTTTATAGGAAAGAGCTTATTCTCATGTTAATTACCTCCATGTAAATGCAGAAGATAATTGGTTAAATGGGATGATTCGTCAGTCAATCTATGAGACTAATAGTTATTGAAATAGGACTAACAAATCAACCAAATTTCTAGCCAAACAGACCATTCCTTTTCGATTACTAAGAAATAAGTGCATTTCAGCCTATTCAGATACAAATCTCATTGAGACAGTCCTTGAGTCGAGAACTCTAGTGAAATGACTGTAAAATTCCAATAAGTAAAAGACAAAACACAGCAGTGTTTTAGCAAAAGACAATGGCAATCTCCTAATCAATATAAAAGGTTCAACAAGGACACATTACATTTCAATGAATTGGCAAGCATTGTTCAGGTGGTGAGAAGTCTAGCAAAAATATCATAACATATTTCATTTCCATCTAAACCCCAAAACCCAATCCGAATCACCAATCCCAAAACCTCAGACCCAACCAAATCAGCCCTAAACCAAGTCTCATTCACCAAAACCGTCGAAACCCAAACCCCCAACCCCATCTCCAAACCCTACAACCTCACAGTCCTTCAATCCCATCTATCCCAAAGCCCCAAAATGATTCCAAACCCAGCATTCCAAAATCCCAAACCCTCTCATCAAATAATAACCCAGCTCCAATACCCCTTTCCCCTTACCAAACCAGACCCAAACCATAAACCCAACCAACATCCACCACTATTCAATCCAACCCCAAATCGAACCTAATATATCCACCAGAAACCTGCAACCAAATTGTAAGCCCTAATCCAATCGTAAGCCCTAATCCAATCCTTGAAACCATGTCTAGAAACCAGAAATCGTAACTCATTATCAAGAGAGAGAGGGAGGGAGGGAGGAAGATTACCTGAGAAGTAGAAACGCTTTCAGCGAGAGGAGACGAAAGGAGAGACGAATTTCAGCGAGAGGAGAGGAGAGGAGAGGAGTAGAATCGTTTTTACCCAGGGTAAGCGAGGTGTTTTGGGTTGAAGTGGAATGCGTTCCACGTGGGCCGACAAGAATACTTCATCTGTCGGGCCGGGCCAATCCAAACAGCAGTGAGTTGAAATTTCATACCGTTGTGGCTCATTTTGCTTCACTTCATTTCATTACTTGGCTATCCAAACAGGCCCTAAGGTCATTATTATTATTACTAGTGGAGCCATGCACGTGCACTAAATACACAGTTTTACTAACAAAGTTTTATAAAAATAAAACTCTTAAAATATTTAGTAGAAGCTGAAATACATTTAAAAATTAAATTTCAATAGAAAATAAGTAATTGTAAATTGCAAGGCCCGTGCAATGTCCAAATACAGTTGACACTACTTTTTTCCTATACATTCGAAAGCAATAAAATGATGATATAGTGAGAAAAAATGAGATCTCAAAAGACAATCGATATAGAATTTATATAATTTTTTGAGGATATAAATCACATATATCTAGATATTTTATCATGAATGTGTACAAAGAAGTTTAAATTTACTTTATTTAACTTATCAGGTAGACTTATCAGTTTCCTGATAGACTCGACCTGTTAAAGTTGGAGTCTAGTCGAAAGCATAATCAAATTGATAATCTGTAGTTTTATAAAAAATAAAAATAAAAACTAAGAACCAGATGAGCTTACTGTTTTAACCAATTACTATGAACATTATATGTTCACTACAAAATCAGATTTTATTAAGGAAAAAAATTAATTATATCATACCTAAGGATATCAGAATAAAAAAAATTGAGATTGTGGTTTTATTTTCAATTTACAAAGAAGAATAACATTTCACACCGATCGTCAAGAATAATGAAATAATTCGGCTTGTCCTCAAGCGACAGGGATCAATAATAGTGGAACTATGGTATGAACTCTGACGGGTAAAATTTGCAGAGCACCTGTTGATCAATATTAGTATTTAACATGTGCTTTGTTTTATTTTATAAGACGGACCACTATCAGGTAAAAAGAGGCGATACCTCTCTAAGAGTCACCATCTTCTTTTGCTTGATACAAAGTGCTATATTTTATACCCAGTAAGAAAATGATCATAGAAAGTAATCATAGAAGTTCAGTTAAATGGAAGCAAATCGATAACCTGTAGTTTTATAAAAAATAAAAATAAAAACTAAGAATCAGATGAACTTACTGTTTTAACCAATTACCATGAACATTATATGTTCACCACAAAATCATATTTTATTAAGGAAAAAAATTAATTATATCATACCTAAGGACATCAAAATAAAAAAATTGAGATGATGGTTTTATTCTTAACTTACAAAGAAGAATAGCATTTCACACTATGAAGTAATTCGGCTTGTCCTCAAGCGACAGGGATCAACAATGGTGGAACTATGATATGAACTCTGACGGGTAAGATTTGCAGAACACCTGTTGATCAATATTAGTATTTAACATGTGCTTTGTTTTATCTTATAAGATGGACCACTATCAAGTAAAAAGAGGCGATACCTCTCTAAGAGTCACCAACTTCTTTTGCTTGATACAAAGTGCTATATTTTTATACCCAGTAAGAAAATGATCATAGAAAGTAATCATAGAAGTTCAGTTAAATGAAAGCCCACAAATAGAGATATCCATAGGAAAAAAATACCAAAAAACAAAAAACTACAAATACAAATCTGGCAAAAGAATTGGATATTCCTTTTAAGAAATACATAAGAATGTAACCTAGGTATTCTAGATCAACTCTTCTACTCTGTTCTGTATAGAGGATGAGAGTGTTGATCAAAGTAAGAAAAATTCGAAACGAACAAAGACAAACTGAATTTGTTGCAGCTCAGCATCAAATACTTATTTTAGTTGTTTACACTTAAAACGATCACTTCATTCACTGACTCTGAAGTGAGTATTAACGCTAGCATAACAAGCAATTTCTATGAGATTCTCGTTTTTCCTTTAAGGAAATGCATGACGCTTTATTGAAATATATGAAAAGAAGAACAAGAACAAGAAGAAGCAACAACTTGCAATGATGAAAGAAATAAATGTGTTAGAAAATTCAAAGTTTTTCAATTTAAAGCTCATGAGTAAGAGCATTAATAAATAAATATATTCATGCCCTTGAAATGCCCTTTTATGATAAAAATATGTACAAAAGTTGTATATTAAGAAACTAAAAATTATACAGAACAACAATAATTTTACGATAACAATCTATAAGACGTACCACTAAATTGCATTTATGGAATTATCTTTAGCAATCTATAAGATGTACCACTAAATTGCATTTATCTTAAGTGGGGCCCACGTCTTGCATTTGAGTAATAATATATAGATTATATTATTATTATCTTAAGTGGGGCCCACATCCTGTGTATGATTGGGCAAGTGTGTAGTGAAAAAAAAAGTTACATCTTGCTCTTTTTTATAATAGTAGATAGATAGATAGATATAGATAAATATAGATTATTATTATTATATAAGTGTGGCCCAAGTTTTTCTCTTTTAGAAGGGTAATAATAATATCTAGATTATATTATTATTATCTTAAGTGGGGCCCACATCTTGCATTTGATTGGGCAAGTGTGTAGTGAAAAAAAGTAAAAAGTTGTACATCTTACTCTCTTTTATAATAGTAGATATTATTATTATATAGGTGGGGCCCATACAAGTTATTATCTTTTAGAAGGGTAATAATAATATATATTATTAGTATCTTAAGTGGGGCCCACATCTTGTATTTGAGTAATAATATATAGATTAGATATAGATAGATAGATCAAAATAGATATAGATTATGATTATTATATAAGTGGGGCCCAAGTTTTTCTCTTTTAAAAGGGTACTAATAATATATAAATTATATTATTATTATCTTAAGTGGGGCTCACATCTTGCATTTGATTGGGCAAGTGTGTAGTGAAAAAAAAGTAAAAAGTTGTACATTTTACTCTCTTTTATAATAGTAGATAGATAGAAGTAGATAGAGATAGAGATATAGATAAATAGATAGAAGATATCTCTATAGATATAAATATAGATAGATAGATAGATATAGATATTTAGGGGTGGGCCCCACAATAATGTAGTGAAAAAGTTTACATTGTAATATTTGGGGCCCTTTATCATAATAATATATTATTATATTATATTATAATATTTGGGGGTGGGCCCCATAATGGTATAGTGACAAAATTTGAATTATAATATTTGGGGGTGGGCCTCTCAGTGGTGTAGTGAAAAAAATTTGTAATATCTCATCTTTTATAATAGTAGATAGAAGATAGAAGATATAATATAATATGGATAGAATTATATTATAATATTTGAGGGTGAGCCCCACAATGGTGTAGTGAAAAGTTTACATTATAATATTATATTATATTATAATATTTGGAGTGTGGGCCCCACAATGGTGTATAATAGTAGAGATATATAATATAATATAATATAATATAATATATATAGTATAAGGTGGGCCCCAAATTTGCATCATTCTCTCTTTGATAATAGTATAGATATATATAGAGTAGATAGAGTAGATGATGAAATGAGATGAGATGATGATGAGAGATGATGAGAAGTGGGCCCCACAATGGTTAGACAAAAAAAAGATGCAACTTTATCTCTTTTATAAGAGTAGTAGATTATATTATATTATAATATTTGGGGGTGGGCCCCACAATGGTGTATAATAGCAGAGATATATAAAGTTTGCAATCTCTCATCTTTTATAATGGTAGATAGAAGATAGAAGATATAATATAATATAGATAGAATTATGTTATAATATTTGGGGTGGAATTATGTTATAATATTTGGGGTGGTCCCCACAATGGTGTAGTTAAAAAGTTTGCATTATAATATTATTATATTATATTATAATATTTGGGGTGGGCCCTACAATGGTGTATAATAGTAGAGATATATAATATAATATATAATACAACTATGGTGTAGAATATATAGTATATGGTGGGCCCCAAATTTGCATCATTCTCTCTTTGATATAATATAGATATATAGAGTAGATAGAGTAGATGATGATGAAATGAGATGATGATGATGAGATGAGATGATGAGAAGTGGGCCCCACATGGTTAGACAAAAAAAAGATGCAACTTTATCTCTTTTATAAGAGTAGTAGATTATATTATATTATAATATTTGCAGGTGGGCCCCACAATGGTGTATAATTATAGAGATATATAAAGTTTGCAATGTCTCATCTTTTATAATAGTAGATAGAAGATATAATATAATATAGATAGAATTATGTTATAATATTTGGGGTGGTCCCCACAATGGTGTAGTTAAAAAGTTTACATTAATATTATAATATATAATATTTGGGGTGGGCCCTACAATGGTGTATAATAGTAGAGATATATAATATAATATATAATACAACTATGGTAGAATATATATAGTATATGGTGGGCCCCAAATTTGCATCATTCTCTCTTTGATAATAGTATAGATATATATAGAGTAGATATAGTAGATAGAGTAGATGATGAAATGAGATGATGATGATGAGATGAGATGATGAGAAGTAGGCCCCACAATGGTTAGACAGAAAAAAGATGCAACTTTATCTCTTTTATAAGAGTAGTAGATTATATTATATTATAATATTTGGGGGTGGGCCCCACAATGGTGTATAATAGTAGAGATATGTAATATATATAATATAATATATAATATATATAGTATAAGGTGGGCCCCACTATGGTAGAATATATATAGTATAATGTGGGCCCCAAATTTGCATCATTCTCTCTTTGATAATAGTATAGATATATATATAGAGTAGATGATGAGATGAGATGATGAGAAGTGGGCCCATAATGGTTAGATAAAAAAAAGAAGCAACTTTCTCTCTTTTATAAGAGTAGTAAATAGATTAGCAGCAGCAGCACCACCACTAAGGCGGCGGTGATGACGACAACGACCACTACCTCCACCACTACTGCTAGATTTTCAATATGTCAACTCCATTCCAGAGTTTCACTTGGAAAGCATGATTGAGACTCTTGGAGGATCCATCCTACACATTGAAGTTAGAATTTACATTCAAAGAACTCGTGTACAGGGAATTTCTAATTCTCCAAAACTGGGATATAATTCAAGTTTCCTAAAACTAGGATAGAATTCCTAAATCCTCCTCTTGACGGGAATCTCTTGAATTGTTTGAGGGGGTTGGAATTTAGGAATTCTAGAGGATGGAAGAGACTCTTCATGAGGTTGGAATTTAAAATTCTAGAAAAAAAAATATAGAGTTTTGAAATGCTAATGGGACAACCATCACATCATTGTCTAGAAATCTTTGGCATCATAAATTTCCATTAGGAATTCTACCAAAGAACCATAGTGTAATAGAATTCACAAGGGTTTGTGATGTTGGGAGTTTCGAACATTGATAAAAAGGTTGCGTGGCCCATAGGCATTTAAAAATGCTATGCTTCTTTGATAGAATTCTAAATTACCACCATCTAAAAAGTCATAAATATCTTTTTGAATTCTTTGAATTCCAGCCCTCTTAGCATTTGCAAATGCTTCTATGGCCATGAGGATTTTGGAATTCCATTTGAGGGACAACAATTTATAAATTCTACATACAAGAATCCTCTGAATGATTAGAAACATCCTCTGAATTTTGCTAAAGAAACAACCTCTAAGTCCCTCGTTCGTTAAAAAATTGAAGCCCACCTATTCTGAAATGAGAAGAGAAAAATGTGCAAATTAGATTATCAAACCCCTTCTTCGTTGTAATTTGTCAGACCCCGAAATATGAAATTTATCAAATTTCGTGAAGTGAAGTAAGCATGTGTCAAATCACATACATTTTTTTTTTAACATTGCATATATAGCAAGACAAAGTACTTACTTAGAAGCAAATATGTAAGCCATCAACTACTAATGTCTGAATATTCAATTACAAAACAAGAAGAATCTCAAACTAATAACTTAAATTAATGTTATAATCAAATATCTAAAACTCTATTCTTCAATCTTTAAATCTCCTAAGCTAATTTCTGGGACAATCTGAAACTCATTCACAATGACCGCCCAACCCAATGCACATCATCTAATTTGCACAAGTTGGGGGGAAAGGTGAGGGGGTGAGCTTACCTCTGCAAGTAAACCAAATCATAATTAAAACATGCAAATTAAGTTAAAATATTGTAGACATGCAAAGCATGCAACACAGTCATACATAGAAGAAGCAATAAAACACAGTGATGGGATCCCAATATAATATTAAAATGTAAAGAAGAACTCATGTTATATCAAAATCATTCGAACCAAAGTTCTCATAGAAATGGGCAATTTGTACCTTACGGTTCAATTACTAGGCTGCAATACAATGAGACAAGGATATATCGTAATATCACATCCTCATGCAGCCACTGAGGCAAAGGCCCTTCCCAAACATAACATCCTATGTTTGAGCCACTCGAGCATAAATCTCCCCCAAACAAGATATCCCATGTTATGAGCCATTTTATATATCAAGGGAGAATTTCAAAAAAAGTATAAAACTTTTGGATCATTTTAAAAAAAAGTAGGGGTTTTGACCTTACAGGGTATAAAATACACTGTATTCCTTGAAATGGTGTTGACCAAAAGTATATCCCAAATATGGGTATCATATAGAGAGCCTCTTTTTTTTTTCCACTTTTACCCTTTTTGTGCGATATCGCAAATATTTGCGATATCGCATAAACTGAATATTCATTATATAAGCTGCTCGTTTTCCCTCCCTTTTTTCCTCCGTTTGCAGTAAAAAGCAAGTCGTTTTTCCTCATTGTTTTCCTGTGGCTGTCTTCATCTTTAGAGGAGGTTCTCAAGAGGATGAAGCAATCGCTCTTTCATTTCTCCAAAGGCATTCAGATGATTCTTCTT
The DNA here is from genome assembly GCA_012931725.1 of Litsea cubeba. Taxonomy (NCBI): domain Eukaryota; kingdom Viridiplantae; phylum Streptophyta; class Magnoliopsida; order Laurales; family Lauraceae; genus Litsea; species Litsea cubeba. The sequence continues at coordinate 23,532,786 of CM022951.1, read as the reverse complement.
ACACAATATTTGGACATGTTTGGAATTTTTTGTATACTCTGTCAAATGTTATGTTAAAAATGGTTGGGCATTGAGACACCAAAAACTTATGGTCATGGAGATACTTTGGAATTTATTCTTAATTTTTTTTGTTTGATTGTATTATATCAATAAAAGATATGAAATATGAAGACAGCCACATGAAAACAATGAGGGAAAACGACTTGCTTTTTGCTGCAAATGGAGGAAAAAAAGGGAGGGAAAACGAGCAGCTCATATAATGACTATTCAGTTTATGCGATATCGCAAATATTTGCGATATCACACAAAAAGGGTAAAAGTGGAAAAAAAAAGAGAGAGGCTCTCTATACGATACCCATATTTGGGATATACTTTTGGTCAACACCATTTCAAGAAATACAGGATATTTTATACCCTGTACGGTCAAAACCCCAAAAAAGTATGAAAAAATTTGAATACTTAAAAAAAAGAGGAAACTACCTGAAAAATCCCCATAGTGAGCCATGAGTAAGGAGAGGACCCAGCAAGAGTTTAGAGACGGCAGGGGTTTTTTTTGTCGTTTAGCGATGTTGTCGATATCGACAACATTTATCAGTGAGTTGAATTAAGAGTTGTAAGTCAGCTGCTGCTTGAAGAGATAAAAGTTGTCGATATCGACAAATATGCGTAAACCCTTTATACATTGCCCCGTGTCTGCATTTCTTCGTTAAACCCTTTTCATCATTTGCAACTTGTGTTCTGGAGATTTTTCCTTCTCAGAAAACTTCTACATGAAATTAGCTAAAGTGGTTGTTGGATTCCATTAAAAGGTTTGGGCTTGGTTGATGACGATTTTCGTTTTGATCTTGATTAATGGTGATTTTCGTTTTGGGTTTTAGGGTTTGAAAAGGGGTTTCAACACCTTCATCTAAACCAGTTTCAAGCCATTCAACAACCCCTTCGAAAACCCTCCATTCTAAGAAGAGAATTGCAGCGTTACACCGCCACCGGCGGTCGCGAAGTTGTTGGGTCCGTCCCTTACTCTCTCATGTGATTTTGTGTTGGGTTCTTTTATTTGGTGTTTCATCATAAGGGTTCATTTGGGTACTTTCTAAATCTTGAGAATTCATTGAAATGGATACCGTTTCAGCTGGAAAATCTGAGGATTGGGATATCTTACTTGGGAACTAATTGATGGGGTTTTTTGCTCAATTCGTGAATTGTATTGTCAGACTAAGCATCTGATTCATAGTTTATGAATGGGATGGTTCAAAAATCAGCTGTTATTTGAAGGGCAAATCAACCCTCTCCAAGTGGTCCATTTTATTTGGGTCTCTACCCAAATCATTGAATGGTTGATGTGATTTTGAGCTTATTCGTTAATTTGGGCGAAACCCCAGTTCGATTTTTTGAAGTTGGAATGGTTTCATCTCATTTATGAACCACTTATTTGGAATTTTTTTTATCATGTTGAGTAATATTTTTCTGTGCTTTGGGGTTTTAACAGATGCATACCGTATCGAATGAAAAGAGGAATGAATCAGGAAGATGACGATGAAAACAGACCTTGCAGTAACAACTGCTTAGATGAAGAAATGGAAGTCCTTTTGATCACTTCACAAAAAGGAGGAGATGCAATCATGTTCCCAAAGGTACATATAACTAAAAGTTGGTAACACAAAATCAAGATTTGGCTCTGGTTCGGGTGCGGACCGATATTGGGTATCGTGATTTCAGCCTTGATGGGGCCTCGGTTTCGGAGGAGGAAGATCTTGATGGGTTAGGCTATCCTATAGCTGCTGCTGATTTGGTCCAGCTGTAGGGATAGTCCCCTGTTTCTGCTCAGCGCCCGGTTTGGCCTTTCTCATTGTAGTGGGTGCTCTTGTAGCCTATGGTTTGATTTTTTCGTCAGCTTGCTTGGGGTAGTGGAGTTATCTGCCTTCCATGTCAGTAGATTTTTGGAAGAGCTTCTCAAGTGTTCAGCTTCTAGCTCCTCTGCAGCTTGTTGTAGCTTTTGGCTTGTTTGGTTTAGTGCTAGCTGAGGATTTTAGGCCCAGTTTTAGCTGGGTTAGTGGCTGTGGAGCTGCTGTGCAAAGGATTGTAGGGGAGTCTTTCCAGCCCAGTCATCTAAGCTTCTTGTTGTAAGCTATGAATGAGATTCTTTCTTTTGTAGCATCTGATTTCTGTCGAGTTGTAGAGATCCTCCTCTCTCTACTCAGCTCAGTTGCCATTTCAAGTTAGTCTGGAGGCAACCCGGGTAGATCTCTCTGCTCAGTGAGGTGTGGAGTTCTGCAGTTCTGTTGGGCCCTATTTTGCCTATCTTAGGTGGTCTCATGGTTTTGTGCAGCTTGCAGTTATTTTTTGTTAGCTCCCTTCTCTGTTTTGAGCCGTTGCTGGTGGTGTCTATCTGGTCCAGCTCTAGCTGGGGTGTTGTCTGTGGTGCTGTCTTGCATTGTTTTGTAGTGGCAGCTTTCCAGCCCTCTGGAAGATACAATTTCTCTAGTGCAGTGGTTGTGTCCCAGCTAAATGGGTTGTTCCAAGCTTGACCAAAGGAGATTGCATTCATTTTTTGGTGGAGTTGGTAATGTAAATGAGTTGTTCCAAGCTTGACCAGTGCGGTGCCTTTTTACTTGTATGGTAGTTGATGTAAACGACTTGTATGGCTGCTGATATAAATGGGCTGTATGGTGATGTCAATGGGTTCCATGTAGATTTGAAGCATGTAAATGAGATCCATGTAGATTTGAACACTGCAAATTGAGCTTTTTATCTATTGTGTTTTGCTACTTTTGTAAGTATTGGATGGCTATAATGAATGTTGGAATGTGAATGGTGCTAACAACTTTTTAATATAAATGGAGAATGTTGTATTCAGTTATTCCATGATGTTTGCTTTTTAGGACATTTCTAATGACCATAAGTTGGGTTTAATATGTTGGATTCACACTATAAAACCATGCAAACCAGTTGATTAGCTATCAGATAAAAGTTGTCGCTATTGACAACTTTTATTTATTCCAAAAGCTGCTAACTTACAACTTTTAATCCACCCCACTGATGAAACTGGTCGATATCGACAACATAAGTTGTCGCTATCGACAACTTTTATCTCTTCCAACAGCTGCTAACTTACAACTTTTAATTCACCCCACTGATGAAACTGGTCGATATCGACAACCTAATGTTGTCGCTATCGACAACTTTTATCTCTTCCAGCAGCTGCTAACTTACAACTTTTAATTCACCCCACTGATGAAACTTGTCGATATCGACAACCTAATGTCGTCGCTATCGACAACTTTTATCCTTCAAGCAGCAGCTGACTTACAACTCTTAATTCAACTCACTGATAAATGTTGTCGATATCGACAACATCGCTCAACGACAAAAAAAGACCCCTGCCGTCGCTAAACTCTTGCTGGGTCCTCTCCTTACTCATGGCTCACTATGGGGATTTTTCAGGTAGTTTCCTCTAAAAAAAGTATAAAAATTTTATACAATTCTTTCGAGAGATCTTCTAAATGCACATCATATTTTTCTTTCCACGCTCTCTTTCTCTCTACACCCACCATTGAAGTGTGAGAATTTCGAAATTTTCTTTGCACACCCCCCATAATACCTAAACTAACCTCACCCCCACCCCGACCACCACCGCCCCCTTGAGCATCACCGCCGGGACGGGGAGAGAGGGAGGGAGAGGCGGCAGGCAAATGAGGGCAAGGAGAGGGAGAGAGACAAGGAGAGGGAGAGAGGGAGCCAAAGGTGGAGGGCAGGGAGAGGGAGAGATGGAGGGAGAGAATGAGACATGGGTAGTTTGGGGATCTTCCCCAAGGGTATATTAGTAATAATTTTTTTTATATAAAAATGGTGAGTGTGGAAAGAAAAAAAATGGGGTGCATTTACAAGTTCTTTTCTTTCAATCAAGTCCTCTCCGTAAAAAGGATTTAAAATGAGAAAAATACCCTTCCCTTGTGACACTTTTTGTCTTTTATTAACCTCTTCCTCCCAGTCTTTTGATATGCTGAAGTGGGCCCTACTACTAGGTCATTTGGGTTGCACTTAATCATTTCTCTTAAATATAAAGGAAAATCTTGAGAAATGCATAAGGGTATTTTTATCATTTTAAAACTTTTTTTTGCTGGTGACTATTTGATTGAAAGAAATATGGAAAAATTTTATACTCTTTTAAAATATTCAAAAATTCACGTACTCTTTTGCGAATTAGGAAAGAGTTTTATAACTTTTTGAAAGTCTTCCTTATATCAAATTATCACTAGGACCGGAGTCCTCCCATGTATTAACATGGGAGCGACTATATGCACATCCAGAGTTGCTTGGTGCACATCCATCCATGGGACCCTTGATGGACCCCTCTGACAAAGGATGAAAACGCCCTCCCTTTCTTCTCTTCCCTCTTCCTCTCCCTGCTCGTCCCTCTCCCTGCTCAGCAGCACACCTCCGCCCACCTCCCTCCTCTGTCCCCGTCCAACTCCACTCCCTCGCCATCTCTCCCTCTTCTTCTCCCTATCCCTCCCTCTCCCAGCGCCCACCTCCGCCCCCTCTCTTTTTCTCTCCCTCTCATTCTCCTTGCCTCTCCCTCTCATTCTTTCTCTTCGCACATCTTCTTCCAATTGTGAAAGAAACTGGAGCACATTTTCATTTATCCATACAAGACCAAGAAATAGATTGACAATGCAAAAGCTAAATAAATTGGTCTACATCCACTACAACCTCAAGCTCCGGAGTCGAAATAGAAAGAGAAGACAATTTGAGGATCAACGGGATTATTTTTATCCAATTAATTTGAACTATATCTTTTTAGAAGAGGATACTGTGTTAAGTGAATGGCTGGAGGAGCAAGAAGAACCGGTGTTAGACCAAGACCCAGTGTTTGAGGAGTTGATAGAGGAATTGACTAGGGATAGGCCTGAGCCAATGAGGGCCTCAGAAAGTGTAGAAGAAATAAACTTGACAATGCAACAAGGGCGTGCACCTGATACAAGTGAGCCAAGGGGCAAGGAGGTGGACGAGGAGAGTGAGTCGAATATTTCTACTTCTTCATGATCAGTAGGAATTCCACCTGACTCTCCTGGGGATGGTGGTAATTATGGAGATGATGAGCCTATCACTTATGAGGCAGTTGAGCATTTTCCTGGTGCTACCGAGTTAGATCCTCGCCGTGGCTATGTTAGACAGACCGAGGCAGGGAGTAGTAGTGGCGCTGCTGGGCAAGGAGTGAGAGAATGTACTCATGGTCATCATGGGGGTTATGTTGGCCAACAAGGTGCCATGTATGGATAGCATGGAGGTTATTCATATGACCCTAATTGGGTACCCCCTTACTAACACCGCTATTTTCTATCAAACAGATATTAATTGAGCAAGGGAGTCTTCCCCCACCACCATATCCCCAACGACCTTTTCATGCCCCTATACCTATTTCATGCCATTTGAATACAACCAGCCATCTCAATCTACAGGGGATCAAGATAGTTCATCATCTTATCAAGAACAATTTGAATATGGTCATGGGTATGGTAGTGCAGCGCAACCGTATGGAGCATATCTTTTTAACCAATACCGAAGAAATGATGATGATGATGATATCGAGCCTGGGTAACACTCTACTTGAAATTAGGTTGTCATGCTCATCATTCTCTCTCTCTACTCTTTAGTCCCTCCAAATTTCAGGTAAACCGTGAACCTTTTGATGCGCAGGTACTTTATGATTTATCTATCTCACTATCATGTTTCATATTTTAATATGTTATCTTCATGGTCTTATATTTCACAACTTATTTGATGATTGAGTTAATATTAAATGATAATTGATATGTTATCTTTATTTTCTTATATTTTACACTAATATATTGATCATGAGCCAAAATAATGGTTGCATTATATGAAATACTGGAGAAGACAGTGAACTGCGATACAAACAGGACTCATAATTTAAGGTGATGATATTTTGATTTATTTTTATTACTAATGGAAAAAAAATTATTTTCTAGTATTTCTAATATTCTAGGATTTTTTTGGATTTTTTTGCGATGTTTTTTGGATTAAAAAAAATTCACCCCGCGACGACCGCGACGGACCGATAACCCGACCGATACTAATATCATATCGGTTTTTCGGCCCGGCTGATAGTGCGACCGAAACCACGATTTTAAACCATGATACTACATGACTAGAGAGGGGAATACACTTCTAGTGGAGTCTGAGCGCATTCTAGTCAAAAGGCTGGCAACAATCAAAGCTCGGTGGTAAGGGGTATAGAAATTTATGTATCATGAAATTAATCACTTTCACCAAACGTTAGTTTATTTATTTTTTTATACCGAAAATGGTGCTGATGGACCCGCTTTCAAACGCGCTGCTCGCTTTGCTACCAGGGTCGGTGGACGTGAGAGTCCGTCGGGTTCGACCCTTTTGCGTTCGGATGACGCGTGAAGGCGCATTGCTACCAGGGTCGGTGGACGTGAGAGTCCGTCGGGTCCGACCCTTTCGCGTCTGGATGACGCGTGAAGGCGAGCATCAACATTTTTTTGTGGGTATGCCATATTTTCTATTCTACTTGGAATTGCAAGTGGTGGTCCGGAGATCCACCTTCGCAAGTAGAAAAGCAAATCAATTTTTTTTCTAGTTTTTCATTGCACATTTGTTTTGAGAGCCGTGAAAGGCGATTTCATTTGTTTTGCCGTGAAAGGCGATGTTTGCCGTAGAAGGCGATTTTTGCCGTAAAAGGCGATTTTTGGCATTTATAGCCGATTTACAATCTTTATCAATAGTGAAAGACAAGAGTTGTGATTTTTCTTGTCTCTTTAAACATTACAGTATAAAATGAAAAGCAAGAAAAAAGGAATCTAACTTCTCAGGAGATTGTGAGGACTCGTTCAGATTGACGGTCGCAAGCCATGTGTGGACTTTACCATCATCCATGCAGATGAGAACAGATGATGCTCTTGATTCGCTTTGCTCGGCTTAACCTCAGATTTTTAGAGGACAAAGACCAAGAGGAGGTCCTATGTCCAATAAAAAGCTAAGTAGACGGGTTGAAAAGCCACGTCTAAGCCATGTAGACAGGAGGAGAAGGCCTTGGGGGGGGGGGGGGGGGTGCCCCCCAAAAGACTTTTGTCACCTTGTAGTAGCGGTCGATGCAGAACTTCAGCAGAGGTTTCTCTTTTTTTTCTCTTGGATTCCAATCGATTTTTCTGGATCCATGCTTGGATTTTCTGGACCCTTTCTTCTTGGATTGCTTTCCTTTTATAGGCATTTGGTAGCCATTTAGGAGAGTTTATGGGCTTTAAATGTAATAAAGCCACATAAAGGGAGGAGTTACAAATTTTAATTCATTTATTTTGTAACTCCTTTTCTTTGGCTTCTGATTGGCCGGTGGAGAATTAAGGCCATGATGGGAGGAGTTACATGGTTTTAATGCCATGATTACTTGGATTTGTAACTCCTTTTTGCTTGATTTTGATTGGATCGTCCGAAATAATGAGTTAATGACCGCATTAAGTTGCCATAAAACGGATCAATTAACCGCATTAAGTGGTCGCCAGGGCAGTTGAAGAGTCGTGGGACGTGCCGCGTCTTTTGGAATTCTTCTTGCGATGATCGCCGATAGATCTTCATGCTGGTCGATGTCGGATGACCATGCAACTTCAGACATTGATTGCTACCAGTGGGCCGGTGCCATCTGTCTCGATCGATTGGGTAGAAAGTATGCTTTCTTGGTCGGCCAATTGGTGACTTTGAAGCGATCAATGATGATTTGATGCTCTTAAAGATGGACCCGTGATGTTGACGAAGATCGACAGATTTGGTGCATCAAAAGTCAGAATTTTGGAAAACCATAGGGACCGGACATCTCGAAATGCGAAAAGGGGCCGAAAAATGACCTTTTGGCGGAAATCCGGCGAGACCCGGATTTCCATGGTGCAAGGTCGCCGGCGACTATAGGGGGTTTTTCCCCTTTTGGTCGCCGGTTTTTGGCCGTTTCGTGGTTTTTTCTGCTTCTTTCCTCTCTAATATTTTTTCTGACATTCTTGTACATATTTTGGCCTGATTTTCCTAGAGAGAACCTGACGAGAATCCTTGCATATTTGAATGCAAAGTTTCCAATTTTCCAGGAAAGCCGAAGACTTTGTCGTACAGAGTTGCCGATTTGTCGTTATAAGCCAAAATTGGGTGAAATGATGTCGGAATGACCTGAAATTTGAGGTGAATCCTCCTGAGCAATAAATAAGACCAAACATAGGCTTTTGTTTGAGTTTTGAAGACATGTGGGGTCCTATCGCTAGTAGACTTGATTTTAACGCGAGGAGGATATCGCGCTTTGATGTACGATCAACCGATGTTTGATTGACTTGAATTTTGACAGGGAGCTGTAAGGTCCCCGATCTTAATAGGGTGATTAATTTCTTAATATTGGCGATTAGCCTAATTAATTGTGATTCTAGCTAATAAGATGGATTTAGTGGCTAAGCGAGTCTCTTTTTTCATTAAAAAGTGATTTGAGAAGTTTAGTTTGATCCCGAGTGCGATTAGTCTTAATAAGGGGTTAGTTGTGATTAATAGGAAAATTGGGTATTTTTTTCAAAAAATTCCATTTTCGCCGAATTTGGGCTCGTTGGAAAGATGTTGTCGCGCTCGTCACTTTCTGTTCTTGACTCGTCACTGTCAAGCACCGAAACCGGGATCCTGCAGTGATCCGATCTCGGGGAGCGTGATTTGGGGTTAATTAAAAATTTATATTTCTCCCCAGGATCCGCGTGTGTGAGGAAGGCAAAATTCCCAAACACATCGAAATATTTCGCGGAAACTTACAAGGCGTTGTGACCCTGAATCCGTGGCCATCGGGTTCCGCGTCACACTGAACCTATCAGTATAAAGCTGTCATAGCAATATTCAAACTATGACTGGAACAAGACATGATATCAAAATATACAGAGCTGACAGTAACAGGCTTATCATTATCCAAGCATATTTAAGTTATAAATTAACAAGTGCATTAATTACATTCCCAAGATAAATGCTAACAAAATCCTTACAAGAATAACAAGTTAAAAACAAATACTACCCAAGTATGTAACGAAACTCCGGAGTCAAGCATGACGCCTACATGACATCGTTGACACAACAAGCCTGCAAAACTCGTGGCTCAAAAGCCAATTGCACACGAACTAGCTCAAGACGAGGACCTGCTACCTAAAGCACCAAAGTGTGGAATATCAGACACGACGGTCTGGCAGGTGAACAATTTAAGCAAGAACATGAGTAAAAATCAAAGCTTTAAAAGAAACAATAAAACATTTTACTGAACTTGAAACAGATTTACAAGGTTTAAAACAATCCATGAACAAGATGCTTATCAAGAAAACAAGAGTCCATGAACGATATACGAAACGAAACTAACATGAATACATATAATATCATGAATAGTAATCCACAAAGAGCCCATCCTTTCTCCCTCATTCAAGATGATGAGAGCAAGCACGCACGACAAGCACGACATGCAAAATATGATCCCATGCCACACAAGGTAGACGGGGAGGCCGGCCGCGGAACCGGAACACGCACGATGTGTATAAAATACACGACTAGTCTGCAGATAGTCCACAAGGTTAAGGACCCCCGGACAGTGGATCAGACTGAAGGGGCGGTCCAAGCTCAGTGGTATTTACTTAAATTCATGAATGCACGAGACAAAATATACTTGCTAGACAAATCAGACAAAAAAGGGGAAAACTACTTGTCAAGCTAGTAGAGACTCGCCGTTTGAAGCCCGTGGTTGACACGCATCGCCCCATGGTTAAGGGTGCCGCCCGGACCGAGTTCTTATATTTTCCTCATCGACCACGCACAAGGTGGACGATGCAAGCAAGACAAGACACGATAGCATGAACTAGTAACATGTCAAAAATACGAAAGTAGTCCCCTTGTTTATTCTTAAGAACAAATCCTTAGACAAACTTGTACTTGAAATTTGAAAGTGAGAGCACGACAATTTTTCTTGAAATAATTTCTTAAACGAGCTTGTACTTGGAATTCAAAAGAGTACACGATGATGCACATAGCATCAAAATGGAAGTTCAAACACGAAGTCAATCAAGCTTAGGCTAAGACTATTCATTGACCTTTGTGGAATTGAAATCCAAATGTCGGGATTTTACAAGATTTGGTGCCTCCGAAGTTAAGGTACATTTTAGAATTTCAAGTGCACAATGTCAAGTAAAAGTCCATGGCTTAGTCTAGTTTTCATTTCAGAAGGAATCCATAAAAAACAGTGTCTTTTTGCAAGCCTCGGTCAGCCCTCGGACCGTCGGCTGACCGACAGCCAATCCTCGGCTGACCGACAGATCCCCGAACAAAAACTGATGCTCTCTGGAAAAGGGACCGACAAATTTGTTGGTTAACTGAGAGCTGACCGATGAATTTTTCTGACGAAATGTTGCTCTCTGGAAATGGAACCGACAGGTGTCGATTGGCTGCCAGTCGACCGTCGATCAGCCGACAGCTGACCGACACCTGACCGACAATGCACGGACAGTGCATTTCAGTTCAGATTTTGCATTTTTCTTTCCTCCTTTCATTCTTATTTCTGAACCACCTGCACTCCCCAAGCCTCCATGCTTTCCAAGGGGTAATTTCAAACATTTTAAACCATCCATGACACAATTTAAACCTTCCAACATCGAGATCATTCATTATTAAATCATGTTATTGAACAACTTGTAAAGCATTAAACAAGATACATGCTTCCATTCAAAACAAGATCTCAAGATTAGGAAAATAATTAGTAATCATGCTTGAAAATGATTAAACATGCTAAAAGAGGTTTAACAAACATGAAATGAAAAGCTTGGTAACAATGGCAATATTTTCCTAAAGCAAAATGCCCAAAAATCACAATGCATCATAAAAATCCAAAATGATTACTTGCCTTTGTTCAAATGCTAAGCAAATCTTTCACAAATCCAATGAAAGAGTTGTCCCACGAAATCTACACAAAAGCCCCAAAATAGAACACACAAAAATCTCCATTTCGAAAATGGGTTTGAAAGTTAGAGAAAAGGGCTCTTTGAGAGCTAAAAGAACTCCATGAAAGAGATGGGTTCAAGCTCTTACCCATGGCTGCCCAAACAAGGAAAAATGAAGAAGAAATGGTGGAGATTCAGCTAGAACTTCCAAGGAGATAGTAGCAATCGAAAGCTTGAGATGAGAGGAAGAAAATGGTGAAATCGGATTGAGATTTGGAGCTTCCTAGCCTTAGATCCAAGAGAAAAAAGCTTGGGGAAGAAGAGAGTTTTCTCCTCCCAGCTCTAGGTCAAGAAATTGCAGGAAAATGGTGAAATGAAAATGGAAGATGAAGAAGACAACTTAAGTAGCTTGAAAATGGGGCCCATTCAGCTTAAACTTAAAATGGCTAAAACATGGTCTTGCGGGCTCCGAACGAGATCGACGAAGAAGACAAAATCGATCGTTGAAATATCTACTTTGCAAAAAGTATATTTTCCCCAATTTCTGAAATTTTTGAAATTCAGGTACAGATTTAGTGTAAAATGTCATTTTTGTCCTTTTTATTGAAAAACGCGATTTCTGAGTCTCAAATCCAAATGGATAAAACATGAAAGTTGTTAAGATCAATAAAATGAGTCAAAAGAAGTAAAAATTAGATTTTTTAGAAATCAATAATAATTTATCACAAAAATACATTTCACAAAGGCCGGGTCAAACCAAAGTCAACGGTCCTTAAAATCTCCAAAGTTACGAAAAATCTATCAAATTCAAAAACCAAATCAGACCCACTACTAAACTTACTCAGAAAGCAAAACCATAATTAAAATAACACTAATCCCAAGAATTGAAGGTCGGGGTCTTACAGTCACGATTCGACGCCCGGAAGTCCCTCAAATAACCACATTTCTCTTAATTCACTCAAAGAGGGCATTTGAGTCATTTTCCCCTCCACTCATTTTAAACCCATCCCAGCAACTTCCCTGCATTCATTTCATCCCCATTTCAAAGGAGCAACTGCTGGAACTCCTTATTCTCTTCTTTCTCCTTTATTTCTTCCTTTGCATGTATTATCTAGGAGTGGAGATTCAAGCAACCAAGCTCACCATCTTCTTCCTCTCTTCTTCCTTTACCTTTGGACACAAAATTTGGTAATTTTCTTCTTCTTCTTCTCCTTCCCTTCCAGTTTCATTTCTCATGGCTGTAAATGGATTACTGTCGATGGATTTCCTTTCTTTCTTTCCCTTCGTGTTCCTTGAGTGTAGGAGAGAGGCTTGGGAGAGTTGTTTTGGCTAGAGTGTGTGTGGGAGCTTTCCTCCTCCTTAATCTTCTGAATTTCTCTCTAATTTTACTCTCTTTGGTGAAGGCAAGTAGATTAGCTTTATCTATTGCTCATGCATGTATATTTATATTCACTCTTGACTATGCAATTGTTTAGCAACCCATAATGCCAAGCTTGTCTATGGTTATTTGGATTTCACATGCTAGATTAGGTATTTAATGGGATTGGACCTTAATTAAATGGTTGGGTTTGTTGATGGGAGGAATGGAATGGGTATGGAGAGAGCATGAGGCTCTTTTTCTTACAGGGATGGTCTTGGAGGAGAGGGGATTAGATTCCCTAAGGTTTGGACTCAAAATGAGCCATTTTCTGCAATTCTGGACACCTGGCTCGAGCCAACCTTCAGTTTGCTCGAGCCAAGGAGCCACTGGGAAGATTGGCTCTAGTGGACCTCCGTTCGCTCGAGCCAAGGAGGTTATGTGGGCAGTTTGCTTGAGCAAACTTTTGTTGGCTCGAGCGAACTGCTCCGGGCTAAGGATGACCATCTTCTGGAAGCCATAACTTTTGAACCATTCGTCGGAATTTGAAGTTCTACATATCGTCGGAAAGACCTCGAGACGTAGAATCCAATGGTATACTAATCTTAATCATTAGAGATTTGGAAAGGAAATAGGTACTGGACCAATGAACCAAGCCCTTCTCTCTTTTGGAAAGGGATTGTAAACCTAGTTTGGACCCTAGGTTGGAACCTATTGACCCTACCCTTGCATCACCAATTGGGGAAAATGAAAACGGAGCATGTTGGCTTGGTGTGCTTCATCGGTTGTCCGAGATTTTCCTTATATTGACATAACTTCGTCGAATGTGTGTGGAATTGAGTTAATTGGTGCCCAACAACTTCCGTACACCATGGGCCCGCCAAATTAGGACACCATTGACTCATTCTCCATACGTACTCCATTGGGGGATACATTCGGTACACGATGGACAACTCTTGACCTAGGATTGGTTTGTTCTTCACTCTTGACTCTTGAATCATGTATTTGTAGCTTGTCGTACCTTGTATACTCTATTCTTGTATACTTGTAACTTAATTTGTAGAAATATGATTTGACTGGACTTAGAGTGTATCTTTAGGTACCTTTGTCTTGTATTGATGAACACATGTGGATAGACTTGGAAGAGGACTACTCATAGAACTTGGGAACTTGACTTGTATCTTGGCTTGGCTTGGAGTAGCCCTTAACTTTCTATCTTGTACTTGGAAACCTATCCATGTGTATTTGTCTTGGAACCCGTGTCGTGTACAAACCATCATCATCATCTTGCATTCATGACCAGCTGCAGACTGATGATTATAAAATGGGTCGGATACCGGACACTAGGGTGGGCAGTCGGCTTTGGACAGCATCTATGGCGTGAATAGCTGGGAACGGGCTAGGACCGTGCTGCTATTCCTAGGACCGGGAGTTAGGATCCCCCTAGAGCCAGACTTTGGGTATTCGTAGTCGGCTTGGACGTCACTTATACCCCCTTGAGATGACTAGGACATCGACGGAGTCTCCTCTTGCTTGACATTGCATTTCATGGATGGTTATTCTTATAATCTTGCTAGGATTTATCTTGTCACTTGATTCCTTTAACTACTCATGCTTTATGCCTAGTTTGTTTTAATTATGTACTTGTCTTTATTCTCTTTTGAAACATGTTATGGATAATGTATATTGCTTATCTTCTTGCCAACATATTGTTGATCCTTTATTCCATGGTGTGCAGAGGACACCTACTACTATTACGCCGACCCGGATGCCAAGGCAATCCCAGAGGATCCTCAACTGGGGGAGGAGGACGAGGTACAAGAGTAGGGTGCCGATGACGTAGCATAGCGTCATCCCTCCCGTCACTAGTGCGTGTTACACGGGGATATCTATTATTATGCCACCTCATTTCATCTTTTTAGCTTAGACCTTTTGGACTTGTCTATCTTAGCACTGTATATCTTTTGTACCAGGACCCAGGTTTTTGGGATGATCTTGATGTTTATAAACTTTATATGTTTTATCTTTTGAAACTTGAATATATATAATGGAATGAAATCCATACTAGCTTTGATATTCCTACAGGTTTAATGTTGTTTTATCGGACAAGTCCCATTGATTATTTGTTAATGAAGCTCAACTATACAATCCTCACAGCGGACTTCGATCCTTGGGCATTAAGGGCAAAACTTTTTAATTAGTCCTAAATTTCACACCCGGATCCGGTTTATTCTATAATCGGGTTCGGGGCCATGAAAGGAGCCTATTGGAGTCATTTTGAGATGATCCATTAACTCCGATTTTGAAACCATGGTCCCGGGAATTTTCGCCGCTGGGAGGCCTGATTTGGCTTCCGAGAGTCAAAGTCTGGTCAAACGTTGTCAGAATGACCTGAAACTTGACATGTAGCCCTTTGCAAGCATTTTGAACTCACCCATGTGCTTTGTTTGATGAAGGATGGCCTAGGTGGTTTTCGCCACCGAAAGGTTTGATTTTGTTGCTAGAGAGTTGATGCAGGGTCAAACGTTGTTTGTTTGACCTGAAACTTAGAATAGAGCCTTTTGGAGGTATTTTGAAACCATCCACGGGCTCTGATCGAAGATCTGATGTCTTTGATGCTGTCGCCGCCGGGAGCTCATGTTCAGCTGCTGGAAGAGTGAAGTTAGGCCAAATAATGTTGAAATGGCTTGAAACTTCATGTGTACTCTTCTTTTGGTTGTTTTGTAGGATCTTGCAATTTTTGTTTGATTCTGAGACGATTTGATTTTTGAAGTAACATTGCCTATTTGTGGTAGCCTGCGGCTTCATGTAGCTTCTTGATCTTGGAGAGGCAAAGTGACATTTTTTGTATCAACAGGTGCATGAACTTGAGTAGTGACATACATTTAATATCTAGATAGGGCAACCAAATAGAGTTTGATTTCCTTCTTTTGGGATGAAACCTCTACAATAACTAAATGAAACTTCATTTTCTCGGGTAATTTTAGTTTTAACTTTATGAGGTCTGGTGTCTTAACAAGGAAAAACATTTCTAAAGATCTCATACAAGTAAACATAAATACTTTTCAATACTTCCCGTCGGGATGAGTCCACTCACTCAACCCACCCCTCTCCCTTCCTAAGTTGGAACCCTATTGGTGCACTTTTGGCGATACACATATTTTTCTTTTTTTGTGTCAAGTCGTTCCTCTTGGAATTCGAACTCAAGACTGGTTGGCTTTGATACCATCTTAAATTTCTCCAGCTAACTACAGAAACCTCGAAGTGTTAGTAGAGGCTGCATGAATACTTTTCAATACTCTTGTAAGACCCCGACCCCTAATTTTCATAATTAGTGTGGTTTTAGTTGTGGGTTAACTCTATAAGTGAGACTTGAGCTCAATCGAGTTGGTTTGTGGATTAGAATAGTTTTTTCATAACTCTGGGAAGTTTTTAGAGCCTTTGGACTGGGTCTGGCACGCCCATGGAAGCCTTGAGTTGCTCATGTAAGCGTGGGGGGATTGTTCTTGATTTTGAAGATTTTGAATTATCGAAATAATCTTATGATCATAACCATCCCATTGAAGAAGGGTTTAGAGTCTTAATATTTTGTAAGTACCTTAATAATTATTAAACATTTGGACCCTTGAATAGCCAGTTATAAATATTGTAGTTCCTTCATGAATTTGATTTTTTTTCTAATGACATGGGTATCTCGTGTTCCCTAGGTCTTTGACCTAATGGGACTAATCCCCTAAGTGGCGCCCGTCAAGCCCACACAAACGCACACTGGGTAAATTTGGAGTCGTTTCAAACACAAGACATGGGGAGGAAACCTATACCTTATGCCGCTCCACCAACTCCCAGGTGAGTCATCATAAATTTAATTAGTATCATAATTTTGAATAATATATTTTAAATTATTATATTTCTGAAATCAATGATATTCACCATGAAAATATAATATTCATAATAATATGATGAGTACATGATATGAAATTATGATTCGAATAATAAGATTTCAAAGTAATACAATAGTTTAAATCCGTTAATAACCTAAAAATAAATGCCTCCCTCTTTTTTGGGCCCTCGCAAAAAACCCTATTTTACTAAGATATGGGCCTACAGTCAGCTAATGATATTAGAAATACATGAATTTGATTGGAACAAATCCTAAATGAAATCTGCTCAGATGTAATTCAATGAGGCTTGCTAATTTTGAGTTGTCGTAGTTTGCAGAGTCCTTTTTGTATGTGTCCTTTTCTTCTTTCATGACTTCTTACTTACCATACTTTCCTCCATTAGTTATATCGATTTTTGTATAACACTAACAGCAAAGGCCCGTGCTAAGCCCAGGCCCGAAAAATAAGAATATATTAAAATATAAAATTTTAATTAAATTATTAATGTAAAAAGAAGTTTTACATAAAGAAATATATAATTTATTATTTTTAAAAGCCTATATATAAAACTTTACTCAAAAGGAAAAAGAAAAAAAAAAAAACAGCGAACTTACATAAAGTAAGATTCAAATTTTCTTTCATAGGTTTTAATGTATCTTAATTTTTCATAAATTTGTTTTGGGAAAATTAAAATTGCTTAAAGTAGTTTCTAAACATACTTCAGTCATTTTGAAACTTTTAATCCAATTTAATAAAAATAATCACAATTGAAACTCTCAACCTTGGTATAAATGCATATGTTATAATTGAAAGATAGAGTATTAATAGATATTTCAAATCTAATAAAAAATGAATGGGTTAGACATATAGTTTACCTATTGCCTTACTTTCATTTTCAGATATCATCTTTGATATGATAACCTCACCAAGGGAGCAATTAGGAAAAAAAAAAAACTCAATTCAATTGCATAAGGGTGAGACCGAGAGAAGAATAGAACTGCTGTTTTTAAATTATTTTGTAGTTGTTTGACCAAATTTACTATATATAAAGAGAATAGTAATAAAAAATTATCAGTATGGATTGTTGAAAGGTGGGCCCCAAATATTAAAATAGAAAGATGACAATTCCGAGGGTGAAGGATAGATGATATTGAGAGAGAAAATCTATAGCAAAATACGGAGATTTTAGGGGATATTGATTGAGAAACTTTTGGAGAAAAAATCTTGGCCTATGATGACATGGAACCTTAAAGCGCTGTATGTTTTTTGGACATATTTTTTTTTCAAAGGAGAATTATTATGCTACTGAGGTGGCACTCTCTACAACCTCCTTCCCCATTGCTTTTTTGTAGGTGTTTAACCAAATTTACTACATATAAGGAGAATAATTACAAAAATTTATCAGTGTGGGTTGTTGAAAGGTGGGCTCCAATCTATATTACTAAAGGGATGTATAAATTTCCTGGAGGAGGACACCTGGCATGTCTTGGAGATGGACACGTGGCAGCAGCCAGCCTAAAATGGTATTCTGCTAATCTCTCATTCTCCATCTAAAATTTCTCCATCTCTTCCTCCCTAAAATCTCTCCTTCTCCCTGCTAATGCAATCCCTAAAATCTCTCATTCTCCATCTAAAATCTCACTTCCAAGACAACCACACAAAATGGGGAAGAGGAAAATCCCAAATTGTAAAGGATTGAAATATAATCGTTAATTCCATAGAAGAAATCTGTGCTCTCTGTGGGGCCCACTTGGGGCCCACATCACTGTCAAGGTTGGGACCCACTGATCATCCTAACCAATTCAACAGGAACCCACAAATTTTAATGGCTTAAAATAATAAAAAAAAGAAACAAATAGAGTGGTCGATTGTGGGCTCAATTGGTCAGAATGGGTGCAAACCTACATGGACCCATTGTGATTCAGGGGAGATCTCTATTTTTTATCCATTTGGATATCATCTACACATCTAGCAAGACATTTCTGTCACACCCTCGTGATTTGATTAAAATTATTTTATCAATCAATTCATGGGTCCCGGCCCGCATCATTTGATTTTATGGACGGTTAGAATAAAGATGGTGGACCCCATTCATCTGAGTCCCACGTAAAAATATTTGGTCAATTTGTTAGGTCAACGATCATTTGATCATTTGATCTTTTTAAATCAATTCATGGGTCTCATCCCGCATTATATGATTTTATGGACGGTTAGAATATAGATGGTGGACCCCATTCATCTGGAGGTCCCATTTAAATAGGTCAGGTTTGGTCAATTTGAGAGGTCTATGATCATTTGATCCTTTGACCTTTATCAAGCAATTCATGGGTCCCAGCCCGCATCATATGGTTTCATGAATGGTTAGAATATAGATGGTGGACTCCATTCATCTTTGGGGTCCCACTTAAATAAATTAGGTTTGGTCAATTTATGAAGTCTATGATCATTTGATCTTTTTCAATCAATTCATGGGTCCCGGCCCACATCATATGATTTTATGGATGGTTAGAATAGAGATGGTGGACCCCATTCATCTGAGTCTCACTTAAACATATTTGATCAATTTGTTAGGTCTACGATCATTTGATCCTTTGATCTTTTAAATAAATTCATGGGTCATATCCCGCATAATATGGTTTTATGGACGGTTATAATAAAGATGGTGGACCCCATTCATCTTGGGGGTCCCACTTAAATAGGTTATGTTGGATCAATTTGTGAGGTCTATGATCATTTAATCCTTTGATCTTATCAAGCAATTCATGGGTCCCAGCCCGCATCAGATTATTTCATGGACAGTTAGAATATAGATGGTGGACCCCATTCATCTTGGTGTTCCCACTTAAATAGGTTAGGTTTGGTCAATTTGAGAGGTCTATGATCATTTGATCATTTGATCTTTATCAATCAATTCATGGGTCCCGGCCCGCATCATTTGATTTTATGGACGGTTAGAATAAAGATGGTGGACCCCATTCATCTGGGTCCCACTTAAAAATATTTGGTCAATTTTTTAGGTCTACGATCATTTGATCCTTTGATCTTTTTAAATCAATTCATGGGTCCCATCCCGCATAATATGCTTTTTTGGACGGTTAGAATAGAGATGGTGGACCCCATTCATCTAGGGGGTTCCACTTAAATAGGTTATGTTTGGTCAATTTGTGAGGTCTATGATTATTTGATCCTTTGATCTTTATCAAGCAATTCATGGGTCCATCCCGTATCATATTATTTCATGGATGGTTAGAATATAGATGGTGGACCCCATTCATCTTGGGGGTCCCACTTAAATAGGTTAGGTTTGGTCAATTTGAGAGGTCTATGATCATTTGATCTTTATCAATCAATTCATGGGTCCCGGCCCGCATCATTTGATTTTATGGACGGTTAGAATAAAGATGGTGGACCCCATTCATCTGGGTCCCACTTAAAAATATTTGGTCAATTTGTTAGGTCAACGATCATTTGATCTTTTTAAATCAATTCATGGGTCCCATCCCGCATAATATGATTTTATGGACGGTTAGAATATAGATGGTGGACCCCATTCATCTGGGGGTCCCATTTAAATAGGTCAGGTTTGGTCAATTTGAGAGGTCTATGATCATTTGATCCTTTGACCTTTATCAAGCAATTCATGGGTCCCAGCCCGCATCATATGGTTTCATGAATGGTTAGAATATAGATGGTGGACTCCATTCATCTTTGGGGTCCCACTTAAATAAATTAGGTTTGGTCAATTTATGAGGTCTATGATCATTTAATCTTTTTCAATCAATTCATGGGTCCCGGCCCACATCATATGATTTTATGGACGGTTAGAATAGAGATGGTGGACCCCATTCATCTGGGTCTCACTTAAACATATTTGATCAATTTGTTAGGTCTACGATCATTTGATCCTTTGATCTTTTTAAATAAATTCATGGGTCATATCCCGCATAATATGGTTTTATGGACAGTTATAATAAAGATGGTGGACCCCATTCATCTTAGGGGTCCCACTTAAATAGGTTATGTTGGGTCAATTTGTGAGGTCTATGATCATTTAATCCTTTGATCTTTATCAAGCAATTCATGGGTCCCAGCCCGCATCAGATTATTTCATGGACAGTTAGAATATAAATGGTGGACCCCATTCATCTTGGTGTTCTTAAAAATATTTGGTCAATTTGTTAGGTCTACGATCATTTGATCATTTGATCTTTTTAAATCAATTCATGGGTCCCATCCCGCATGTAAGATCCCGACCCCAATCCTTTTGTTTAGCATTGTTTTAATCGTGGTTTAACTTTTTAAGCGAGATTTGATTTAGTTTGACCGCGTATTTGAGTTTGACCGGATTTTTCCTTGCCTTGGGAATTTGGTAGACCGTTGACTTTGGTTTGACCCGGTCCTTATGATTTGTATTTTTATGGGAAATTACTTCGGATTTATAAAAATTCTAGATTTGGTGTATTTCGACTTATTTTATGAAGTTTAACAACTTTCATGTTTTAATCATTTTGGTTTGACACTCAGAAATCGCGTTTTTCGAGGAAAAAGGGCAAAACTGACCTTTCACATGAAATCTGTCCATGAATTTTGAAAATTCCAGAAATTGGGGAAATTATACTTTTTGGAAAGTAGATATTTCGCCGATCGTTTTTGTCTTCTTCGTCGTTTTCATTCGGGACCCGCAAACATTAGTTTCAGCCTTAGTGAGTTTGGGGCCCATGGGGCCCAGCCCATTTTCTCTATAAAAGCCATGGGCTCTTCTTGTCTCCCCCATTCTTTCTCTCATTTCCTGCAACAAAGTGGGGTTAGGGTTTCTCCCAGCCCCCTTTCTCTCTCCTCATGTATCCCTCCTCCCTTGATGCTAAATGGAGATTTGAGCTCCTTTTCTTCTTCCCCATCTTCCTAGCTTCCCCTAGACACCATTTTTGAGATGTTTGAGCTAGAGAAGACCCATCTTTCAAGCTCTTCTTCTTGTTTGGGGCACCCAAAGGTTAGCATTGGTTCTCTTTTCTTTTCATCTTTGTTTTCCTCCTCATTTGGAGTGTTTTAATCCCACATGCAATGGGTTTTCATGAAGGTTTACAATGGATTGGATTTTTAGGGTTTTCCATGAGCTATTTGGGGGTTTTATGATTTTGGGAGCTTGAGGCCATTAGAGGACTTCATGGAGTGTTTTTACATCTTCTCTTGACTCAAGGCAAGTAGAATTTTCAACTAATATGATGTTTTCATGAGTCTCATTTGGTTTCATGGCTTTTTCTTCATTTTGTTCTAACTCTTTTATGATTTATGGATTCACATTGAATGGATGAACTAATGTATATTGATTTCCATTTGTGCTATTTTCTTATGATGTGTTGGGAGTTTGGTTTCATTTTAGCCACTTGATAAATTGGTTTCTTTGTATTAATGGTGTTGTGTTCTAAGTATGGGAGAAAAACTTCGATTTAAAAAGTATTGTGTTTGGGCTAATTAGAATGGTTGTGAATGGTGATTGATGAGTTTGGAAGGTCAAGGAAGGGCCCAAAGAATCTATGAAATTTGTATGAAAGAAAAGGAAGCAAAAGAATCAAGAAAAATGAGAAAAAAATGCAAAGGAATGAAGTTGTCTGCACTCGGGCCGGACTGGGCAGGCCCAGTCCGCTCGAGCGACCCACTGGGTCGCTCGAGCGGACCAGGCACTGTCTGGGTCCGCTCGAGCGACCCACTGGGTCGCTCGAGCGACCCAGCTTCTGTCTGGGTCCGCTCGAGCGGGCCTGGGTCCGCTCGAGCGAGCCCAGCTCAGTCTGGGCTGGGTTTGGGTCCGTTTATGGATCAGTTTGGGCCTGTTCTTTGGGACTTCTTTGGGCTTGTCTTTGGGCCTGTTTCAAGTTTAGTTTTGGGCTATTTTAAAACTGTTTATTGGGCCATTTCAGATCTGATGTTGGGTCACCTTTGGGCCTGACATTTGACTGTTTTTAATGACTGTTTTGCGGGCTGTTTTAGAATTCGTTGGTGGGCCTGTTTATGGTTAGTTTGAATTGATTTTAAAACTTGTTCTTTGGACCTTTTAAGGACTGGTTGTGGACTGTTTTTAAACTTGCTTTGTGGGCCTGGTTCAGGATAGTTTTGGGGTTGTGTTTTAAGTTTGTTTGTGGGCCAACAAGGGTTTAGCTTTGAGTTGTTTTAAAAATCTGTTTTGCGGGCCTGTGCGAAGTTTGTTTGGGCTGTTTTTAAAAATCGCTTCGTAGGCCATTTAAGGATTTGTTTTGGACTGTTTTTAAACCTGTTTCATGGGCTTGGTTAAGGTTCAGTCTTTGGATGTTTAAAAATCAGTTTTATGGGCCATCTTAAGACCAGTTTTTGGCTGTTTTGAGAACTTGAATTGTGGGCCATTTAAGAGTGGTTTTTGGACTGTCATTTGAGACTGTTTTGGACTCGGTTTAAGGCCAACTATGGGCCTGTTTTAATGAGATTTGAGATTAATTGTGATACTCGGAAATTTGTGAAATGGGAATGACGTGAGAATGAGGGTAGGTGAAATTACCCGGGAACCGTTCGGGTCTTAATGCGCACTTTATCATTTAAATATTATGGATTTTCATTGGCATCAAACGCATTTCTTATTAATTAATGTTTAAAGGTTAAATGTGCATTGAGATGGTTCCTTGGTAAGTCATTAAGTCATTCTCCACTGTCCATCCCATTTCAAGTCAGAGAAATGTATTTGTATTTGTATTTGAATTCGTATTTGTTTTCTTTGGTGAACTAACTTAAATAGCATCAATGATTTGTTATAAAATCATGTGTCTTCCCATGTTCGAAAGGGTTGATCGTATGATTTTATACAAATCACCTTGATGCGTATTTGAAAGGTTTACCAGAGATATTCGTATGTTTTCTCCAATTCGATTTGAAAAGAGATTTAGTATGTTCGTTACATTCGGGATTTCTTCGATAAAACTATTGTTTTGACAACACTAGTATTTGAAAATAAAAACCTCGAGGCAAGACGGGGCCAGAGCTATGTGGTGCGAGCCCATGAGCCAAAGAGGCTATGATTCCGAAAACAAAACCCTGAGGCAAGACGGGGCCAGAGCTATGTGGTGCGAGCCCCTGAGCCAAAAGGGATTAGTACTATGTTAGATTTGTATCAGTTCGAGTATTGAAAACTAAAGGCACCACTAGGCTTAGGTCACCTTGTCGGGCTGATCACCCGGCTTGGGATCTTTACTCTGTCCGCCAGCTGCAGCTTGGATTCCGTCTGTACCGACCATGGCAACGGTAATGATCTGCCGGTCCCATTTGTATGGCTACGGTTCTGATCCTCTGTTTAGTACCACATTTAGTGGTTACGCTCTGTTTGCTCTTATTACTTCGGTAATAGGAGGATTTAGCTATTTGTGGTTGCCAGTATTTTATCTGCACATTACTTTAGTTTATGACTATTGTCGGTTATGCTTTCTATGCTTTGATTTGTTTAATGTTTACGATATCGGCCTTTATCGTATTGTTTCTACTATTCAGTTTTTAAATGTATTTCCAATTATTAAATGCTTTGTTTAGGTGGTTGTCTTTTCGAGACATTTATGCTTTAGAGACTGTTCGTTTATTGCTTTGATATTCATGTTCGGTCTTTCGATCGTCTTATCGTGATTTATTGTTATTATTGGTTACACTCCTTATTCGGTTTTACGAGGATTTCGCCTGGTTTTATGTATGCTCTTTCATTCATATTATTTGTTTATTTGCTTGCCAGACCGTCGTGTCTGACCCTTTTTGTTTGGTGCCAGTTTCTTCTCCTTTCTGTTTGTAGGTGTTTGATCAGAGGAGGCGGTGGGACCGCCGGTCTGACGTGAGAGGCTGCCCGTTGATATCATCTCGATGTCAAGTGTGGCACCGGAGTTCGTATCGAAATGTTGGGGTAGGATTTATGTTTAGTTGGTTATATTGTTGTATGGCTTCATTAGCCATTTTATTGGGTTGTAATTAAGACACTTGTTAATTGTAATTTGAATATGGGAAATAATAGATTTGTTACTACCAGCTCAGTGTGTTGTGATTGATGGCTTGTGATATTGGTTGAGTGCGACGCGGAACCCGATGGCCACGGATTCCGGGTCGTAACACCATGTTTAGCTTCCGCGATAAATATACTCTGATTATGTTGGGATGTGATTATCCTCATTCACGCGGATCTTGGGAACTATACAAAAAGTTTCAAATTATTCCAAAATTTCGCACCCCGAGATCGGTTCGCTGCAGGTCCCGGTTTCGGGGCGTGACAGGTTTGGTATCAGAGCTGGTTAGTTTCTAGGAAATAAAATACTCTAGAGACATTAAGACGTGTGGTGAGGACTCGTTAGATTGTGTCGATTTGTTTTCCCGTGTCTTTGTTTCGTTGGATTTGAGTCGGCTTTTCTTTCAGTTCGGGAGATTTTGCTTGTCTTTTCTTTTAGTTCGTGTTGTTAGGAGATTTGGACGGCCAAATTTCCTCCTTAGTGGTGGAGAATTTAAAATCTCCATACTCTTGTCTAGTGTCTTTTATCTTTGCTTGTGTCGGAGACTGAGAACCTCTTGGAGTTAGTATGTTGTTTTCGGAGAAACATCAGCAGACCTTCAACCTTCAGCGTCTTCATTGTGGTTAGTAAGAGAAGACATGTGCAGTTGCCAGTCAAAGTAGAACTCGAGCAGTAGTTGAAGATTCCCTTTCAGCTAATCGGAGATCGTCATGCAATGCACCAAGGTAAGTGAATGTGGATTTTGGGCGAACTCAGACTAGCTTTCCGAGATGAAGGACTGCAGAAGGATGGTTTTGGTTGAGAATTTTGGTGACTTGTAGCGTAGCCGGTGTAGTTGATTCAGCAAGGGAGTACCTCGGTGGTTGGGATGTTCATTCTTATTTAAAATGATTTTCTTGATGTTTTCATCTTTGATATGTTTTCATTAACATCTATGGTTTATCCTTGTAATGTTTAAAAATGGATTTATGCTTCTTCTTTAAAGCTTATTTTGAAATAAATTATGTCATTATACTCTTTTCATGAGTCACATGATTTTGTTTTCAAGGTTGGTCTTTAAAAGCATGTAACTCAAAATTGTGTTTCTTTCTCAAAGAATAGTGTGAAATTTCTATTTCATTGAGTTGTTTTCTTTGGCTATGTAAAATGAAATTTCTTAAGGGTTTTTGTGTTTAGATTTTATGTAGATTTCCTACAATTGTCTTAACGCTCAACTTTATTTAGATTTCCGCAAGATTTTTATAAACAATGAGTTAGTTTTCAATAAGATTTAGTGTTTAATTAACACTCAGATTTTGACAAAGTTTAATGTATAGTCATACTATATGAATTTGATTTATTTTTGAAAATCCTAATTCGAAATTGTTGAGAATTTCAATGATTTGTTGGGTTGTGAAAATATGAATTTCAAAATGAATAATGTTGTTTCATGTTCAAAACTTTGGAAAACCTCATCTTTTGAGCTTTATTTGATGATTTGGAAGTTCGATTTTTACTATGATTTGAAATGATAAAATTTAGCTAAGTAATTATTTTGGTCATTGTGTTTAAAATTTAAAGATTTGTTTTGCATCGAATGGATCGAGTGGTATTAGTATGGTTGGAGTTCGGAGGTGTATGAAGTGAAGGGATGATGAATGTCCGGATGTGTATTAGTTCAGTTGAGGACAAAGTTGGGTCTACGAGAGGATCAACATCATTCAAGACAGGGATTGAAAGTTTCAGATGTCGATGGTAGAAGACTTGAAGAATGAGATCTGAAGAGGCAAGCGTCAAGAGCACCGTGTACAGCTTTGAAGGACTTAAGGCATAGGATTCCAAGTGATAGAAGGAGACATAATTTGCAGTTCTTTGGACCGACAGTCGCTGACGAAATAAGCAAAAGAATTGATCCAGTGCAGGAACTACAGATGACACCGAGGGTACTTAGGAGTGTTGGGCACCAGTTGGCCAGAGGAGTTGTTTTCGAGCAGATATGTGGATTAGTGTGAAGCCCTCAACCGAATCAGAATGCTGTTTGCAGGCGCATCTCAACATCTGGTTTGATCAGAGTGTCTCTCTCAGTCACCAAGGTCTAGCATAGGTTGTCAGTGTTTTCGTTTGTCTTTCGGGTTTTTAGTTTTGATTTGGTTTAAGCCATTTGGAGGACCAAATGGATTCTAAGGGGGGGAGGATGTAAGATCCCGACCCCAATCCTTTTGTTTAGCATTATTTTAATCGTGGTTTAACTTTTTAAGCGAGATTTGATTTAGTTTGACCGCGTATTTGAGTTTGACCGGATTTTTCCTTGCCTTGGGAATTTGGTAGACCGTTGACTTTGGTTTGACCCGGTCCTTATGATTTGTATTTTTATGGGAAATTACTTCGGATTTCTAAAAACTCTGGATTTGGTGTATTTCGACTTATTTTATGAAGTTTAACAACTTTCATGTTTTAATCATTTTGGTTTGACACTCAGAAATCGCGTTTTTCGAGGAAAAAGGGCAAAACTGACCTTTCACATGAAACCTGTCCATGAATTTCGAAAATTTCAGAAATTGGGGAAATTATACTTTTTGGAAACTAGATATTTCGCCGATCGTTTTTGTCTTCTTCGTCGTTTTCATTCGGGACCCGCAAACATTAGTTTCAGCCTTGGTGAGTTTGGGGCCCATGGGGCCCAGCCCATTTTCTCTATAAAAGCCATGGGCTCTTCTTGTCTCCCCCATTCTTTCTCTCATTTCCTGCAACAAAGTGGGGTTAGGGTTTCTCCCAGCCCCCTTTCTCTCTCCTCATGTATCCCTCCTCCCTTGATGCTAAATGGAGATTTGAGCTCCTTTTCTTCTTCCCCATCTTCCTAGCTTCCCCTAGACACCATTTTTGAGATGTTTGAGCTAGAGAAGACCCATCTTTCAAGCTCTTCTTCTTGTTTGGGGCACCCAAAGGTTAGCATTGGTTCTCTTTTCTTTTCATCTTTGTTTTCCTCCTCATTTGGAGTGTTTTAATCCCACATGCAATGGGTTTTCATGAAGGTTTACAATGGATTGGATTTTTAGGGTTTTCCATGAGCTATTTGGGGGTTTTATGATTTTGGGAGCTTGAGGCCATTAGAGGACTTCATGGAGTGTTTTTACATCTTCTCTTGACTCAAGGCAAGTAGAATTTTCAACTAATATGATGTTTTCATGAGTCTCATTTGGTTTCATGGCTTTTTCTTCATTTTGTTCTAACTCTTTTATGATTTATGGATTCACATTGAATGGATGAACTAATGTATATTGATTTCCATTTGTGCTATTTTCTTATGATGTGTTGGGAGTTTGGTTTCATTTTAGCCACTTGATAAATTGGTTTCTTTGTATTAATGGTGTTGTGTTCTAAGTATGGGAGAAAAACTTCGATTTAAAAAGTATTGTGTTTGGGCTAATTAGAATGGTTGTGAATGGTGATTGATGAGTTTGGAAGGTCAAGGAAGGGCCCAAAGAATCTATGAAATTTGTATGAAAGAAAAGGAAGCAAAAGAATCAAGAAAAATGAGAAAAAAATGCAAAGGAATGAAGTTGTCTGCACTCGGGCTGGACTGGGCAGGCCCAGTCCGCTCGAGCGACCCACTGGGTCGCTCGAGTGACCCAGCTTCTGTCTGGGTCCGCTCGAGCGGGCCTGGGTCCGCTCGAGCGAGCCCAGCTCAGTCTGGGCTGGGTTTGGGTCCGTTTATGGATCAGTTTGGGCCTGTTCTTTGGGACTTCTTTGGGCTTGTCTTTGGGCCTGTTTCAAGTTTAGTTTTGGGCTATTTTAAAACTGTTTATTGGGCCATTTCAGATCTGATGTTGGGTCACCTTTGGGCCTGACATTTGACTGTTTTTAATGACTGTTTTGCGGGCTGTTTTAGAATTCGTTGGTGGGCCTGTTTATGGTTAGTTTGAATTGATTTTAAAACTTGTTCTTTGGACCTTTTAAGGACTGGTTGTGGACTGTTTTTAAACTTGCTTTGTGGGCCTGGTTCAGGATAGTTTTGGGGTTGTGTTTTAAGTTTGTTTGTGGGCCAACAAGGGTTTAGCTTTGAGTCGTTTTAAAAATCTGTTTTGCGGGCCTGTGCGAAGTTTGTTTGGGCTGTTTTTAAAAATCGCTTCGTAGGCCATTTAAGGATTTGTTTTGGACTGTTTTTAAACCTGTTTCATGGGCTTGGTTAAGGTTCAGTCTTTGGATGTTTAAAAATCAGTTTTTATGGGCCATCTTAAGACCAGTTTTTGGCTGTTTTGAGAACTTGAATTGTGGGCCATTTAAGAGTGGTTTTTGGACTGTCATTTGAGACTGTTTTGGACTCGGTTTAAGGCCAACTATGGGCCTGTTTTAATGAGATTTGAGATTAATTGTGATACTCGGAAATTTGTGAAATGGGAATGACGTGAGAATGAGGGTAGGTGAAATTACCCGGGAACCGTTCGGGTCTTAATGCGCACTTTATCATTTAAATATTATGGATTTTCATTGGCATCAAACGCATTTCTTATTAATTAATGTTTAAAGGTTAAATGTGCATTGAGATGGTTCCTTGGTAAGTCATTAAGTCATTCTCCACTGTCCATTCCATTTCAAGTCAGAGAAATGTATTTGTATTTGTATTTGAATTCGTATTTGTTTTCTTTGGTGAACTAACTTAAATAGCATCAATGATTTGTTATAAAATCATGTGTCTTCCCATGTTCGAAAGGGTTGATCGTATGATTTTATACAAATCACCTTGATGCGTATTTGAAAGGTTTACCAGAGATATTCGTATGTTTTCTCCAATTCGATTTGAAAAGAGATTTAGTATGTTCGTTACATTCGGGATTTCTTCGATAAAACTATTGTTTTGACAACACTAGTATTTGAAAATAAAAACCTCGAGGCAAGACGGGGCCAGAGCTATGTGGTGCGAGCCCATGAGCCAAAGAGGCTATGATTCCGAAAACAAAACCCTGAGGCAAGACGGGGCCAGAGCTATGTGGTGCGAGCCCCTGAGCCAAAAGGGATTAGTACTATGTTAGATTTGTATCAGTTCGAGTATTGAAAACTAAAGGCACCACTAGGCTTAGGTCACCTTGTCGGGCTGATCACCCGGCTTGGGATCTTTACTCTGTCCGCCAGCTGCAGCTTGGATTCCGTCTGTACCGACCATGGCAACGGTAATGATCTGCCGGTCCCATTTGTATGGCTACGGTTCTGATCCTCTGTTTAGTACCACATTTAGTGGTTACGCTCTGTTTGCTCTTATTACTTCGGTAATAGGAGGATTTAGCTATTTGTGGTTGCCAGTATTTTATCTGCACATTACTTTAGTTTATGACTATTGTCGGTTATGCTTTCTATGCTTTGATTTGTTTAATGTTTACGATATCGGCCTTTATCGTATTGTTTCTACTATTCAGTTTTTAAATGTATTTCCAATTATTAAATGCTTTGTTTAGGTGGTTGTCTTTTCGAGACATTTATGCTTTAGAGACTGTTCGTTTATTGCTTTGATATTCATGTTCGGTCTTTCGATCGTCTTATCGTGATTTATTGTTATTATTGGTTACACTCCTTATTCGGTTTTACGAGGATTTCGCCTGGTTTATGTATGCTCTTTCATTCATATTATTTGTTTATTTGCTTGCCAGACCGTCGTGTCTGACCCTTTTTGTTTGGTGCCAGTTTCTTCTCCTTTCTGTTTGTAGGTGTTTGATCAGAGGAGGCGGTGGGACCGCCGGTCTAACGTGAGAGGCTGCCCGTTGATATCATCTCGATGTCAAGTGTGGCACCGGAGTTCGTATCGAAATGTTGGGGTAGGATTTATGTTTAGTTGGTTATATTGTTGTATGGCTTCATTAGCCATTTTATTGGGTTGTAATTAAGACACTTGTTAATTGTAATTTGAATATGGGAAATAATAGATTTGTTACTACCAGCTCAGTGTGTTGTGATTGATGGCTTGTGATATTGGTTGAGTGCGACGCGGAACCCGATGGCCACGGATTCCGGGTCGTAACACCATGTTTAGCTTCCGCGATAAATATACTCTGATTATGTTGGGATGTGATTATCCTCATTCACGCGGATCTTGGGAACTATACAAAAAGTTTCAAATTATTCCAAAATTTCGCACCCCGAGATCGGTTCGCTGCAGGTCCCGGTTTCGGGGCGTGACACCGCATGAATTGATTTTATGGACGGTTAGAATATAGATGGTGGACCCCATTCATCTGGGGGTCCCACTTAAATAGGTCAGGTTTGGTCAATTTGAGAGGTCTATGATCATTTGATCTTTATCAATCAATTCATGGGTCCCGGCCCACATCATTTGATTTTATGGACGGTTAGAATAAAGATGGTGGACCTCATTCATCTGGGTCCCACTTAAAAATACTTGGTCAGTTTGTTAGGTCTACGATCATTTGATCATTTGATCTTTCTTAATCAATTCATGGGTCCCATCCCGCATATTATGGTTTTATGGACGGTTAGAATAGAGATGGTGGACTCCATTCATCTGGGGGGTTCTACTTAAATAGGTTAAGTTTGGTCAATTTGTGAGGTTTATGATCATTTGATCTTTATCAAGCAATTCATGGGTCCCAGCCCGCATCATATGTTTTTATGGACGGTTAGAAAATAGATGGCGGACCCCATTCATCTTGGAGGTCCCACTTAAATAGGCTAGGTTTGGTCAATTTGAGAGGTCTATGATCATTTGATCATTTGATCTTATCAATCAATTAATGGGTTCCGGCCCGCTTCATTTGATTCTATGGACGATTAGAATAAAAATGGTGGACCTCATTCATCTGGGTCCCACTTAAATATATTAGGTCAATTTGTTAGGTCTACGATCATTTGATCATTTGATCTTTTTAAATCAATTCATGGGTCCCATCCCGCATAATATGGTTTTATGGATGGTTAGAATATAGATGGTGGACCCATTCATCTTGGGGGTCCCACTTAAATAGGTTAGGTTTGGTCAATTTGAGAGCTCTATGATCATTTGATCATTTGATCTTTATCAATCAATTAATGGGTCCCAGCCCGCATCATATGATTTTATGGACGGTTAAAATAGAGATGATGGACCCCATTCATCTTGGTCCTACTTAAATATATTAGGTCAATTTGTTAGGTCTATGATCATTTGATCTTTCTTAATCAATTCATGCCTCACCTAAAGAATAAAACATTTGGAAAAAAAACATAAAGATCAAATTAGCAACAAAAAAAAAGGACTCACAAGTTTACTAATTAATAAATTTATTAAAAATAATTAATAAATTTATTAAAAATAATTCATATCAGTCTGTGCATTTGGTGGTTTCATGGTTATCCATGGGATTTTGCTAGTATTAAAATATAAAGATGACAATTTTGAGGAGATGAAAGATAGATGATATTGAAATAGAGAGAGAGAATCTATAGCAAAATAGAGAGAATTTAGGGATATTGATTGAGAGACTTTGGAGATAGAAGATACGGATTAAGAGGTTTTTGGAGAAAAACATTGGCAAGTGATGACATGGCACCTTAAAACACTGCATGTATTTTGTACATGTTTTCTTCAAAGGAGAACTATTATACTACTGAGGTGACACTTTCCACAGTCTCCCTATTGTTTTAATATATATAATATGTATAAAAAAATATCTAAACTAATCATAAACAAGGCAAGTTAGGGTTGGGCAACTAAAGCCAAAAAATCACCCCTAACCTGACCAAAACTTGACTTAAAAAATCGACACCTTCCTCAAGCCCAAAGAGACAATAATACGAGTGGTTCAATATTGATCACCCAAAGCAGTGGGCCCCACATATTATAAATCTATAAAAAATGGCTCTTCTTCTTTGGGCCTTGCCAAAATTTTATTTTAATAAGAGACGTGCTCGCCAACATATTAATATATATTAATGTTAGAAACACTTGAATTTGGTGAGAACAAGTCCCACTGGAAACTTGAATGAATAGGTGGACATGGGGTTTTCTAATTTTGAGTGGTCTAAAGTACAGTTGGGTCACACCACACGTCAAGTGCTATCGATCATCTAACTCTGCTTCTTTTACAACATCTCCCTTCCTTTTTCTCCATAAATAACAGTTATTCTTCATGCACTATACTTTTTTTCCTTTACTCCATCTTTTTCTTCATAATGCGTGTATTCACATTATCTTGATATATATATATATATTTATAATATGAAGTGAACATGGGAATGGAGTGGGGCATAAGATGTGGGTTTGGTTCCATGTCTTGTGTTCAAAACTCATCTAAATTTGCCCAATATATATTTGTGTAGGTTTAGAGGGTGTCATTGGGGGTAATTAATCATGTTAGGTCAATGCAAAGACCTCAGCAATACCAGAATCATCGAAATAAATAAATAAATAAATGAAGTGATAATGAGATATTACATAATTATATACTTATATATATGCATAAATTGGTCGATTAATTCACGTTAATGAGTATCATAATTATATATGATTGGATTATGATATACTAAACATATAAAACTGTTATATATAATTAAAATTGAATATAATAAAATAATATAGATTTTGGTATATCAAATGCAATTCTTATTTGGAATGATCTTTCATTGGCCATTTATTTATTTATTTATTTATTAATTAAGGCCTACAATTAGCACAAGCCTCTTTTGTTAGCTCCTTTTTATGATCTCATCATCATCATTGATGGAAATCAAGTAGGAGGGCCATGCAAAGGGCATGCTTTAAAAGATGCATGCATGAGTTTAATTTATTTCTCAACATTCCCCAAATTGGTCTTTCCCTGTCTCCCCCTATCCAACCCCATGCCTTCTATTCCTTCCCAAGACGCCTTGTAAAGAAGAAGAAAAAAGGAGAAGAAAAAGGAGAAGAAAAAAAATTTAGTTTGTATCAAAAAGTCTATGGAGCCCGAACTTGGTGCCCGATCCGAGCTGGACTCCGAGCTGGAGTCCAGCTGGATCGGTGATTTGACCAAATGGCTTTCCAAGATTTCAAAGCCTGACAGAGTAGAAAATGATTTCAAAGTGCGCCATATTAGAAAACGATGAAAACAGTTCTGCAAAGAAGACTCTTCTCTGTCTCTCTCTTTCTACCTTCTCTCCCAGCAGCTCTCTCTCTCGTGCGACCCTCTCCCGCTCTGATTTTTCAATCGCCCGCTTGAAAAGAAGATTTCGCCTCTCTCTCTCTCTCTCTGATCTCATTCCTGACTACAACAAGCTCCCTATCTCTCTCTCTTTCTCTCTCGCTCGGCGACAGAGCACCTAAAGCATCGCCGGACCTCTGCTGCGATTTCAACTCCCGCATCTCTCTCTCTCACCTCTAGGGTTAAATCGCTGAAGAAAGACCGAAACTTGCAACCCGAAACCTGTAACCGACGCCCATCTCCGGTGACACATTCGCATTTCTTCTTCTTCGGTCTGTAGAGACTTTTTGATTCCTCAAATCTAGAAACTCATTTCCAAGGAAAATCAGGTACCGACACGACCCGAGCTCGAGATTATCATTAAATCGAGTTAACCCCGAGTCGCGTTGCATACTTATTCCCGTGAGTTTCAATTAAAAAAAACTCACAAGGGATATCAATACACATTATGCGAAAATTCAACATACAAACAATATATACATTGTTCATATTTCAAACAAAATACATTTACAATTTGTACAACCATTCACTTGCATATTTACGTACAATACAAGGATCCAAAAGTATGAAATGTTTCTAAAATCAACTCTCAACAAAATCTCAGTTTCTCAAATTTATCTACACTCTACGAGTCCGCTTGGAGGAACCTGACTGGTCTCCTCCGCTGGCGCTGTGGCTTCGGAATAGGCAGGGGCAGTTGGGCCTGTAATGCCATCAATAACACACTGTGAATTTAACAATTCAGCGATGTATAAACAGTTCCATGATTACATATGCTAATCACATTTTCAATATGTCTAATTCAATGTTAAACTAAATCAATAACGGTAACATTAATATTAACTGTGCAAGTCTTTATTAATAATTTGGCAACTAACATGATATTTTCAATCAATACCATCTTTCTAAAAAGGAAGGATTACCATCTCTCTAAAAAGGAAGGGTTACCATCTTCCATACGGAAGGATTAGTGGGAATTATCAGTGACCGAGCTAGGACTACTGACTTCACCACGGAGTTCCGGAACACTCCCAAATAGACTGCTGCAACAGTAACAACTCAATGATCATATAGAAATCATCATGTAGTGCCAGACTCAATGAACAATTCAATTCATTTAATTTAATTCCGTTTAATTATAAATTAATGGATATAATTCAATAATAATCCTTTTAGGATCAATTCAGTTTACAATCCATCATAGATATGATTCAGTGCACAATTTCAAGTAAACAATACCCTCCAATTGAGTGTAATCCTAAGTTATTTAATGTACTTATATTATTCTCGATGAACATCACAATTTATATAAAATTTGTACATTAAAGTCAACTTAATTAGCACCTATGGAGGTATAAACAGTATAAACAACCTTGATTAAATCAATAGGCTCTGAATCTTAAACTTCAGAAATTGAATCTGAAAATTTACCATGTCGGTCACCTTTCGGTCGACCGAATAGCTCAATGTCGGTTAACCGAACTGAATTCGGTTCGTAATCCAGAGAGTGTTATTTCTCTTTAATTTTCTCATCGGCTAACCAAATTTCGTCGGTTCACAAACCAGAGACTTAACCTTTCATTCAGAACTCACAGAGAGTTCGGCTCCTAGTTCGGTCACCTGTCGGTTGATCGAACTGCCCATGTCGGCTAACCGAACTGAGTTCGGTCACCTCTCGATTTACAAACCAGCGGCATGATTTTTAAACCCATTTACACGTCGGTCAGCAGTTCGGTTAACCCTCGGTTAACTGAACTCTACCCAAAATCATAGAATTCGTTCTGAATTCTGGTTCTCTTCAAATCATTTCAACCTGCAATCAAAACCATGGAACCTCCTGTTCCCTCCTCTAATACCATTTCCATCTAACATAAAACATTTCTATTTACTCTTTCAATTCAATTAATCAACTAAAACAACTTCCAATCCCTTCTAACACACCATATACAATTCTATTCAACAATTTAGAATGAACTCATGAACAAACTAAAAGAATTCAACACTAAATAGCATCTAATCACAAATATTTGTTTATACTTTCCTTAGCTTCGAGTTTGATATAGAAACCTCTTTGTTATCTTGAGCTTTGAAACCAAATCCCCAATTCAAAAATCCTTTTTTAATCTAACGTCAAGAAATCCCGAAACAAACCTTTTATGAGCTAACTATGCTAAACAACAACTCTAATCTCACAAAACCATTCCAAATTTCTCAAGAGAATCTAAGTTACTTACTAGCACCTTCACAAAGAGAGAAATCTGAGATCTTCTTTGAGCTGAAACTCCAAGAAATCCAAGAAGAGATGAAGATAATGAAGATAGCTCAAAATCCTTTTTCTCAAACTCATTTGTGGACTTCCAACACAAACAATCAAAAGAAAGAAGAAATGAAGAAAGCTTAGGAACTACTTCAGCTTCTTCTGAAACCAATACATGAACCTTGTGCTAGAACACTTGCATGAACGACATGCAGGTTCTTTTAACAGAACTTTTACATTCAGCCCCCACTTTATATACTTATTTCAACTTTAAGTCATTTCCACACTCATTTGACTCATCTCAAATCAAATGAATTCAAGTAGATTATGAAAGTTGATGTACTCGTCGAGATACACATGATGGTATAAAGTTTCACCAAATTCGACGAAATACGTATAAATCCAAATTTACGAAAAACTCCTCAAAATCACTAATTTAGGTTTAAAATCATCTTAATTCATTTAGTCAATCCATCTCATTATGCTTTATTCACTCCTTTGAGACTAATTTGATCCAATTTAATCATTAATCATCATTAACATAGATAAACACTTGTTAATCCACACTAATCTTGATTACTTAGATCATGAATAGTTTGGGACATAATGTAACATGTACTCTCTCTCTCTCTCTCTCTCTCTCTCTCTCTCTCTCTCAGTTCTTTAAAAAAGCATATGTTGAATGATATCATGTTATTATCTGATAATGGCATCGATGAGATATGGAGAATTGTGTATGAAATGGGGTATTCCATTGTGTTTGTCTCAAAAGGTGTTTATTCCATTGTACCTTATGAATGTATCATTTAACAGGAAAAACAGACCTCTTTTTCAGATGTCACTGGTGAGTCTGCCTTGAAGTGAAGGAACTCAAACAAGAGGAATCCAAGGCTGATTTGCTTCTTAATGGAGCTGTTTTCCAACCATTAGAAGCTTAAGGGAG
This sequence comes from Litsea cubeba, assembly GCA_012931725.1. Taxonomy (NCBI): domain Eukaryota; kingdom Viridiplantae; phylum Streptophyta; class Magnoliopsida; order Laurales; family Lauraceae; genus Litsea; species Litsea cubeba. The sequence continues at coordinate 23,496,244 of CM022951.1, read as the reverse complement.
AAGAAGAAGTGAATGTTTTGTGGTGTTACGTTTTGAGGGTATAGTTGTCTTGGTCTTGGTCTTGATCCACGTCTGTATTGTGGGGAGAGCCTTCGGGAGAAGCTTGATGGCTACTAATAGAGGGGAGAGGAGCAGTGATAGCATCATTGGCATGTTAGCTAATGACTTAGAGTTGCTACCGGCAATAGCCCTGTGGACTGTGTTGTTTGCTTGGAGAACTTCAAGATGGGAAGACAAGTGCAGGCTTCTGCCTAATTGCAATCACAGCTTCCATTGATTCATGTAGTTGGGATTCCAGTGAGCTCCAATCCATCTCCTATGCACACTCCCTCTTTGGAATAGATGACGTAAAAAGAAAAGAAAATGTTTATCTGTGTGAATGATGAAAGTTTCTGATGGGTTCATGCTTAATAAATGCTGATGTTTGCTTTTGATAACTGTTCTACATGCTGTAGACAGAGTTTCAATTATCACTCCCTCTTTTGCATGCTCCCACATTTATTTTGGTTGTTATATTCTATTATACTGCTTCCTTTTCTCTCTTCATCTATTTCAAAACTACCACTGCTATGATAAGAAAAGAAGACTATCAGTTGACATTAGGTATTTTCATTGAAATTTGCTGGTGGGAACGACAATACTACAGATGCTACTAAACCATTTTCACAGATAACATTATTGGGAAATTACTCTTTGGGAAAACGTCGAGGCATTTCCAAAATTTGAGTTTTCCTCAGGATAGATAATGGCAAGGAAAATAAATAAAAAGCCTATTTGAAATGTGAAAAAATAAAAAGTGTGGTTTCTGCAGTTTTTTCTTAACCGGGTTGCAGGTGCGCGGTTTGAAACACAAGCAAACATGATCGTAATTAAGTGAAAAATAAAAAATTTCTAGTCCATAATATGGTCTTCGAAACCCCCGAATTTTGGAAAAAAAACCTCGGGAAGCGGGCTAAAAAGTACCCTAAACAGGGGTACTCAGCGAGGTTTCTGTAGATTTTTCTTGACCGGGTTACAAAAATACGTGGTTTGAAACGTAGGCAAACGTAATCGTAATTAAGTTTAAAATAGGAGATTTTTAATCCATAATATGGTCTTCTAAACCCCCGAATTTCGGGAAAAAAAAACCTTCGGGAAGCGGGCTAAAAAGTGCCATAAACAGGGGTACTCAGCGAGGTTTCTGCAGATTTTTCTTGACCGGGTTGCAAAAGTGCACGGTTTGAAATGCAGGCAAACGTTATCATAATTAAGTTTAAAATAGTAGATTTTTAGTCCATAATATGGTCTTCTAAACCCCCAAATTTTGGGAAAAAAAACCTTTGGGAAGCCGACTAAAAAGTGCCCTAAGCAGGGGTACTTAACGGGGTTTCTGCAGATTTCTCTTGACCGGGTTGCAAAAGTGCACAGTTTGAAATACTCTTACATGATTGTAATTAAGTGAAAAATAGCATATTTTTAGTCCATAATATGGTCTTCGAAACCCCCAAAATTTGGGGAAAAAAACCCTTGGGAAACGGGCTAAAAAGTGCCATAAACAGGGTACTCAGCGAGATTTATGCAGATTTTTCTTGACCGGGTTGCAAAAGTGTGCGGTTTGAAACGTAGGCAAACGTGGTCGTAATTAAGTGAAAAATAGCAATTTTCTAGTCCATAATATGGTCTTTGAAATCCATGAATTTCGGGAAGAAAAAAACCCTCGGGAAGCGGGCTAAAAACTATCGAGTTGCAAAAGTGTGCGGTTTGAGGGTTCCTAGCTTACCTATGATAAGAAAAGAAGATTATCAGTTTAGTTTTACTACTGAAGTTAGGTTCTTAGCTATATAGCCTTTTCTGAAGAAGCCATGATGTATTTCTCAAGTCATTGAGTGAGTTCATCTTTTTACCCATAATTAAATGCCTTTCACACCAGTTAAAGCTATTCACATGAGGGGCCAACTTAAGCATTGCTGCCGGGGTTTAGAGTGTTCCTATGTAAAGTTTATAAAATGTAATAACTGGGTACACAAGAGGTTGAGCACACTAATGGTGGTGGCCATATTGAGTGCTATAGTGACATTTGAAGTGAATGTTCATCTTACAGAAGACTTGTTGTTCATCTTACTTCATGCCTAGCTAAACAGGAAAACTAAAATTATTATACAATATGTGACTATAATAGCATGATAAATTTTTCGCAGACACACATCTTGAATTTTCTCTACTTCAATAAAAACACGCAGTGAACTTTCCAACTTCTCAACGACTATTATCAAATTGTTGTTTTCTTCTCTCCGGTTTTCTCGTTCACAAGTCGATGAATTAGCTTAAGGTTGCTACCAATTTGCTACTTCATCTTTCCAAAGGAACGCACCACAACCATTTTCATTCTGCATAAAGATTTGCGCACATAAAAATTAGTTAATGCTAGATTTAAAATCAAGCTATTTTAGCATAATTCTTTCAATCCAAACAAACCCTCATTTCCATATACCTCAACAAACTACAACCAGATTTTGCAAAAAATCCCATTTCATACATAATTCTTCCCCATTTCCACATGGACGTGGCACACACTCACTTCCATGTCTGTGTCCACATCTGATGCAGCCGATACCATCATCTACGAAAAAATCTCAAGAACTATAGTTAGAACCAATGTCTACATAACCATACAGTAATCACAACTCAATAAAACAGAATTTGATTCCTAAAACACAAAACCAAAAGCCTCTCTCGTTGGGAAAACGAAAGGCAAAGGAAGGACCAGATTCGTTATCCACGAAAACTCAAAAGGAATTCACGAGTCGAGAAAAGGAAACAAAAAAACAAACAAAAGAAGGAATAGAAGAAAGCCAGAGAGAACTAAAAGAGAGAGAGAGTACCTGATTTTCCTTGGAACTGAGTTTCTAGGTTTGACGAATTAAAAAGTCTCTACAGACCGAAGAAGAAGAAACGTGAATCTATCGCCAGAGCCGGGCGTCAGTTGCAACTTTCGGGTTGCAGGTTTCGGTCTCTCCTCAGCAATTCAAGCCCTAGAGGGGTGAGAGAGAGAGATGCACGATTTGAAATCGCAGCAGAGGTCTGGCGATGCTTTCGGTGTTCTGTCGCTGAGTGAGAGAGAGAGAGAGATGTAGGGAGCTTGCTGTCGTCGGGGATGAGATCGGAAAGAGAGAGAGCTTGTTGCGCGAGAGAGAGGCAAAATCTTCTTTTCAGGCAGGCGATTGAAAAACTAGAGCGGGAGAGGGTCGCACGAGAGAGAGAGAGAGAGAGAGAGAGAGAGAGAGAGAGAGCTACTGGGAGAGAAGGTAGAAAGAGAGAGACGGAGAAGAGTCTTCTTTGCAGAACTGTTTTCATCGTTTTCTAATATGGCATGCTTTGAAATCGCTTTCTACTTTAGCGGGCTTTGAAATCTTGAAAAGCCATTTGGTCCGATCCAGCTGGACCTCCAGCTCGGATCGGGCACCAAGTTCGGGTTCCATAGACTTTTTGAGTTTGTATTTGCATCCTTTGAAGAGATATAGAGGGTCTAGCGATTGAAGGGAACACATCATTTTCTACCGATTTCCTCATTTTATGGGCATATCGCTTTCAATACAAGTATGTTTTTCCTAGAAAAGCTTGGATGATCATTTGGAATTGATTTGGGTATGATTTTTGTTTGGGGAAAATATCACAATGATTTGACTTGATGTTGTTTTCTTATTTGAAAAACGTCATTTCAAGTTGGGTTAGGAATCGATAGTGAAGTGAAATACTCCCTTCCCCTTCCTCAAATACTAAATGATAGTGCATGAAACTGGGTATATCCAAATCAAATCATCAATAAAAATCATTGAAAAGCTCGTGAAAAGCGGAATTATGATTTGGGTTTTCTTTCCCTTTCTTGTTTTTACCCTTTTAATTTGGGATTGGTGAATTTCGCTTAGGGTTATGTTTAGTTTTTGTAGGAATTGGGTGTGATATTATATTTCTCAAATTGGTAACATGAAGGAACATTTGTTTAGCTAGAACGATTACCAAGGTTGAAATTTGGGAATTCTTCTTTTATGGGTCTACTTGATGGATGTGAATCACGTGTTTTGGGTTGGATTTAAAGATCTTAAAGGTGGCTAGATATCGGTATGATCTTATGATTCCAACCATCCATTAAAGGGACAAGAGTCTCAAAATAATTTTTAAGTACCTTAATAATCGTTAAATATGTGGGCCATTGGATAGATGGTTATGATCATTGGATTGGGATGATTTTACACGAACGTGTGATTTCGATCCCATTCTAACCCCATGGTTTTTCATGCATGAGAGTGGGTTGACACAATGCAAGTAAAGGAAGAGTAGCCAACGGATTACTCTTTAAGTCAAAGGATTAGGGATTTGGACCCATAAGGTTCGAAAATGTTTTGGTCTCACACCACAAACACACAAACCAAGAGGAAGGCTCACGGAGAAGAATTTATCAATTAGTGAACTTATCCCCAGGGAGGGATTATAATCCTTTATATAAACTCATACCTTAATTCTAATTTAGAAATAATCCCAATTGTAACAACAAATAAGATCCTCCATCACGAAACTTTCTAAATATTTTCACATCTATCCCTAAAATTCAATTCTTACTAGGAAACAAGAAGAAGATGGACGTTGCATGACCTGGATGTCTCCTTTTGTGGCCTTAATGGGGCTGGGCCCTTAGTTAAAACTTTTGGGTTTGTGAGATGGGCACATGCAATGGGTTGACAAACCTTAGGTTTGGCCTGCACTAGTTCTCTCCCTCTTGGAAAAAACTCGACCTCAATTTCAGTAAATGTCCTCCTGGATTGAAAATCAAATGTACAACTTTCCAATGCTCTTGATCTTCATTCTCTTTGAATGGGTTGAAAGCTTGACACAATATTTTCCTCCCCCTGGAAATAGATTGGAGGTTTCTTCTGATATCTACATTTAGCTGGGATGTGTGATCTGACCATTAGACGCAACAATTGATGTCTTCGTACCAACAAATCACGATCTTTAAGTATCCATCGTTGGATCCCCGAAGATGAAGTCAATGCAGGAAACCAAGACAACTTGAAATCAATTGAACAATGTGATCATCTTCCTATATATGATTTATAGGGCGCTTTTGGAATAATCATTGGATCTAATAAAGAAATTGCATTATTTGTCATTAGATCCACATCTCCATTGTCTACTTTTCTTTGTTCTTCCACTGCCTCTACTACCTTTTGATCGCTACAATTATCCATCTTCTGAGTTCTACATGCTGCTTCATTTGATTTGGCCATGAGATTTTCCTTTTCTTGATCTTGGTTGTCATTATCATCTTTGATGACTTCTATCATGGTTTCTAAGTTCTTTTGTTGCAATCATGACATCTTTTTCTTCTTTTGATGATTGCGTCTTGAGAACAATGCTCCTTTGTCTTGGGTCTTCCAAAACCAGATATTCTTCAAACGTTGAGATTGTCTTGAATTTCTAGCTTTCGTTCTGATATCTCAATGTCAGTCTTGTTATCCTCCGCCAATGGTTCCACAACATTGTCTTTTGCTGTTTGCGGATACTTTTTTTCATGACACTTAGGGCCCGTTTCTTTACTAGAATTCATAGAATTCATGTCTGGTGCTTGTTTGGGAATTCCAAATGCTGACATTTGAAATGCTATTGAATTCTGGAATCCTGAATTCCCTATTTTATTCAAAGGCCTGAATTCCTGTCTGAGAATTCTAAATTCCCTGACTCCACAAATTCCCTGTTTCATAGCTAAAAGAATTTCTGCCTGGAATTAGAACCCTGTATGTATTAGTTCTATATAAATTCAACTGTAAATTGGCCACCAATATATATACAGATCCCCAAATAATAACAAAATTTAAGCATCTCAAATAAATAATTGAAATGCTAACGTAATAAATTGAAAATGCTAACATAATGAATTTCAAGCACCCAAAGTCCATAAAAAAACAAGATCACATTATCAGTCTCACACATCAAAAATATGTTAGCCAATTAAATCATACATAATATGTTTTATATAGTAATTTATAAGACAAAAAGCACTCAAACATCTAAAATATGTTTACTACAGTCACCCAAAAGATAGAAAGTACTTAAACAACTAACAACTTGAAATTAACAAGGTTTAATAAAGCCCTCCATTCATATGGACCAAAATGTATACTGAAAGACTTCTCATTCATAGATTATGGCCTGATGACCCTGGATGAAAATTTGTCTCCAACCAATTTATCTGCTTCTCAGCATTCAAGCTCAAGAAACTATATGCCCTCCTGTCATTACTAACAAGAAAGTCAAGAACTAGCATTGGGTCTCCTGCACTGTGCATAACTATGTGGTTGTGGAGAGTACAACAAGCAATGACAATATCTCGTTGAGTTGTCAATGAATATCCATGTGGCATTCGTAAAATGGGGAAGCGAATTTTAACAACTCCAAACACTCGTTCTATGGTGGTGCGCAATGAGGAGTGTCGCAAATTAAAAAGTTCTTGAGGACTCATTGGAGGACATTCCTCGAACTCTCTCAGATGATAACGCACACCTCTATATGGAGTCAAAAATCCTGGAGCATTACCAAAACCAGCATCCACTAGATAAAATTTACCTATATTTGCATATTAAAGAAGTGAATATTAAATGAAACTTCATAGCGTTATAAAAATATATATATAGGACATAAATATTTGTATGGTTCCATTACCATCTGGTGCTGCTAAGTTGTCGCTTCTGTTTAATGCGGAAAAAAGCACAGTAGCATCACTCGCGGATCCTTCCCACCCCGCAGCACATATTGAAACCTCATATCAAATCCGCTTGCCATGAGACAGTTTTGAGAAAGTTGGCCATGCCTATTTCGATATTTTGCTTGCTTCGTAGTTGGTACATGAGCGGGTACGTGTGTTCCGTCTATTGCACCTATACAATTCTATCATCCCAACGAGAAAGTTATGGATAATTGAAAACGTCTCGTTTGAAAGAATAAATAAGGATAGAATGGATAGTTAATAAAAAAAATTAACCTTAAAATAAGGATAGAATCTACTATTTAGCCTAATTTGATATGGAGTTGGGGAATTTTCTGGCACTTGAACGTAACTTGGATAAACCTTACAGACCGCATCTAAAACTTTATGGAAATAACGACTAACAGTGGTGCCTGAATGATTGAACCGATTAGCAGCAACTCTATTAGTAACATTGTGGGCCAATGTGTGAAGAAATATTGCTAGTCGTCTATGGACATCACTCTTGTGTTCTGAAGGAGCCCACGATGCATAAGTGTTTCACGCAATATTATAAAGCAACCAGGGCTCATTCGCAGGTTTTCATGACATTGAGGGCCCTCACTTGACAGAAGCTCTTCTACCCACTCTTTGCCTGATAAATATGAAATGCGACGTTTCTTTCTAGTTTGCTCCTCTTGTAATGTTAGCCATTGTTCAGCCAACCCACAACATACGGCCACAGCGGCACCAATAGCAGATATTAAACGTAATTTTAAGGATTCTGTTATAATGTAATTAAGAAGGTCATTATGTATAAACAAAATAAAACAATGCTAGTAAACCAACTATTACAATGCTTTTGAAAGTTTAACTATGCATAAGCATGTTAAAATGATACAAGTAACCCAAGAGGTGGAACATTGGTATCACATTAAATCCGATAAAAAATATTCCTTAAGAATTGGTACCTTCCATTGAGTGCTAAGACTGCAAATTTGGATAAATCAACTTAATTAACCCAAATCCTGCAATAAGACCATACCAAATTAAACTACATTGTCAATGGTAATTGTAGTAAAACAAGAAGAAAACAAGCACCAGTACAAAATGAATACACCAGAATACAAGAAAGAGACAGAACATGATAGAAGATACTCTAATTACAAAGGGTACAAAATGTTAAAAATGAATGCAGTGGTTCGTGTATATCATTTTATAATGCATTCAGTGCTTATTTCTGTATTTTCCTATATCAATAGAATTTTTGCACATAAATTCCAACACTAAAAATCACTATTTCACCTTGAACTATATCACTAATAAGTATACTTTAGCTGGAGCTGTGCCTATCACATGCGATCAATTTTAAATTTCAAATGTGGCCAAACATCATTTATACAACTTTCACTTTTCATCTTTTCTTTGCATTGTTCTCATCTAAGCTTCTGACTTTTTGGAGGTTCCTAAATCATTTTTTATTGCCATTTAGGATGAGTTTGGATGTACCGTCCAGAGTGCATTAATATGGAGAAATAGGATAGGAGAGTTTGATTGGTATTCATGCATATTCTCAATGTTCGATTTGGTGAATTGATGAATTCATTGGGAATTTGAAGTCTCCTGTGCATGGTACTTCTCTTAGCTTCTTTGCAAGCTCTACTGATTAATGTTTTACTATATTCTTTAATTTCAGCCTATTTGGATGCACATTCAAATACATGCATGCTAACCCATTCAAATATATGCATCAACTCAATAAAAGAAAATTGAAATTCATGAACACTCAACTAAAAAGGCATAGTAACCAGATTTTCTGGTCACTATGGCATTTTATCAAACACCCATATGCACATAAAGCTAAACAAAAAAGACTACCATAAATATGATAAACAAAACACATAAAAATAGAAACACCCAGAAGAATAAGATGAAGAAAAAAAATCCCTTTAGGGACTATCGAAGAATTCTATTACTTGTGAAACAAAACCCCCATATCACAAATAAAACAGAACCATCAATCAATTTGTCCTTATCACTATATAGGAGAAGACTATTAGATGGTATTGGTGAATATTACAGAGAAACAGACCTATTACATTCTCTGTTTACCTTTATTGAGCTTCAACTCTATATTTGATTGCAAATATAGAGTCTAAACCTAGAAATCTACGTAACTGACAAGGAGAGAACAAAAAACGAATACCTAATATCCGGCGAAAAGTATGAGAAAATCCCAAAAATCTGTGTGACTCTTGTGGGGAGGGCTTAGAACGGAAGGGCGGTGACTTTTGGAGAGATAGATGGAGAGAGTTGCTGAGAGTTTTCGGTATTATCAATTGATGCAAGGAATGAATGAGATCTATCAGTGGTTTAACCCCACCGAAAGTTTATAAGAACATTGAAGAAAAGAATCAATCACATACAAACCCTAAAAAATAAAATAAGCAAGAAATAGAGAGAAAATAATCAAAATACAGAAAAATGAAGAGAGGGTGTGGCTGTAGAAGATTCACACCTTCAGATCTGTTGCCGTTGCCAAAAAAATGATAAAGAAGATGACCGTTGCGTTCCCGGAGGTTGTTGTCGTCCGTCAAGCTCCTCCTGCTTTAAGCAACGAATTCTAAATCCAACTTCTCATTCTGGTTTTCCAAATCCTGCTTTTTTAGGGATTTGGAATTCCTGGAATTTCAAAAGCCAGTGAATTCCTGTAAAGAAACACAGAATTCCTGACGGGAATTCTAAATTCCAAGACACCCTGAATTCCTGTCAGGAATTCTTCTAAAGAAACACACCCTTAGTGCTTTTCGCAGGCGAGATTGTTTAAGTATGTGCTCAACACATATTGCTTCCCAATATGCTTCATGAATGGTCTCGCAATCATTAATTTTGCAATATATTTAGACTCAAACCTCTGTTGAAGCAAGCGATTTAAATTATGAGGCTCACTCTTTGTGTTAGTTTACATATTTATTAAAGCCTTGGAAATTGATCGGAATATTCATCAAGTGTCGAATCTCCTTGCCGCAGATTAAGGAACTGCTCAAACTAGACCCTATTCTATTAATAACATTGTCCATATTCATGCTCATATAAAGTCCTTTGAACTTCCTTTGAGTGTCCAAAATCTCTCATAGTGACTTTGATGTAAATACAATTCTTTTGGAAGAATAAACTGACCTATTGTTTAGATCTTAAGGGGCATGTTTGGTAAAAAGAGTGAAATTCTCTACTTAGAGGATTCCCTTGTTCTCCAGGATCCAACACATCCTCAAAAAGAACTAGCATGAAAGCCCCTGCGATGCAGGGTTAAATATCATCCAAATAAAATAGTAAATAAATATTAATATTCAAATTAATTATCAACTAATAAAAAAGGCCAGAAATACTCAATTAATATCCAATAAAAATGAGATGTATTTTCTTTCCTCCCAACCAGGTAAGTATGATTTATAGATATTCGTTTCAATTTTGAAGAGACGCTTCTTATTTGGATTTATTTTCCAACTTTAATCGGTTATGAGGTATCCTCTACTACTAAAATCTTTATGTTAAAGTGCTAGTTATGTATACCCTCGTCCTTGTTAATTCCTCTTTGAAGGTCGTTATTATCACAATCCCTACTGTTAGTGTAGATCCAAAATGATTGAACCATGAGGTCCAATAAATTAAAATCTGTGCAATGCACCAAGTGGAGATGCATATTGTCACAACCCGGTCCCGAGATTTGATTAGCTCGTATAAACCCCGAGTTGCGAACGCATACTTACTCCCGTAAATTCCGAATTAACAAAAGCTAAAACGAAACTCACAAAGGATATCAAATACAATATCTGTCAACTGTTGTCAACTGTATACAATGGCGGAAATTATACAGTGACAAATACAATACATAAATTCAGTACTATAATCTAGAAAGTCAACCACCGTATATTTATACAATACGGAGACTTCACTTACATTCCAAGACTATATACATTCAAAATTATTCTTTCGCACTCTGCGATTATAACCACTCGATTAAACATCCTGGAGGTATCGGGCGGCCATCCTCCGCTGGCGGTGCGGCCTCGGCAGGACCGGCACGGGCATCTGGGCCTGTGACATTCATCCATAGTACCATGAACACGACGGTTCAACAAATACATACATGTTATGATAGTTCTAGCTATCACATATAAAGAATCAATGCAATACATATAAAACATAATCCATTGAAACAATTCAATTCATATAACATTTCATTTATAATAACGGATCCAGTAATATCAGTAAGTTGATATCTACTAGGACACTCTTTTCATAATAACGGATCCAGTAATATCAGTCAATTAATATATACTTAGACTCTTATTCAAGGTATGGAATAGATCAGTGTCTTGATCAGAGATCACTAACTTCCATGAGGTTACGGAACACCTCAAACATCCGCTGCAGCAGAAATGGTTTAGTATGCAATTCATAATCAGTGTAATGCGTTCATAAATTCATGTGGTAACTAAACAATGTTTATCAGACTTCTAAGCCAAGCAAATGAGTGAAACATTCATTTTCCAATACACGTACTATTTGGGATGAATATCATTTGTTAATCATGTATTCGGAAAACTAAGTTTACACTTATGAAGGCTTATACATTAACAATACTCAGCCTGTATACATTAGGCTTCAAAACATACAACTTTCACGCGTTCCTGCACAACGTCGGTTCGCCTATCGGTCAGCCCATTGGTCGACCGACGGCTTCATGACGGTTGACCGATGGTGAGTCGGTCAGAATTCCAGAGAGCTGGAATTCTCTGAATCTCGAACCACTTCTATGCTATCGGTCGACCGACCACACTATGTCGGTGGACCGACCCCACGTCGGTCAGAATTCCAGAGAACTGGAATTCACTGAAAACCAACAAGTTTTAACCTGTCGGTTCGCTCGTCGGTTCATCGGTCGACCGACAGGCCACCCAAAAGCTCAGTCCGAGCTTCAGGTTTCTGAAGCCAAATCTCTGGCTTTTTAGTCCGATTGAGTTCTAATCATCCATAAACATCACAAGGCATAAAACAAGTAAGTACTTGCCTTGTTGGAAGATCAAATGGAAGAAAACCCTTTTAACGGCTTGCTATTTGAGATGAAGACCTCACCAAGCTAAGCTGGGTTGTGCTGGAACTTTGCATAATGATCTGTGCCGGACTATTACAAGAACAACATCTGATGTCTACTCTAGCATTTAATGCTACCAACTCATTTCCAAGCTCTCACATAGACTCAAAAAGAAAACAAACGAAGAAAGAAGAAAACAGCAAGTGTAAAATTCCCTTGCTGTAATTTCTGCTGTCAAGTTCTAATAACCACAGCTGTAGCTGTTGCTGGAATACTTAAACAATGACATTTGGATTCCACTGTAGCTTCTATTGGCTGGAATGATATAATAACTACAGCTGGAATTCTTCTCAGCTGAATCATCAACCCTTTATACAACTTAAACTCATTCTTTACACTTATTTTAAGTTTAAGTCAAATTAAAACTCACTTTAATCCTTAATCACATTTAAGTTGACTAATCATGCTTAATCTACCTTAAGCTCGATTAATTAGAGTTAATCCTCATTAACTCGGAATGGGGTGTAACATTCCCCTAAACTTTTAGAATCATTCGGTCCTCCGAATGCAAAAATCATTTCAAATCATATACGAAATCAAAGCGAGAACCAATAACCAATTCTTATGTGACTTCATTGGTTCATAACAAATCTATAGAATCTCAATTCATCTTAAGATTCTTGTACTTAACAATTAGCCTTAACTCTTCACGAGTCATTTTATACCAACTATTAAATCATTCATAGTTGTCAGTATAACCAGACCAACTGGCATTGACATTTCCCTGATTCTAATATTACATTAGGGAAGATACAATTCACAAACTACTCTCTTTCCTAATGGAGTAGAGACAGTAAAATCATAAGTTAATTGTTCTATCAGGTCTTGTACATCACAGACAAATGTCGGTGCTACAAATAAATGGGTAGAACCCGGATCAAACAAAGTTATATTAGGTCTATTATCTACAAGAATAGTACCTTCAACCACATTGGTTACAACGTCAGCCTGTTCTCTATTGATTGCACAAGCCAATCCAGCGGTCTGTGGCCTATTAGGCTGCTGTTGTCTCTGATATGGACGTTGCTGACCTTGCTGTTGATGTTGCTGCTGTGGTTGTCCTGGAGGAGCAGGCAAAGCCAATCTCTGAGGAGGTGCAGGCAGTGCTGCTTGTCCTTGATTAGGCTGTTGATAAAGGGTTCTATCATCTCTCCTCCTCTTTGGACACTGAGCCATCTTGTGTTCTAGAGAACCACAAACCAAGCAGGCCCCGGTAGTCCTCCAACACAACTCAGTTCTGTGAGTCTTGCCACAAGTCTCACAAACTGGCTTGTTCTCTTGATTATCAGTACTATCATTCCTATTATTCTTTTGTTTTTGCTTTTTATTCTTGGACTGTCCTTCCTTCTGGTACCATGAATCACTACTTTTCTGAGCAGTGTTCGCAACATCCTTTTCTCGTTGTATCTCTTCAGCGGTATAGGCTCTATCCAAAACAGCATCAAACGTAGTAGGTATCTGACCAGCTACTACTACTGTCTTGTACTCTGGGTTCAAGCCTATGATAAACCGCTTGATCTTCTTCTCCTCAGTATTCACCAAGTCAGGAGCATACTTTGATAACTTGAGGAAGGTATCCACATATGTAAATACAGTCAGCTGACCTTGTTTCAGATTAAGGAATTCTGCTTCCTTTAGCTGCTGTATATGTTCCGGTACAAACTTTCTTTGGAAATAATTCCTGAAAGTCTCCCAAATTCCTTCTTCCGGCAGTGTCCTAAATGTATCTTTGATACTTCTCCACCACGTGTTAGCTGACCCTCTTAGCATGGAGGAGGTCAGCGAGACTTTCTGCCTGAGAGTGCAGACAACTGTATCAAGTACATCCTCGATGTGTTCTAGCCATTCATCGGCCTGCATCACATCTTCGGTGCCTTGGAACTCAGTAGCTCCTCTCTTACGGAGCTGCTCATAAAGGATATTAGGATCCTTTTCCTTGTTCTGATTCACCACCTGATGTTCAATATGCTGTTGAACTGGTGATGACATTTGCATTTGAGCCTGCATCTGACTCTGAGTTTCTAACATCCTGAGCATCTGAGCATGCATACCCGCTTGAGCCTCTTGACTCTTGGCTAGCTGTTCATTACTCAATACCAACTGAGCTTGCATACTCAATTGTGCTTCATGGCTCTTTGCCATCTGTTCTAGTATAGCAGTGAACTTAGCATCGGTCTCAGATATAGGAGGGGGTGTGACTGCTACAAAGTCATCCTGCCCAGATCCTGATCCAGAAGCCATGCTGTAAACAATATGGAAGGTAAGATTAACATCTCAACACTTCCATGAATAAGTAATCACATCTAAGTAATCACATATCAATCATTCATAAGGAATCACATTGAGTGACAACCACATTTATTACGAATCGTTTCGTTCCTCACTTCATTCTTATGTTTACTAAGTCGTTAAACAGTCTACTTAGCTTTTTAACCTAATGCTCTGATACCATACGATAAGCATGTCACAACCCGGTCCCGAGATCTGATTAGCTCGGATAAACCCCGAGTCGCGAACGCATACTTACTCCCGTAAATTCCGAATTTAACAAAAGTTAAAACGAAACTCACAAGGGATATCAAATACAATACCTGTCAACTGTATACAATGGCGGAAATTATACAGTGACAAATACAATACATAAATTCAGTACTATAATCTAGAAAGTCAACCACCGTATATTTATACAATACGGAGACTTCACTTACATTCCAAGACTATATACATTCAAAATAATTCTTTCGAACTCTGTGATTATAACCACTCGATTAAACAGCCTGGAGGTATCGGGCGGCCATCCTCCGCTGGCCGGCACGGGCATCTGGGCCTGTGACATTCATCCATAGTACCATGAACACGACGGTTCAACAAATACATACATGTTATGATAGTTCTAGCTATCACATATAAAGAATCAATGCAATACATATAAAACATAATCCATTGAAACAATTCAATTCATATAACATTTCATTTATAATAACGGATCCAGTAATATCAGTAAGTTGATATCTACTAGGACACTCTTTTCATAATAATAGATCCAGTAATATCAGTCAATTAATATCTACTTAGACTCTTATTCAAGGTATGGAATAGATCAGTGTCTTGATCAGAGATCACTAACTTCCATGAGGTTCCGGAACACCTCAAACATCCGCTGCAGCAGAAATTATTTATTATGCAATATATTCATAATCAGTGCAATGCGTTCATAAACTCATGTGGTAACTAAACAATGTTTATCAGACTTCTAAGCCAAGCAAATGAGTGAAACATTCATTTTCCAATACACGTACTATTTGGGATGAATATCATTTGTTAATCATGTATTCAGAAAACTAAGTTTACACTTATGAAGGCTTATACATTAACAATACTCAGCCTGTATACATTAGGCTTCAAAACATACAAGTTTCACGCGTTCCTGCACAGCGTCGGTTCGCCTATCGATCAGCCCATCGGTCGACCGACGGCTTCATGACGGTTGACCGACGGTGCGTCAGTCAGAATTCCAGAGAGTTGGAATTCTCTGAATCTCGAACCACTTCTATGCTATCGGTCGACCGACCACACTATGTCGGTGGACCGACCCCACGTCGGTCAGAATTCCAGAGAACTGGAATTCACTGAAAACCAACAGGTTTTAACCTGTCGGTTCGCTCGTCGGTTCATCGGTCGACCTGTCGGTCGACCGATGGCCACCCAAAAGCTCAGTCCGAGCTTCAGGTTTCTGAAGCCAAATCTCTGGCTTTTTAGTCCGATTGAGTTCTAATCATCCATAAACATCACAAAGCATAAAACAAGTAAGTACTTGCCTTGTTGGAAGATCAAATGGAAGAAAACCCTTTTAACGGCTTGCTATTTGAGATGAAGACCTCACCAAGCTAAGCTGGGTTGTGCTGGAACTTTGCATAATGATCTGTGCTGGACTATTACAAGAACAACATCTGATGTCTACTCTAGCATTTAATGCTACCAGCTCATTTCCAAGCTCTCACATAGACTCAAAAAGAAAACAAACGAAGAAAGAATAAAACAGCAAGTGTAAAATTCCCTTGTTGTAATTTCTGCTGTCAAGTTCTAATAACCACAGCTGTAGCTGTTGCTGGAATACTCAAACAATGACATTTGGGTTCCACTGTAGCTTCTATTGGCTGGAATGATATAATAACTACAGCTGGAATTCTTCTCAGCTGAATCATCAACCCTTTATACAACTTAAACTCATTCTTTACACTTATTTTAAGTTTAAGTCAAATTAAAACTCACTTTAATCCTTAATCACATTTAAGTTAACTAATAATGCTTAATCTACCTTAAGCTCGATTAATTAGAATTAATCCTCATTAACTCGGAATGGGGTGTAACACATATGCACCAGTGGAGAGAAGTCTTTCTCTTCATCCCAATGTGAGTTTAACATGTGGAGAAAATAACTGCAATATAACGGTGAATGTCACTCTAAAATTGGTGAAATCAGGCTAGTAGCAATTCATGTGTCACTCTAAAATTGGTGAATTCAGGCTAGTAGCAATTCATGTGTTATAATTTTTATCTAATGTCTGATTGTCAGCAAGTGGGCCTGATCTACACCTCAATCTGAACTTACCATTTTTTTTTATCACCTGTATGCCAATGCACAAATAGCCAACTCGGAATCTTTAAAGACATTCATAAAATCGAGTGAAGCAATTATATGCCAAGTACAGGACTTAAAATTTACCTTTTAAGCATCCTACTGTGAAAATAGAGGGTTTTTTTTTTTGCAATCTTACCAAGTACAGAACTTAACATTTATAGATAACCAATACGGCATCTCTCTCGGTCTCTTAGTTCCTAAAAGAGCGAATATTAATCTTATCTAAGGAGATAAATGCCTTGAAATTCAAAATCACTTACTAACTAATATTTCTAAAATTTAGATTTTAGTTTAAAATATCTAAGAGCACCTAAAATTTGCATTTATTTGTGAAGAGGGAGAAACAAAAGAGTCGTTACAATGAATCGTTTCAATTAGATGAGGTAGTTTTTTTCATTTTCGAATTTCAAAATTGATAGGTATTACTTGGGTCCCACTATCATATGCTTACGTGGCTTTGTCCCGGATCATCTTACACTGAAAATTACTCATGGTTCTCCCAATCGTTTTCCAACTTTCAAGAGAAAGAATTTGTAAAGTATGTTCCAAGTTTGATAAAGATAGAGGATTCCTACAATCCATGGAATATGTGAACCAACAGTTAATTTTTTCTGCAATTTTCTCAAAAATTTTATGAACAATAAAGGGCCAAGCTTTCACCCTATAATTGTCCTTGGGTTTTTAGAGAATTTGAACGGTTTGGATCTTGCAAATGGGGCCCACAAGAATAAAAATTAATATTTTAGTTTTTAAACTTATTTATAAATATCTCAAAATCCGTAAAGGATCAATGGTTGAAATTTGACTTAATATTTGTTTTTATACCTTCTAATCATGATTACAGTTTCAGATCTTGATTTTGGGAGCTAAAAAGTAGGGTTCCAAAGCCAAAACGGTGACCTCTGTGTTACTGTCGTTGTGTTCCAGGTTTTGTGACTGTGCAACGCTTTTCTAGTTTGTTATTTGAAAACTAGTTGAGCTCTGACACGTGCCGGCGTCAACGGCCCACCATTAACAACCTAAAAAATACAAGATTAATAGATTAAAAGAAGAAAACCCATAAAAAAAATTGATAAATCAATAGTAATCAATAGTAGAGAAATGAGACATTTCCTAAATTTTTCTTTATAAAGTAGTATCCTAATTTCCAACAATTACACCTCAAGTTACCCAATGCCCACCATCAACAACCTCCTCCATAAAAATTGAACTTCAACACCACAAAATCAACAAATTGAAAGCATAAAAGTAATACAAAATAAAACAAATCAACAAAATTGCAAGTCTTAAAAAAACCGTGAAATTCTCTATTGATCTTAGGGGCTAGGAGCTATAGAACTGTACAAAGAAGCGCGCGCTCTCCTTGATTTTCCTGATGATTCTTAGCGGGCAAATCTGAATCGAAGAACGACGTCGATCATATGGTTCTTCTCGAGTCCAAGAGGAGTCTAGATCAGGAGACCAAAATTCATTCTCAAAGCATTAGTAAAAAAGGACTGTAGTACATTAACAAAAAGACCAACCAGTTCTTGAAACAATTATGTAACTACGGACTTTGCATTTTCAGGTAACAAACTAAAATGCATAACATTTAAGGCATGATTTAACTACCCATATAAACAAATAAGAACCAGTGTGAAAGTTAGCAAAATATCAAGTTATGACTGAATGAATAAAGGCAAGAGAAAGAAAAGGGCCATCCATCACCTGGCATTGAAAAACGCAAACAAAGTCAGTTACTCCTTCCTTGGGGCCTTGTTCTGACCATGGAAGCATGAGGCGCATGTATAACATGGTTGAGAATCCTAAGCATGCCATTGGTTTTCAACTATTTGATGTAAGGTAAGATGAAATAAAAAAAAAAGAATGAAATAAACACATCAGTGACCATTGATCAAAAGAAAGTACATTTTTCAACACTTTAAATTTTGCTTTTGGTGTACATTTTCTTTACTCATGTCAAAATGGCGTTGATGTAGATGATCATCTAATTCAATCCACTTAAGTATGTCACATCTCTTTGGAGTTCCACCTGAATCAATTCCACACTAACACAACTGTCACGTCCCCCGAACCCGATTAAAGAAATAACCGGATCCGGAGAGTGAATTTTTAGGACTAATTAAAATTTTGTCCTTTGGGCCTACGAATCGTAGTCCGCGGTGAGGATTTAATATTTCCAACCTCATGTGTCACAATAAATGTAGAGTTAATACAACTCTAGGCATATAGGATCTCAAGCAATGATTAATAAACTCTCATTAAATTAAAGTTGCAAGAAGAGTAAACAGAACTTCAAAGTTAAGTAATTTATTACAATGGCCAACCCACTAAACACGGCCAGTCAAAGAAACAGAAGTCAATGTAATATAAAGGTTTGACGAGAGAAATAAATGAATAAAAGATAAATCTAATAGATCCCAAATATGTCTCTCTCGTGCCAGGAGTGATGACGCTACTCTACGTCATCGGCACGCCACTCTAGTGCCTCCTCTGCTGGTTGGAGATCCTCTGGGATCTCCTCACCTGCCTGCTCCTCGTAGTAGAAGTATTCACCTGATGTGTCTACACACCAAGGAACAAAGTCAACGACATGTTGAGCAATAGATATACAAAATATAATAAACACGACATGCATCAAGTATAGAGTAATGACAGGTAAAAGATCATAAGAATACAAGAATGCGAAGCTAGGCATAAAGCGAGATTAATATATATAAACAATAACAGGAATCCTAGTAATCATCTAACAATAACCACTATCCATGCAAATGCAAGCAAGACAAGCAAGAGGGAGACTCCGAGGATGTCCTATGCCACCTCCCGGGTACCAGTAAAAATCCCCTTGGACTACTGATACCATAGTCCGGCTCTAGTGGGATCCTAGCTCCCTGTCCTGGGAATAGCAGCACGGTCCTAGCCCGCTCCCAGCTATTCAACGCCATGGACGCCGCCCTACGCCGACTGCCCACCCCGACAACCGGAGTAACCGATTCGTCATTAAATCTCAAACTACAGATGGTAATGATATGCAAATAATAATAAAATGGTTTTGACTCAAGGACAGACAAGATAAGCAAGTCTGGCTAGTTCCAAGTACAAGACAAGTTCTTAGGGATTATCTCTTCCAGATCAATACAAGACAAGCCACGTGATAATCCTTTTCATACTAGCTAGTCATGTTCATCAAAACAAGACACGGGTTCCTATGGTACACTCTAAGTCAAGTCCCAGCCCTAAATTCTATAGGAATTTACGTTTCATAATTGATTACGTGTTTTATGCAAGAGAGTGTACAAGGGGAAAGTTATCAACGGATACAAGTCAAAGTCAAGAAGGAATTACAATCCAATCCTAAGCAAGTGGTGTCATCCCTGTATTCTCCGTATTCTAACAGAGTACGTATGGAAATTGGATCAATGATGCTTTTTAGGAAAATTCCTTGGTGTACAATCATGTTGAGCATCATTCCATTCAACTCCATATGCATTCGGTTACACTACATGTAATACACGAATACCTAGACAACCCATCGAATCCACACCAAGCCACGTGATTCGATTTCAAACTCATTCATGGTCATTTGATAGTAAGTTAATGGTTTCCAACATCTAAGGCCCAAACCTAGGTTACCGGTCTTATTCCCAATAAAACATGAGCTGGATCAATAATATAAGTATTTATATCACTTCCCGACCTCCGATCGTGATGAAATTAGAACCATTGGATTCTACGTCTCAAGGGCTTTCCAACGATATATTATACGTAGAATTCCAACGGCGGATTGAAGGTTACAAGCCTTTGAAGTTTCAGTGACCATGCACCCTCCGATCGATCGGACCGAAGGTGCGATCGATCGGCACTGAACACCTCACCGTTAGTGCACAGTCCGATCGATCGGACTGAGTGACTGATCGATCCGCACTGGGCACCTCCCAGTTAACTGAGAGTTTTCACAGACCGATCGATCGGACTGTGTGGCCGATTGATCGGACTGTGATCGCCCAGAGTTAATTTGGGGACTGTTCACTGTCCGATCGATCGCACTGTGCGACCGATCGATCGGACAGCGAACCTGAAGCTCGAATTTGGGTTTCTACTCCCTTTTTCCTCCGGCCAATCCATGGCTATCCTGCAGAAAACTGAGCCTCCTTGCTCTCCACTCAATCCATACAATCCATACACCACATTTCATTTCATAAAATCACAAATACAACCTAATATCATCAATTTTCTCCAAAATCTAACCTAACAAATAATTTCCAAATTAAAATCAGACAGGCTTGGAATTAATTGGAAATCTATCAAGTAACTATTGCAATCAATAAAGGAACAAACACACATGCTATATTATGTATTGTGAATCTACTTGCCTCAATGTCAGAAGATTGGAATTGGGTAAACGCGAGGAGAAATCTTCCTACCGTAAGATCCACGATCTAACCCGATAAAACGCAAACTAGGAAATCAAGAAGATGATAGGAAGGAAAAGAATTAAGATCTAACCTAAATATAACCAAAAGGAAGATAATAGAAAAAGATAAAGTCATCGAAAACCTTACCAGGTTGATACCGAAGCAAGAGGAGATCGCAAGGATGAATCCTCGCGGATCGGATCTCCGAATGGGGTCTCCTGGGCTAGGGTTCCGGGCTTGAGAAAGGAAGAGGAAGAAGAAATGGCTGTGGTTCTTCGTCGGTTGCAGAGAAAGAAATGAAAAATTAGGGCAAAACCTCGCTTAAGAAGAGGATAGCGAGGAAAAGACCGAATCGCCCTTTAAGTGGGTCCGTTGAAAGAATGGACCACTTGAAAGGTTTCTGATCGCCGAATCGCGATGAATCAAAAGACAAAAATCATCAGAACGACGAGACCTTTCCAACGAACCCAAAAATCACGGCGTTTGGAATATTTCGGAAAAACACTCAATTTTCCCTAAATTACAAACTACCCCCCTGTTATGATCAAACGAACTCAGAATCAAACGAAACTTTGTAGATACTATTCTAATGCTAAAAGAAACTCGTTCATGATCTAAACCCACTTAAATATCTAAAATATAATTAAATAAAATAATAACAAATTAAACGGGTCAACGGGCCGGGTTTTGGGCCCAACTGACCCAGTAAGGTCACGGACCTTACAACACAACCCATATAAACACGATCTCCATCAGCACGTCCAAAACTCCATTTACGGCCTACATTTACAACAGGTATTTTCATATAGATATAACCCATCCACGCCATCTCCATACAACTATTCATGTATATCACCAAATATAATTTTGTTGATTTTGCTCCTTCGAGTGCTAGGAAGATAACCTCCTAAGTGTGTAACGGGTTTCAATGCTTATTGATAAAGAGGCAACTGACGGGCATCCATAAGACGGCGCTTAACGAAACTTCTACTTTCCTAAAAGTATATTTTTGCAAATTTCTGAAATTTTTAAAATTTGGGTACAAATTTTGTGTGAAAGGTCAGTTTTGCCTTTTTTCTCGAAAAACGTGATTTTCTGAGCCTCAAACGAAAATCGATACAACGTAAAAGTTATCTAAAACAATAAAATGAGTCGAAAGACATAAAAATTAGAATTCTCCAAAATAGGCATAAATTTTCCCAACCTCACATGAAATACACGGGCGCCCCATCCCGCGTAAAACTAAATCTATCGGTTCTCGAAAATCCCTAAAGCGATACGAAAGGCTATTCTAGCTTAAAATTAAGCTAATCGTCCTCTAAACCCACTTAAACAATAATCACGATTAAAATAATAATAGAAAATACCGAATCGGGGTCGGGGTCTGACATCCTCCACCCCTTAAAGCCACATTTGGTCCTCCAAATGACCACTAACCTCTGGGAAAAGCTGAGGATTTCTTTTGGACCTGATCACGAAGTTCCCAAGTGGTCTCTTCCGGTCCATGATTTTCCCACCGAACCTTTACCCACTGAATTGTTCTGTTCCTCAACTCTTGCTCTTTAGTATCAACAATCTCAGCCGTCTTGTCGATGTAGGTGGCATCTTCTCGAACTTGCAACGGTTCATGATGAAGCACGTGTGAAGGGTCCGAAACATATTTCCTCAACATCGATACATGAAACACATTGTGCACACCTGAAAGTTCTAGAGGCAAAGCTAATCTATAAGCCACTTCACCGACCTGACTCAAGATCTCGTACGGTCCAATAAACCTCTTAGATAATTTTCCTTTCTGTCCAAATCTCAGTGTTCCTCTGACCGGAGATACCTTCAAAAATACTTTATCTCCAACTTGAAATTGTAAATCCTTCCTCCTAACATCAGCATAGCTTTTCTGTCGGCTTCTCGAAATCTTCAGTCGTTCATGTATGAGCTTGACTTTATCACTTGTTTCCCCAACCAAAGAGGGTCCATGAAAACGGCGTTCCCCGACTTCTTCCCAACATACTGGGGTTCTACACTTTCTGCCATACAACGCTTCAAAAGGAGTCATTCCTATGCTCGCATGGTAGCTGTTGTTGTAGGCAAATTCGCAGAGGGGTAAATCCTCATCCCATTGACTCTTGAAGTCATGTATGCAAGCTCGAAGCATGTCTTCAAGGGTCTGTATAGTCCTCTCCGACTGTCCATCGGTCTGTGGGTGATATGCTGTGCTGAATTGAAGCTTCATCCCCATTGATTCATGTAAGGTCTTCCAAAATCTCGAAACAAATCTACTATCTCGATCTGAAGTAATGGAGACCGGCTGACCATGGCGACTGACAATTTCTCTCACAAAGGCTTCAGCTAGGGATAGCATGTGCATCTTCTTTCCGGTCTTCAAGGGTATGAAATGCATAGACTTCGTCAAACGATCCACTATGACCCAAATTGCATTATTTCCTCTTCCTGTAGTCGGTAGACCCGAAACAAAATCCATAGTTATATGCTCCCATTTCCACTCCGGAATTTCCAAGGGTTGCAAAAGACCTGGCGGCTTCTGATGTTCTGCCTTCACTAATTGACAAGTCATGCATCTAGACACGAAGGCTGCTATCTCCCTTTTCATGTTATTCCACCAAAATCTACTCTTCAAATTATGGTACATCTTCGTGCTCCCCGGGTGCATAGAGTATTTCGTGTTATGAGCTTCAATCAAAATCTCATTTCTCAAGTCATCTATCATTGGAACGCAAAGCCTGCCGCGGAAGTACAAGACTCCATCCATGATTTGAAAATCTGGACGTTTCGAAATGTGCTCAACAATCTTTGCTAAGGCTGGATCTTGCATCTGATTCTCCTTGATTCTCTGAATGAAGACGGGTTCAGACACCGTCATATTCGCCAACACGACTCCTTTCCTCAAAGGTTGGAAATCCACTTGCAATTCTTCAAATTGCTGAAAATTATAGAATCCTTGCAGACTGGCCATATTCACTAACTTCCTGCTCAACGCGCCTGCTACGACGTTCACTTTCCCTGGATGGTAGATAATCGGAAAGTCATAGTCTTTAATGTACTCCATCCACCTCCTCTGTCTCATATTTAATTCCTTCTGCGAAAATAAGTATTGGAGACTACGGTGATCTGAATGTACTTTAAATCTTTCTCCGTACAAATAGTGTCTCCACATCTTCAACGCGAATACAATAGCCGCCAACTCCAAATCGTGTGTTGTATATTTCTTCTCATATTCCTTCAGCTGTCTCGAACCATAGGCTATGATGTTCCCATTCTGTATCAACACACAACCCAGTCCTATACCCGAAGCATCCGTATAAACTATGAAACCGCCACTGCCTGAAGGTAAAGTAAGAACTGGTGCAGAAGTTAATCTTTCCTTCGACTCTTCAAAACTGGCCTCACATTTATCTAACCACACAAATGGCACGTTCTTCTGGGCTAACTTGGTCATAGGCGCTGCAATTGCTGAGAAACCTGATACAAATCTTCGGTAATATCCTGCCAAACCCAAGAAACTTCTAATCTCTGTCACATTCTTTGGCCTTTCCCACTTGACCACTGCCTCGATCTTTGATGGATCAACTGCCAGTCCTTCCTTCGATACGATATGGCCTAGGAAAGAGACTCGTTCTAGCCAAAATTCGCACTTCCCAAACTTTGCATATAATTGGTTTTCTCTCAAAAGCTGAAGTGAAGTCCTTAAGTGCTGCTCATGCTCTTCTCTTGACTTGGAGTACACAAGAATGTCATCTATGAAGACGACGGTGAATTTATCTAAATATGGAGTGAAAATTTTGTAATAAAGGCCAGAAACACCGCCGGTGCATTCGTGAGTCCAAAGGGCATCACCAAGAATTCATAGTGTAAGTATCTAGTCCGGAAGGCTGTCTTCGGGATGTCCGATTCTCTGACCCTCAATTGGTGATATCCTGACCTCAAATCTATCTTCGAGAAAAATCCTGCTCCTTGTAATTGATCAAACAGTTCATCAATTATGGGCAAAGGGTATTTGTTCTTAATGGTCACCTGATTCAACCTCCTGTAATCTATACACATCCTCAGACTTCCATCTTTCTTTTTGACGAACAACACCGGGGCTCCCCATGGTGAAACACTGGGTCTAATAAAACCCTTTTCTAGCAACTCTTGCAACTGAAGTTTAAGTTCACCCAACTCTGCAGGTGCCATCCTGTACGGAGCAATGGAGATTGGAGCGGTCCCTGGCATCAATTCTATTATAAATTCAATTTCCCTAACTGGTGGTAGACCCGGAATCTCTTCTAGAAAGACATCCGGAAATTCGCACACTACCGGGATGTTCTCCACCGCTTGGGACTGTTCATCCCTTATGACAAAAGCTATGAACCCCTCACAACCTGTTCTCAACAACTTGGATGCAGAAAGAGCTGAAATAAATTTAGCCTGAGAAATCCTTTTCTCTCCCTGGAACTTCACCTCAGTGGATAACTCATCCAAAATAAAAGTAATTGTCTTACTAAAGCAGTCCATGGAGGCATGATGACCCGCCAGCCAGTCCCTACCTAAAATAACATCAAAGTCATGCATGTCTAATAAAATGAGGCCTACAGGAAAAATAACATCTCCTATCCTCACTGGGCATTTAGGGTAATGTGTACTATACACAACTTGTTTCCCTACTGGAGTTGTGACAGTCAAGACAAATTCTAACTCACAAACAGGTACACTAATCAGCTTTGCAAACACAGGAGATATAAAGGAATGAGTGGACCCTGGATCAAACAACACTTTAGCTTCTATTTCATAGATTAAGAGTTTACCTTCAACTGCATTACCAGCTGCATCTGCGTCCACTTGGTTCAGATGATTCAGGCGACCTTGCTGCTGTGGTCTATTTCTGTTCTGATTCTACCTCCCTTGTTGCACATTTCTATTTTGTTGTTGAGGTGGGCGAGAATTCGGGTTCTGTTGTTGTTGACGCTGTTGCTGCTGCTGCGGTTGCCTCTGCTGATTCTGCACTGCCTGTTGGTTCTGCTGTGGTGCTTGCCTAGGCTGTTATGGAGGTCTATTGTCCTGGTTCCTGATGTTTGGGCAATCCTTGACTAGGTGGTTAAACCCACCACACTTGTAACAAGCTCATGTGATTCTATAACATTCCTGTGATGGGTGGTTCTTGCCACAATGCACATAACTAGTCTGTGTCTAAGGCTTCTGAGGTTGTTTCTGTCTCTTCCCTGATAGGATTTCTGCCCTTGATACTGCTGCCTTTTCCTCTGATTATCTTTGATGATTTGGTTATTGATGTCTTCAAATCTGTAAGCCCTTTTTATAGCCTCCTGGAAAGTAGCTGGTGGTACCACACCTAAAGCATCCCTCAAGATGATGGGATTAAGTCCATCCATAAACGTAGTGATTTTCTTCTCTTCCGTATCCACAAGCTCCGGTGCATAACGCGACAACTTCTCAAATTTTATAAGATATTCAAGAACGGTCATGTCCTCTTGCTTGAGCAATTGAAACTCTGCTGCTTTCTGCTTTTTAATGTGTGCGGAGACATATTTTTCACTGAATTGCTGTTTGAAGGTGGTCCAAGCAATCTCATTCTCAATATTTTGATAGCCCTCCTTTATGGTCTTCCACCAAATATCCGCCAATCCAGTGAACATAGAAGCTGCTAAATGAACTTGTTGCCTGCCTGTGCATGTAAAAATATCAAAGATGTTCTCCGTGTGGGCTAACCAGTCATCAGCTGTTAAAGGATCTTCTTGTCCCATGAACTCCTTAGGGCCTCTCTTTCTAAACTTCTCAAACAAGGTGTTAGGATCCCGATCTCTATTCTGCATAACTTCCATATTAGGCATTGGTTCTGGTCTCCTACCCAAAACCTCAAGCAACTGCCTCTGAACCTGAGTCAACTCTTCATCTTTCTTTGCCATCTGCTCTTGAAATCTTGCTTGATTCTCATTTGTTTTCTGTTGTTTCTCAACCAGTATCTGCATAAGCTGTTGAAACTGGCCTGCCATATGATTCTCGACCCCACTATCATTATTGCTGCCTGATGCATTAGCATTCATTGGAGGGCTGCGTGGAGCCATGATGCTGCAAAACAATTTGTTAGTACAACAAAAAAATTTAAATAAAGCGTGCCCAAACCCAATCGATACTAGATAGCGAGAATTCTAACGGATCCTTGCCACGATCCTATGTTTCTAATCCAATTTTTAATTGCCTTCAATATTTCTCGCTCTGATACCAAGCCTATCACGCCTCCGGACCAAGAACCTATAATTAAGTCCGTAATCCGGGGTCGTGGCATGGCGAGCTAGAAAATTTCGCCCGCACACGCATGGTTCCCACAGGTTTTCCGCTGTAAGGATCCTCGAAGTTCGATCCATTATGAGCTAGCAATTACATTCACAATATATATAGTTCGCGGAAGCATTGTAGCAAACAATCAATTCCAAACATAAGAGTAAAATGGATATCCATCCATGACTAGTATCAAAATGAGAAACATATTATATATGGGCCCCAAAGTTAACTTTAAGTTCATAGAAAAGAAGTTGTTTAATTACAAAACCCCAAAAGAACAAGCCAACATTGGCTATGAACAAAATCCATCAAAACAACTAGCCCAAAGTGATCCGCAGTCAAAGTACGATCCGATGTTTAGACAACATCGTCGGCTTGCCACTCACGTTCAGTCTGCTCTAAAGCCTCTTCCTCAAGCTGCGTCTCAAGGGCTGAGGGGTCAAGTTCTGGTACCAAACAATAAAGGGTCAGACACGACGGTCTGGCAAGTAAATAATACAAGTAACATAACGATAGGATTTCTAAAACATTAGAGGAGAAGCATACTTACAATTGAAATCCTAATAAAATGATAGAGACAATACAAGACCATTTGCGAAACATTAAACAATTCATAAAATATAAAGATTTGGAGAAACGATGACAATTTAATGCAACGATAACATTTGAATGAAAACATTTGGCAAACCACATGGGCTACATTCTCTTATTACCGAAGCGATAAGAGCACTCACTCAAAACGTACTATAGAAGTACTAAATCAATACGTACTCTATTGCCGAAGTAACGAGAGTACTCGATCAATTCCAAACCATATAAAAATGGGAGGAAAGATCTCACCGTCGCCATGGCCGGAAACACTCGCTCATATAGAGCTCCAAACTGCAGTCGGTACACAATTAAGGATTCCAAGTCGGGTGATCAATCCAACAAGGGTCCTAAGCTTAGTGGTGCCGGATAAAACTCGAATCGGTACATTCAAAAATCATTTCAAACACTTTCATCGATAAAACAACTACTCTTTACGATTTACAAACAAACGCTTCACTCACTCAATCGAGTAGTTTTATCGATATTATCAAATCGTGGAGAACCACTCACTTCTTTTCATAAATCAATCACATGCGAAACATAAACACTTTTGATAGATTGGAAAAAGAATGATAGTGTATGATGAATCAATGGCCTACCAGGGAGGGTCTCAATACACACTTAATATTCAATAATTGATTTACAATAAAGAGTTCGGTACCAATGAAAATCTTCAATACTTGAGGTAGAAAGTGTGTCTTAAGCCCAAGAAACATCCCGGGTAATATTCCCATGTCGGGCCTTCTTTCGTGTTTTCCAATTACTAGTCAAACATTCAGGCTCCCCAATCATGCGATTCTTTAATGGGTTTATTAATAAGTCAATTAGGGTTATTGGGTCTTAAAGTAAGGAGGAAAGGTGGGAAAAACAGGGCCTCAAAATGGTTTAGAAAGGGCCCACAATTCGCCAAGAGATGGGCCTCAAAAGGGGCCCCAAGATAGTCCCCATTCGGGCCCTGAAAAGGGCCCAGAATTTGGGCTGGGTCCGCTCGAGTGGCCCAAGATCCGCTCGAGCGGACCCATTCCAGAACCTGGTCCGCTCGAGCGGCCCACTGGGTTGCTCGAGCGGACCCAGTTCTGGCTGGGTCCGGGGAAGAGTGCAGAATTTCACTCTTCCAGCCATTTTTGCTCTCCTCTTCCCTACCTTCCTCTTTTACAAAATTTCTACAATATTAGGCCCCCACTTGCCTCTTCAATCCACCATTAACTTCAATCATACACTAACTCATCAATTAAACAAAACCTTCATATAAATTCTCAAGATTTCTTCACTCAAAGTTCACTAAAATTGTGGAGAAGTGCAAGTTAAATCCATGAGATAAAAAAAAGAGAATGAAGACTCATCTCTTTGCAAAACATTGTACCAAGATGAAATGCATGAGCTCATACCTTAAACAACATCAATAAACACTCCCATATATCACATGAAAGTAGAACATAGAATGAAATCATTGAGATTGGAACAAAACACTAAGTTAGTTGAATCATCCACTTGCTTTAGCCAATATGAAGAGCAAATCACACTAAAACTCTCTCTCTCTAGGGTCCCAAGCCTTCAATCTACAAAAGCCCCAAAATGGCTAAGAAGAAAACCCTAGGAGAAATCAATCCTTGAATAACTTTGAGAAAACCTTTGCATATGTGAAAACAAGTCTTTAAATGGGTTGAAGAGACAAGATTTCATAAAAGGAAGACAATGACCAACCTTATGAAGCTCAAACAAGAAAGAAGAGCTTGAAAAGTGGGTCTCTCTTTGCTCAAATCCTTTGAAAAATGGGTCTTAGAGGAGCTTAGGAGATGGAGAAAGATCCTTAGAGATCAATCCTTGGCTTCTCCTCCAAGAAGTTAGCAAACAAGAAGAGAGAGAAAGTGTGGCCGGGAGGAAAAAGCCCTAGGCTCAAGAGTTGCAGGAAATACAAAATGAAGAAGAAGAGAAAAGAGGTTCTCATTATAAGAGGTAGCAAGTGGGCCCCAATCTTCTTAAGGCTGAAAACAACATTTGCAGGCCCCAAATGAAGACGACGAAGAAAACAAAATTGCTTAACGAAATTTCTACTTTCCTAAAAGTATATTTTTGCAAATTTCTGAAATTTTTAAAATTTGGGTACAGATTTTGTGTGAAAGGTCAGTTTTGCTTTTTTCTTGAAAAACGTGATTTTTTGAGCCTCAAATGAAAATCGATACAACGTAAAAGTTATCTAAAACAATAAAATGAGTCGAAAGACATAAAAATCAGAATTCTCCAAAATAGACATAAATCTCCCCAATCTCACACGAAATACAAGGGCGCCCCGTCCCGCGTCAAACTAAATATATCGGTTCTCGAAAATCCCTAAAGCTATACAAAAGTCTATTCTAGCTTAAAATTAAGCTAATCGTCCTCTAAACCCACTTAAATAATAATCACGATTAAAATAATAATAGAAAATACCGAATCAGGGTCGGGGTCTAACACAGATCGTCATGGCAGCAGCTTCCATTTTCGATTCAGAATCTCACAGATCCAGCTCGATCGAGATTGAGAAAGCATGGCATCTCTTCTCCCTTCTCCTGAGGCTCGGCCGCCCCGCTCGTCCTGCGGAAATCGCTGCGAGATGGTCGTTGTTCAGTGCCACGCCTATTGTTGTCGAGTTCCTTTGTTCGATTCCCGATTCGCCTCTTTTTCTGACTCGAGATCTGTTCGTCACCATCTCTTTGGAAGTGCTATTTTCGGCCTTTGGTGAGTTTGGTTCCAATGCGATTGCATCGTTCGTGTCGAGGATTAGGGCTAGGGCTTCATGGCCGAAGAGGCAGTGGGATGGTTGTGTTCGAACCTATTTTAGGAAGCGAAAAGGAGTGAGATTTGATTCACTTGTATTGCCTGCTGCGAAGCGAAGGTTCTGCCTCCTCTGCTTCAGCAATGGCAAGTGGAGGAGTAGACAAGATCGACTACATGTTCAAAATCGTCCTCATCGTCAACTCAGCTATTGGGAAATCTCATATCATCGTTCGCTTCACCCGCAATGACTTCTCCTTAGACTCCAAGGCCACCATCGGCGTTGAGTTCCAGACTCGAACCCTCGTCATCTAGCACAAGAGCGTCAAGGCCCAAATCTGGGACACTGCAGGTCAAGAAAGGTCTGAACTACTTCCCTAGGGTTTCTTCTCTTTTTCCTCCTTTGGATTTCCTCTTCTTTTCAGCTGCTTATTACCTCTTTTTCCATTACCTCTTCTTCCATTGCATTTTGCCTACAGTCGTTTTTTTTTTTCTCCTCTCTCTGGGAAGAGGAGATCTGCTTCTGCACGGATTGAACGGATTAATCCGATCCAATCCGGTCCTCCACGGATCGGATTGGATCGGATTTTAACAGTCACGGATTGGTGACGGATTTCAAATCCGTCAATCCGTAGGTAACGGATTGGTGACAGATTTGGCCCAATCCACACCAATCCGATCCGTGTACACCCCTAATTTTAGATGCTCTTAGATATTTTAAACTAAAATGTAAATTTTAGAAAGATTAGTTAGTAAGTGATTTTGAATTTCAAGGCATTTATCTCCTTAGATAATATTAATATTCGCTCTTTTAGGAACTAAGAGACCGAGAGAGATGCCGTATTGGTTATCTATAAATGTTAATTGTTAAGTTTTGTACTTGGTAAGATTGCAACAACAACAAAACAAAAAAAAATCTCTATTTTCACAGTAGGATGCTTAAAAGGTAAATTTTAAGTTCTGTACTTGGCATATAATTGCATCACTCGATTTTATGAATGTCTTTAAAGATTCTATACGTATTGGCTATTTGTGCATTGTTTAAATTGGAAATAAAAATATGCATACAGATGATAAAATGGTAAGTTCAGATTGAGGTGTCCATCGAGCCCACTTGCTGACAATCAGACATTAGATAAAAATTATAACACATGAAATTGCTACTAGCCTGAATTCACCAATTTTAGAGTGACATTCACTGTTATATTGCAGTTATTTTCTCCACATGTTAAACTCACGTTGGGATGAAGAGAGACTTCTCTCCACTGGTGCATATGCATCTCCACTTGGTGCATTGCACAGATTTTTATTGGACCTCATGGTTCAATCATTTTGGATCTACACTAACAGTAGGGATTGTGATAATAATGACCTTCAAAGAGGAATTAACAAGGACGAGGGTATACATAACTAGCACTTTACCATAAAGATTTTAGTAGTAGAGGATACCTCATAACCGATTAAATTTGGAAAATAAATCCAAATAAGAAGCTTCTCTTCAAAATTGAAACGAATATCTATAAATCATACTTACCTGATTGGGAGGAAAGAAAATACATTTCTTTTTTATTGGATATTAATTGAGTATTTCTAGCCTTTTTTTATAGTTGATAATTAATTTGAATATTAATATTAATTAACTATTTTATTTGGATGATATTTAACCGTGCATCGCAAGGGCTTTCATGCTAGTTCTCTTTGAGGATGTGTTGGATCCTGGAGAAACAAGGGAATCTTCTAAGTAGATTATTCCACTCTTTTTACCAAACATGCCCCTTAAGATCTAAACAATAGGTCAGTTTATTCTTCCAAAAGAATTGTATTTGCATCAAAGTCACTATGAGAGATTTTGGACACTCAAAGGAAGTTCAAAGGACTTTATATGAGCATGAATATGGACAATGTTATTAATAGAATAGGGTCTAGTTTGAGCAGTTCCTTAATCTGCATCAAGGAGATTCAACAGTTGATGAATATTCCGATCAATTTCCAAGGCTTTAATAAATGTAAACTAACACAAAGAGTGAGCCTCATAATTAATTTAAATAGCTTGCTTTAACAGAGGTTTGAATCTAAATATATTGCAAAATATTAATGATTGCGAGACCATTCATGAAGCATATTGGGAAGCAATTTGTGTCGAGCACATACTTAAACAGTCTCGCCTGCGAAAAGCACTAAGTGTCATGAAAAAAAGTTGGGTGATTCTAAACGCACCCACTGCTATTGTTGTACACACCCACATTCTGAATCCACCCACCATATGTTTTATTGAAAAACAGTTTGCTGAGCCCACCCACCATATTTTCCAAAGTGCCCACGAGTTTCCTTCTCCAACGTTCCCTCTCGTCGAGGGTTTGAAGGTTGAAGACGACAGCAACACGCCTCTTCTTGACTGGGTGGAAGTCTTTCTCCTCCAAAAAGTTCCATTGCCTAGCGCATCTTCTTCTTCTTTTTCTTCTTCATACGAATCCTAAAGAAGGTGAGCTCTTGTTCTTCTTTATCTTCTTATTCACATTCCTTTTAGGTTGTAATTTTCACATTCTTTTTAGGTCGTAGTTTTTTTACTCAAAGATTACAAACGTTTGCATTAGGGTTGTAATTTCTTCTTCTTCTTCTCTTTCTCATCTGAAGTGCATAATCTCTGTTCATTTTGAAAAAAAAAAGAACGATGCATTCATCTTGATCTGCTTAGTAACGCAAGTTCGTGCACGAGGTTTATGCACGACAAATGTTATCCGTGCGTAACATTTTTGCACGGCATACATACTTTGTGCAAATGAATTTTGCACGACAAATATCAGCCATGCAAAACACTTTTGCACGGCATACATACGCTGTGTAAATGAATTTACACGGCAATTGTATGCCGTGCAGAACATATATGCATGACATATATGTGCTGGGCACATGAATTCTGCACGACAAATGTTTTTTTTTTTTTTTGCACAGTTAACATGTGTCGTGCAGAATTCATTTGCACAGTATAGTTGTGTAAGACCCTAACCCGAGAGATCTCGATTAGAGTTAATTAAGTTATGCTTTAGCTTTAAGTGTGTTTAGTAGTTTTTGAATTAGTTTAGGATTAGAATAGCTTTTATAATAGCTTTGGAGAATTTTGAGTGCCTTTTTACTTGTGGGACCCTTTGGGGGTTCTTGCTACGAATTGTGTGAGATTGGAGGTTTATCCATGATTACCAAAAATTATATTTTAATCTCGTTGGACTTATCTTGTTAATCCCTACAACTTTCATGTTGACATCGTGCCCATTCGAGAGCCCTAAACCTGACTTTCTACAATTTGAGGGCAAAATGGTCTTTTTACCCAAAATCTGGACACCAATTTCGATGTCACCAAAACTTGCAAAAAATATACTTTTTGGAAACAAGAAATTTCGTCGAGCAACTTTGCCTTCTTCGTCGAATTCGTTTGAAGCCCTGAAAGCCATGTTTTAGCCCGACAAATGTTTTAAGTTGTGGGACCCACTCTCCTCTTTGTATATATAGAACTCACCTTCCTCATTCCACTCTTGACCTAATTCCTGCACAAGAGAAGCTCCAGCAGCAGCCACCTTTCTCTATTCCTCTCTTTGTCTTGTCCATCTCATATCATCATCAAAGCTTGCTCAAATCATGAAGGAAGCTTCACAAATCTTTCTCCCCTTTGCAAGAGCTTTCTTTTGGTACCGTTTTTTAGGGGATTCATAGACTTTGAACTCGTCCTTGGGCTAGCCTTGCTTATTTGAGGACCTTCCAGGTAAGAGCTCTCTTCCATTTTCTAGGTTCTTGTTTGTTGAGTCTTAGAGAAGCTCCATTTCGATTATTGAAAGATTTCGTTTTGTTTTGCTTGGATTTTGATATTCTAGGGTTGGATTTGGGGGTTTTTGTATAGGTGTTTAATTGTGAGCTTAAGAGGTGATTAGAGCTCAAATTGATTAGCTTTGGACCTAAGGCAAGTGGATGAATGGGTTGATTTCATAATTCTTGCTTATAGAATTTGAACTCTTATTAATTGCTTTCACCTATTTTGCTTTATGAGTGTTAATGGTTTTGGAAACATGCATATTGATAGGCTAACTTCTATTAATTGTTTTCTTGAATACATATGCATTATGGTCTTGTTAAAAGATCATTTATGATCATTTATGGATTTTCATTAATATTGTTTGCCTTGCATTGAATGAAATGGAAATGAGTAAGGAGTTAATGTTATGATGGTGGGGTTGTTGGGGGAGTGAGTGTTGGATTGAATGGGGTTTACAAAGGAAGTTTTGAGACCCTCAAATACTTGTAGGAAGGGTTCTCAAAGTGCATAAAAGGAAAGAAAAGAGAAGAGCCGAACTGTACACAGAAAACAGGCTTCTAGACAGTTCGCTCGAGCGACCTTGACACATCGCTCTAGCGAACCCGTCACAGAACCTCGTTGGCTCGAGCCAACCCTCTGATCGCTCAAGCCAACCTGATTCGAGCAGATCCACTCGAGCGAACCCCAAACAGAGAGCAATTCGCCCGAGCGAACTTCCCAGTCCGCTCAAGCGAACTGCCTGTCATGCCTGGGTCAATACTTAAAGGACTTGAAACATTATTTTTAGGTTTGGGGAGGTATTGGTTGGAGCCCCGATGCAATGTAAAGACTTGCATGGCGTCGTATGAAGTCCAAAGGAAGAAGAAACCCCATTATGGAGATTCATTGAGGATTTTCTAGGTTGGTCAATGTGTATAAGGACCCGAGATGTCCCTAATTCTTAAAAGAGTACCAATTTATATCATAACCGACATACGGAACCCTATTCACATTGGCCCAATCTTGAAACCTCAATACCTAGCCCGAAAATGTATGAGGATCCACTCGTATTTGATTTTTAACTAAACTCTTACTCATGGATTTCGAAACCACGATATGTGATTATACTTGCCCCGAGAGCATTGTTTTAGCATATTGCTGATCCATTTAAACCCGTCCCGATACTAGTGTGTTTTGTACCTATGGGTACCCCGCCCCGTTATGTGTATTCAATTGTTTCGATTTTTCTGCATGTTACCTATGAGTCGGCACCACTGAGCTTGGATAACCTTATCGGTTTGATCCAGCGGTTTGGAGATCCCCCTTCTGTTATACCAGCTGCGGCATGGTTCCCGCCTCACCCCGATATACCCGGTTCGCTACCGTGGTCCCGCAAAGTATTATATGTATTTATTGTATAAAATCGTTGACTCTCCTCACCTCGTGTGACTGAGGTCAGCGTCGTTGATTCTCCTCACCTCGTGTGACTGAGGTCAATGTCCCGATGTGCTCTCATCACTTTCGTGAGAGAGGATTTAGCTTTGTGTGGTTGCCATCTTGTTAGTTTCCGAATTCTTGTTACCTTACATGTTTTATTGCATATGTACCTCTTTTAAATGATACATTCTTCTTTTATGAAATTCATTATTTATCCAGGTTCTACTATGTTTCTAAAGGCATCATTGTTTTAAATTATTGTTATATCTTTTCACCCACCTGCCAGACTGTCGTGTCTGATCCATTTACTTTGTTACTCAGGTCCCGATCCCATTGCCATTGAGGAGGAGCCTAAGGAGACGGTCGGTGAACCGCAACGAGTAATCGAGTGGCAAGCGGATGATGTCATGTAGACATTCGATCTGGCTTTGAGGACGACACTTTTGGGTTTTAGTATACATCTTTTTTGGGGGTTTGTTCTTTTGGTTGTATTGGTCTTTGTTGACCATTATTTTGGGGAAATTAATTAACTGATCTTTTGTGTAAACTTTAACTTTACTTGTGGGAATTATGCTACTGATCATTGCTCATTCTGATATCTGTTATATCGATTATAATTCCGTTTTGTCTATGGAATGGAATAGTACTACTATGGTTTGCTACACGCTTCCGCAATATCAAAGGTGTACTGATATGTTTACATGAAAATTAATGGGATTTGTAATCCTCGCCGCAGAACCCTGTGGGAAATCACGCGCATGGATAAATGTTTTCTTAATTCCGTGTGCGGATTAACCAAAGAGATGCACGTGGCGCGACATCAGTCCCGATCCCGGATTTGGTTCCCTAACCCGGTCCGGGGTCGCGACAAGTTGTTCCGAGCAGCACAAGAAAACTTGATTTCTTCTGGAAAAATTCTATATGCATCCCTTAAAGTGTTGAGCACACCCACATCCCTTTATGAACAATGATTTTTAGAGAGCTGTTCATAAAGGGATGTGGGTGTCCTCGGCATAATGGGAGGGTGCATAGCATATAGAATTTCTGTTTCTTATGTTTCGCTTTTTCCTCTTATTGATTTTTTTAACAGGTTTGAAGAAATGCCTAGAAGAGTAACTCGGAGTATTGGTGGCACCTCACATCCGACAGGTGGACATGATAGTACTTCTAGCGAGCCATCGAGAGTGCAGACTAAGATTGGTGTTGCAAGACCTCCTCGTCGAGGTGTGCATGCCAGTACTTCGATTGGCGTCCGTCAACGGCCAATGACGTCTAAACGAAGACGCAGATTGCAGCAAGATCCACTGCCCGATCTGGAAATGCACATAACAACTGAATAGATGATGGATGTACCAAGAATAGGTCCATCATAGCATCTGTAGCGTCGTTGCTAGTGTGATACTCAATGTAGTTGTTCTGCTCCAAATGCATCATGAGTTGTTGCATCTATGATCGACCGGCCAACTCAGTCACCCTCCACTTCTGACGGGCATTGTAGATACTCTTCATCATAGTGGTGTTGTGCATGCCCCTTTCCTGCAACGTTCGAAGGATGTTTTTTGGCTTCACCATACTCTTCGACATGTCGATCAAAACATTGATTTCCTCCCCTGAAAGCCTCCCAGCAAATGAGTGCCCCTCAAGATGTTGTGCGTTTGGATGATTGTGCACCCCACAAACCACTGTTAACATTCAATTATCATCATTTGCCAACTTTCGGCTCCTCAAAGCAAAAGGGCAATTACACTTCTTCGTTCCCGTTGCCTTATTAGGATTTCTATTTTCGGAGACCTTCGATGGACCCTTATAACTTCCGTTTCTCTCACAAGATAAAACTATTATCGGATTCCTACCATCTCCATCAGCATCTGAAGTTTTGATTACAATTACCAAGTCATGTTTCTTTCCAACTTCCCTTGTCCATTGGATTAGGTCCTCTCAGCTTCTAAATATCATGTCAGTGGTGAAGACATTAGTAAAATTCAAAGAGCACTCACTGCCACCGGTTGACTAATTCTCCTGAAAATATGATTGCTAAATCTTAGTATATCAATGCACTAGACTATATGCCGTCCTTGTGAAATATGCTTTGTTTACTATTGCTACGCAATAAATTTTTGCACGGCATATTTATTTCGTGAAAATCTAATATGTTTGATGGTATTTCGCCATGCAATATTCATTTGCACGGCTCTGGAATACAGAGCACAGCGCGCGAATTTTAATTAAAATGCTGGAAACGAAGTCAAGAGTATACCTCCTCTTGGTAGATCATCGCTAGTTGCTTGTCCATATTAAAATAGATAATGTGGTGTAGGGAGATGAGTGCCTCTAATATCTTTAAACAAATGGAGAAGACTTGAGGATACTTTTTAATAGTTGGAGAAGATGATGAGAAAGGAGATGAAAATCAATGGGGATGAATGAGTGCAGATGAACAGTCTCGAAACTATGGATATAAGGGATAATGAAGAATTAGAATAAGAAGAAGCAGAAAAAGAAGAAGAGGAGATGAGTAGAGAGGAGGGCAAGAAACACCGTAGGAGGACCAAAGGAAGAGGAGGGAGGAGGTTGATGGTAAATGGTGATTTCGTCATTTCACCTAAGGGCATTTTGGTGTTTAAAAATAAAATAAAATGTGGGTGCGTACAGCAATGGCAATGGGTGCGGTTAGAATCACCCAAAAAAGTTTTCTTTTTTCTGCAAACCCATGAACTCCCTCTATCCAAAGGAGGAAAACCCATATCCATTTCGTGATCGATCATGGATGAGGATTTTGATATCCCAGCAGTGGAGGAGATCATCAACGACATGGACATTCCTGATGAGAACCCAATTCTCAAAGCGGGAGAGGAAAAAGAGATCGGAAAGTAAGGCTTGAAGAAAAAGCTTGTCAATCAAGGAAGGAGAAGGTTAGGGACACCCCTGAAAATGGAGATGAAGTGGAAGGTATGTGATGTTAAATTCAACTGATATTGGGTTTTTGTTGTTTTTGTTTTTCTATGTCGATTTTGGTGAAGTGGGTGATCCTTTTTTTATGGTTTTTTTTTTGTTTGGTCTGCAGTTCATTACACGGGGACTTTGCTTAATGGGACCAAGTTTGATTCGAGTAGAGATCATGAGCCACCATTCAAGTCCAAGCTCGATCAAGGTGGGGCTGTTGTTGCTCAATTATGGGCTTTGGTTTGTGTTGAGGATGTTGCTGTTTTTTATGGGGTTATTGACTTTGTTTTGTGAATTTCATATCTGGATACTGCACGGGTACTTCCTTATGTAGATTGAGGTTTTTTTTTGTTTCTTGAATGTGTGGTTCTGTATTTTCTTTCTTTTTCTGGTCATGTTTTCATCAGGGCCGGCTTGAGACAACTTGAGGCCTAAAGCGAAAATTTAAAATGAGGTCTTTTCTATTTTGTAATATTATTATAAATATTTTATTTAAAATCTATTTTTCTCGCTTTTTGTGATGCAAAATTACTAATCGGTGTTGGCCACAAAGATTATAGAGCCTAAAAAAAAAGACAGATTATATTTGTGTTAGTGAGCCATGATTAACATATATTATCAAAACTATATTATAAAAATAAGTATCACATAAGAACAAAAAGAAGAAGGGAAAAATAATATATAAAATGCATACCTTTTGGCTTCAATCAGAACAAAATAAGTTCTTTTTGGAGTCCAAGTTGCAGTGATAGAAGGAGAATAAAGTCTGGAGAAAAAAAAAACCTCTTGAATTGAAGGGATTCAATAAGAACACAGAACACATAGGAGATTGTTCTCTTTGGATTGCAAGCAGATGCAGAAAAAAGCTATAAAGAGGAAGAATTTTAGAACTCAAAATGAATTCATTACTTGTTGTAATTGCAAGGTTTTCTTTTTTTTGCTTTTAATGGCTACAAGCTTTTGGAATGTGAAAAGGTATAAACCATGTGAAGCCATGAAGGAGTAGTTCGTTGGATTTTTTTGGGATGTGGAACTCTCTACAACTTTTCTCATGTTTTCGAATGTGAAAAGTTTAATTCTTTTGGAATCTGAACCGTTTGAAATGGGGCCTTATTTTTTGGGATTTGTTATGAGGCCTTTTGGAATGTCAACGTTTAAAATGGGGCCTTATTTTTGAGGATTTGTTATGAGGCCTTTTGGAATGTCAACACTTTAAAATGGGGCCTTATTTTGTGGGATTTGT
The DNA here is from genome assembly GCA_012931725.1 of Litsea cubeba. Classification (NCBI taxonomy): domain Eukaryota; kingdom Viridiplantae; phylum Streptophyta; class Magnoliopsida; order Laurales; family Lauraceae; genus Litsea; species Litsea cubeba. The sequence continues at coordinate 23,456,262 of CM022951.1, read as the reverse complement.
TATGAGGCCTTCTTTTTTTTGGAGAAACAAGCTAACTTTATTTTTTTTTTTTTTGGAAGTTGAGAACATTAGGGGCCTAAAATTCTGGAGGCCTAAAGCAAGGGCTTTTATTGCCTTATGCTTAAGCCGGCCCTGGTTTTCATGGCGTCTAATCCTTCAAAAAACTAAAATAAGATCTATAGATGGCATCTAATTTCATTTTTTTTAATCGCAGTTCCCTCAGTAATCATTCCTAAACTATTTTTTTTATGATCCTGTAAAAACTCTGTATTTGTCTCTCTCTCATACAGGTTCTTTCGTACACGTTCTCTGCTTTATTGCAATTTTTTTATTGGAATGCATTGCTTGTATCTTTTGTTCATTAAAACTCTTGGATCCATCGTATTAGATAAACGAGAAATAAATCATAAAAAACTGAGGGGTAAGAAAAATGGAGAATTTTATCTTTTGCTATTGATGCAATGAACTATGATTTAATAGACGTTTGGTATATAGACAGTCATTGTGTGGATATGGAACTTCTATATCATAACATTAAATGTTTTCTTATCAAATTGATTGTGGGGTCCGTTCGCACCAATCAGTTGGACCTATTGAGAGAAGTCCACGAGTGGCATATTCGTTGGGTCCCTTACACGTGCTATAAACCCTTTTTTTTTTTGGGCTACTATGTGCTATAAACATTGTAAGTGTCAATTACAGTGTTTATGGATGAAGCTTCTTTGAAACCATTTGGAAAACTTGTATGATTGTCGATAAGTTATGTTTCACCTCAGTATAGAACACTTAAAGAATTTTCGGATGATTCTCCCCTTGTGAAAATGGTGCCACTTTCCAACACTGGGCTTCATATCAAGTCATGTTAACTTACCTATAGAAAAAATATTAGATTAGAATGTAAAATTTGTGGAAAGATGGCCATAGTTAGTGTTTTATTTGGTCTTCTAATGATATTATTTTATGTCAATTTATGATATGCTGCTCAATACGATTTAAGAATAATGAACTACAGGTAGATCTTCAATAAAACAATTAATTCCTATGAATTCTGACAAATTTCATATTTGTTGTCATAGTGATCAACACATTATTGCAATATGTTGAATTTGTCTTTCCTTTCTTCTAATTCTTTGTTGTTGTGCCAGTTTTTAAATGATAGGCCAAGAGATAAAGGGATGGGACCAAGGGATTATAATAATGAAGAAGGGCGAGAATGCTATCTTTACCATCCCCCCTGAATTGGCTTATGGAGAGTCAGGGTCTCCACCAACCATTCCACCCAATGCAACACTTCACTTTGATGTTGAGCTGCTCTCATGGTCAAGTGTCATGGACATATGCAAGGATGACTTTGATGGCTTGTCAATCTTGAGCAGAGCAAGTTATAGATGGGCTTAACAGAGCAGTGATGACCATGAAAAAGGGAGAGGTTGCATTGGTGACTATTGCACCTGAATATGCTTTCTCTTCTGTTGAATCCAAGCAGGATCTGGCTATGGTTGCCCCTAATTCAACTGTATTTTATGAAGTTGAGCTTGTTTCCTTGGTGAAGGTTAGTATGAAAACATGATTTCATTGTTGGCATTATCATATGAAACAAAAACTCATTCAATCTAGCTGGCTTTGTGAATTCTACTTCTTCGTTCAACATAGCCATGTTCTTATTAATTCCACAATCCTTTACCATTTCTTCGCTATTATAGTCTAGGTCTTTATTGATTTACCCTTTCTTCAATGTACCCCTTTTATCTTGAAGGTTGAAAGGGATTTTGCTTTTTACTAATTTTCTTTGCAGGGGTATAAGACATACAAGCACTATTACCAGTGGCCGCAAGATGTTGTCACATCATTTGAATTTGTAGCGGGCCTTAGTATTGCTACCCCTTACACTTCTTTGGCTGTCTTTAAAGTCAAAGCACTTCTAATGCTTAAAAAATGCCATTACTGATCAAGTTCGTTTTATAATTATAGTTCTTGTCGAAGATAGCTCAGGTAAAGAAGAAAACCAGCATTTTAGGCTTGTTGATCAATATGTCAGGCAACAAAAGCAGCTCACAACCTAAGCATTCATGAGCAACCACATGTTTGGCTACCTCAAAGGCTACCTCAAAGAAGACTTTCTAAACGAGCTGTAGTTGTGCTTCAGGTATGGTTGTTTGAGCACTTCCTACATCCATAGGTAAAGCAAATATTTTAGCATATCTTGTTGATGTCTATTTCATTAGTATTGCATGTGTTTCTTTGAAGGAGCACTTTGGCCATTACTATCTTTTGAAGCTTGATTTGATACAAATATTTTAGTATATCTTGTTGATGTCTATTTCATAAGTATTGCATGTGTTTCTTTAAGGAGCACTTTGGCCATTACAATCTTTTGAAGCTTGATTTGATATAGTTGGTGTCAAGAGCTAACTCTACTTATTTATTTTAGGTATCCCACTGATGCGGACAAGCAAATGTTGGCTAAAAAAACAGGTCTTAATAACCAGGTAATCCATGTTGGCTTTAGTTCACCTCCTAAAATCATCTAATTAGATCATTTTTTGTTGCATGCTGAAAGACTAGTGAGAAGATGTATCGAAATTGTATCAACTTGCACTGCTAATTAATGGTTATACATTGCCGTTAGATTAAGCCAACATGACACTATTTTTCCTTTTCTTGTTTGATCAAGTGCCCACTATTATCTTAATTGGTCGTTCAAAGCCATCCATCAAGGGTTGGCCAAGGATGGCGAAACTGCAACTCATTTGTCCTTTTTTTTTTTGCCTTTTATGGTGGATCTTGATTGTATAAAACACTACACTTAATCATCCAATGAAGATTACGTCCAGGCTACAAAAGTCCATATTTGCGACCCTATCTTGCAGTGATTGAGTCACAGGTACCCCTTAGACACACTGCACCACAGTTAAAACGCTCCTGAAAATCCCTCAAGATGTTATTTTCACATGAATGCTTCTTCTTTTTACAGTATTTGAATTGATGCATCTCAAGTGTTCACAGACTTGTGAGGTGAAAGATGCGCACCGCATACGTGGATCTGCTTTTCAAAATCCTTGCAAGAATGGTTTTATTTTTATTTCACTATGAATGTATCTTTCTTTCTTTTTTACATGTTTTGAAGTTTGATGCTATCTCACTTCTTTTCATTTCAGACCTTGTTGGGAGGTGAAGCATGCTTTTGCCCCCCCCCCACCCGCCCCCCCCACCCACCCACCCAAACACACATTTTTTTTCCATCAACTAGAGTCTTATCTCAAGGTGTTAATTTGTTACTTTCTGTTTTTGCCCTTTTAGATACTTCATGATGTTGATTCTTTGTTCCTACCTCTTCTAAATCAAATTTTATATTGCAATATAAATTACTCTTTGTTAGGGTTAAAATTTGAATGATACCTTTAATGTATGAATGAAGCATGAAAATTTTTAATAGAGATATCCCTCTCATTTTGGATCATTTAAGTCTGGGGCCAAATATATCTCTTTCCTTTCATAAAGTGAGGGCTAACATGTATAACAGTGTGAAGATCTTCTGTCAGCCACTCCTACTCTTGTCCCTTACATCAGTGTAAAGATGAATGAGTTGGGCAACAAATAGGTAAAGGAATTTGAAGAAAGAGGGGATGTTTTGGTTACACACGTGGTCATCGCTAAGCATTTTATTCGAGCAAATGTAGAACCAAAAAGATGGTTGTGTGGTTATTATCATTTTTCCCTGTGAATTGAGACCAATTATTCATTTAGATGGTTGTAAACTATTGAGTCCGTGGGTTTCTATGTTTTTTATAATTGAGTTTTGCATGGGTTTAATCTTGCCTGCTTCATGGATGCCTTTTTTGTCCTTTTTTGATGATTGGTAAACTTTTTAAATTTATTTTTGTTGCTTTTCTTTCATAGTAATTTTGTTTCTACATTGAATAGCGGTTAACTTACCTTGCATATTATTTTTTCTAAATAATTTTCTAATTCTCATAGAATTACAGTTTTAGATATTGGCCACATTTTCTATGAAATAACATTCATGTAGTTGATATTGTTTCCCTTTATTACTATACCTCCTCCTATGGTACATTATTGCTTAATTTTGGAGCCATTCGTTATTGTTACATTGTTGTGTACATGATCTCTACAGATATGCATTCAGCAAATTCAGTTTTGCAAGGGAAGCAAGCACAGGTGGGAACCTACATCTATTCTATCATGCAAATGAAATCCCATTTATGTTTGAAGGCTGAAGGTAAAATGTTTGTTCATGGTCATATACAAGCTAATGATGTTCCTCCATTGTTTTATGTGATAAAATGATTGTATATAGTTGATAGTGTATAGACTTTTTTTGGAATGGAAAAGTGTATACTTTTGAAATCAATAAGGAATCTTTTGTCGCAACCCAAAATGTACCTTAGATTAAGTTGGGTATCTCAGTTGTCTGCTAATATCCAAAATTGGCATGACATTTGTCGTTTTTTCGTATTTTTTTAATTTTCTTTTCATTTTAGAGACCAATAGATCTGCTTAAGCTCAATTCTTGAAACTTAGGAATTGCATGTTAAATAAGTATTCATAGGAAATAGTTTTTCAGATACTTATAAAAATGAAATGTTAGCTAAGTACTTGTAGGAAACAACTTTCTTCATATATTTGTTTATACATTGCACGTGCAGGGCTCTCTGGTTTTGGAAGACCCAAGACAAAGGAGCATTGTTCTCAAGACGCAATCATCAAAAGAAGAAAAAGACATCATGATTGCGACAAAAGAACTAGAAACCATGATAGAAGCCATCAAAGATGATAACGACAACCAACAAGAAAAGGAAAATCTCATGGCCAAATCAAATGAAGCAGCATGTAGAACTCAGAAGATGGATAATTGTAGTGATCAAAAGGTAGTAGATTCTGATGGATAATTGTAGCAATCAAAAGGTAGTAGAGGTAGTGGAAGAACAAAGAAAAGTAGACAATGGAGATGTGGATCGAATGACAAATAATGCAATATCTTTATTTGATCCAATGATTATTCCAAAAGCGCCCTACAAATCATTAGAAGACGATCACATTATTCAATTGATTTCAAGTTGTCGAGGTTCCCTGCATTGACTTCATCTTCAGGGATCCAACGATGGATATTTAAAGATCGTGATTTGTTGGTACGAAGAAAACAATTGTTTCATCTAATGGTCAGATCACACATCCAAGCTAAATGTAGATATCAGAAGAAGCAACACCTCTAATCTATTTCTAGGAGGAGGAAGAGATTGTGTCAAGCTTTCAACCCATTCAAAGAGAATGAAGATCAAGAGCATTGGAAAGTTGTACATGTAAGGTTTATGAGTTTGTTGGCTAATTCATTGGGTTATGGACAAAACTTGAAATAAGCTTTATAATGTAATTGTTAGAAGTACTGCTTCAATAGACTTTGTTTATCAAACCAGGAAGTAGTTTCACGCACTCGAGCACGCATATCTGCGCTCGAGTGCACCTAGGAAGTTTGATTCGCAAGCCAAGACAGTAGATGAGTGTGCTCGAGTGCACCCAGGTAGTTTGCTACACAGACCAAGACAGAAGCTTCAAATGCTCGAGCGCGCATCAATCCGCTCGAGTGCGTCCAAGCAGCAAGGCTCAGCACGAGACATTAGCTTCACACGCTCGAGCGCGCATACATGCGCTCGAGCGGCTGGGCTTAGAATAATTCAGATCTGACGAATCTTATCTCTTATTTTGTGCCACTCTGTTTCTGAGATGACCTAATGATATATATCAAGCACAAATACTTGTCCAGGGTTTTTTTCTTGAACCTCTCTCTTGACCCAAACCTAACATCATTTAGAAAGACCTTTTCTCCTCCAAAGCTTTCGGTCTATTGCCCTGAAGTTCTAAGCGTTGGAGATTTTCTCTTCTTCTACTCATCCGAAGGAGATTCACCTTGAAGAGGCATTCAAAGTGATCTTTTCAAGCACAGCGAAGGTGTATGGTGAGCAGTCGGCAAGATAGCGTAATCCTTAGGTTGAGTTAGCAACTGGGAAAGTGTTGTGAGTTCTCTTTTATAACTTTCAATATTTTAGTGCTTGGTTGTCGTTGGCCTAGATGATAAGACCCGTGGTTTTTTTTCCGAGTAGGGTTTTCCACGTATAAATCGTGTGTTATTCTTTTTGTGTGATTGCTTGTTGTTAATCTGGTTTAGTATTAATTGCTAGATTAATCATTTACCTTTGGAAATTTAATAGAGAGATTATTGGGACCTAAGCCTGTGTTAAGGCCGGTTTTTCAATTGGTATCAGAGCGGATTACACTAATCTATTGTGTGATCTATTTAGAAATAATCTCTAATGGATTTCAACAGAGAAGGAACATCTACTACAAAGCCCCCTCTCTAAGATGGAACCAATTATGCTTATTGAAAGGTAATAATGATTGCCTTCCTTAAGGCTATAGACAATCAGGTTTGGGATGTTGTTATGGAGGGATGTGCCGATCCCACCGTGACTGTAGATGGGCAAAATGTGAATAAACCTAAAGCCCATTGGATTGATCCAGAAAAGCCAAGTCAAATTGCAACAATAAGGTAATAAATGCTATTCATAATGGGATTACCCCAGCAGAATTCCATAGAATTTCTGCGTGTCCAAATGCCAAGACAGCTTGGGATTTGCTTCAAACTGATCATGAGGGAACGGACACAGTTAAAGAAACTAAACTCCAAAATCTGGCAGCTGCTTTTGGGACAATTAGAATGAAGGACTCATAAATTAACTTTTGATGAATTCAACACCAAGTTGAGTAAAATTGTGAATTCAAACTTTACTCTGAGAGAACCTATCCCTCGATCAAAGGTTGTCAAGAAAATCTTGAGATTACTTCCAAAATATTTTCGTCCAAAAGTGGTTTCCATAGAAGAGTATCGGGACCTTAATTCCCTCACTGTTGAAGAACTTGTTGGTAAGAATGAGGTAAATCACTGTCAAACCAAAAGGGGAAAGGACATAGCTCTTATGTCCTCAAAATCTGTGGATTATAATGAAAACAGTGATTCTTGTTGTGACTCTGATGATGCTACGTTTGAGTCTTAGTTTGCTAAAAAATCTAAGAAGATGTGGAAGAATGGGAAGTCATTTCCCAAAAAGGACTCTCAATATTCTAAGACACATGAAAAAGGGAGATTAATTTATACCAAAAACTGAAAGGAATCAATCTAGTGCACCTAATATAGTAAAATGCTTTGAATGTCAAGGTTTTTGCCATACTGCTGCCCAGTGTGCCAATTGTAGGGACAAGAGCAAAGGTAAAGCTCTGAACGTTGCTTGGGATGATCATTCTGATGAAGATACTTCTAAACCTGATTCACCTTCAAGTGAGTCTAGAAAATTTGTTGCTTTCATGGCTCTGTCTAATGCTTCTTCCATGCAGGAATCCAAATCAGATGATGATCTGAATATTCATGAGTTTTCTGATGAGGAACAGGATGGCGAGGAAGATTACCAAAAATTATTTCAAGAATCTGTCAGGATGTCTAAAATAATCAAGAAAAGAGCTTTGAAATTAAAGTCTATGGAAGCAAAGAATGTGTCACTCCAAGTGACCTTGAAAAAATTTCAAACAAAGGTAACGCAATTGGAAGATCACCGCACTATCTTATTAAATAACTTAATTATTGTAGGTTAAGAGAATGATTGATTGAAGCTTCAATCGAAAAAAGTTGAAACTGAATTGGACAAACTGCGTAAAGAGCTAAATTCGTGCAAATCAGAAAAGGACAATCTCGCTGGAAATTTGAAGATGGTGCTTCCAGAATTGAACTCTGCAAAGGCTTCGATCAACTGCCTGAACAATGGATCCATGAAGCTTGACGAAATCTTGGGAAGTCAGAAACATGCATTGTCAAAAAAGGGTATATGTTCATGGTACATCAACATAAAAAATAAAAAATAGAAACAAAGGTAAGTCTCAATTTGTTCAAGGACCTACCATGATTGTCATGCCTACTATGTTTTCAAATACAACACACCCTATTTTCACTCATAAACCATATGTACCCAAATCTCCTTCCTATATGTCACTTTTGTGGAATCAAATGACACATAAGACCACACTGTAACAAGCTGAGAAATTATCAAAGACATCAGCAAAGGAGGAAATCCACCTATATTCAAACGGTAAAGAATAAGGCCATCTAGGTCAAAAAATCAGACCTTTGCTGCAATGTGGTCCTCACTACATTGAGTGCAAAAGAATCGGATGTGTGATACTTAGATAGTGGTTATTCCAGTCATATGACCGGAAACAAAGCTCTTTCTACCTCCTTGGAAGACTATAATGGTGGAAGTGTCCGCTTTGGAGATGGAGGTAAGGCTAAAGTCATCGGAAAAGGTATAGTATCGATTCCAGGTATGTCTAAATTGAAAACTGTATATCTAGTTGATGGGCTGAAAACAAACTTACTAAGCATAAGTCAACTGTGTGATAACAATCATGAAGTACACTTTTCATCTAATAAGTGCAATATCGTGGATAAAGAAGGGAAAACTATACTTCATGGGAAGAGAAACCCTGACAACTGCTATGTAGTGTCCACAGAAAATGATTTGTCTTGCAATTCCTCTGTCATTAGCAACATTGATTTGTAGCATCAACGTTTGAGCCATGTCAACCGCAAACATTTGGAAAGGTTATCCAAAATGGTATTAGTTCGTGGGCTGCCTAAACTACAAAAGGCTCAAAACAGTGTGTGTGGGCCAGTCAGATAGGGAAACAAATTAGAACCGCACATAAAAAGATTAATGCTCTCAGCACTAAGAGACCCTTAGAATTGTTACATATGGATCTTATGGGGTCTAACAAAGGTTGAAAGTATTGGTGGTAAAAAATATATCTTTCTTACCGTTGATTATTTTTCAAGATTGACTTAGGTTCGATTTTTACATGATAAATCAAAAACTTTTTCAGTGTTTGCTGACTTGTGGTCTTTACTTATCGCAGACAAGGGCCAAGTCTTTGGAGGGGTCTCCCGTATACGCTCAGATCATGGGGCTGAGTTTGAAAATTATGATTTCTTATCTTTTTGCACTAAAGCATGGAATCAAACACGAGTTCTCAGCACCAAAAACACCACAACAAAATGGAGTGGTTGAGCGTAAAAATCGTGTCGTCCAAGAGATGGCACAAGTCATACTTCATGCAAAAATATACCTCAACGCTTTTGGGCAGAAGCTGTCAACACAGCTATTCATGTTATTAATCAAGTTTACCTTCGGCCCAGTACTAAAACCACTCCATATGAAATATGGATAGGAGTCAAGCCCACTGTTAAATATTTTCACACATTTGGTAGCAAGTGTTACATCATAAGGGATAGAGAGCACTTGACAAGATTTGACTCCGGAAGTGAAGAAGGAATTTTCCTTGGTTACTCACCGAAGTCTAATCCAAATTAAAGCCCAAGATGGCGGTATGTATCCAAGGCATTCGTCCCCACGACGGCCAGCGAGATCCCATACCCCCTGAATGGCTTCTGGATCTTCAGCATCAGGTTGTTGCATGGATTGCAAACGATGATCGTAGTTGAGGTGTAGAGAAGTTCACTACTATAAATGTGTACTTTTACTCAAGTCAATTTAATTGCATGAAAAATCAAAATATTACATGGTATAGTTTGCAATGCTTGATGGATTTACGCTTATTGAGTCTCTCGATGGAAATGAAAAAGTAGATAATATCAATGTACCATTCAAGGTCACATGTTTAATGTTTCCAACTAAGAAGAATTTGATGGATTACGAAATTTACAAACAGTTGGACATGCAACTAAAAGGTTTGATGATAAAATAAGCTTACCTTTTAAACAATTAATTTAGTATTTTTACTTTCCAATAATAAGGACCAGCAAGTTTAGAATGTAGTTGAAAGTACCCCAAACTCTGAGGAGGAGGAAAAGGGGACAGGAGGGGAGGACCCTATTGATTCTATACAACCATTAAAATTTAATGTGAAGGGTGAACTAAAGAAGCAAAACCACGTAGGAAGGCTTCTGCTTTTTTTATCAGAAAATGATGCAAACTTGAACGTGCTATCGGTTCAGTTTTTCTTGGAAATGTATACTGCCCTTATGTTGTCAGCACATACAAATATACTCTCACAGCATTAAGTTTCCATGCTCGCATCAGTTGAGAGTTTGAAAGGTGCCCTTAAAATTATTCTTTAATAATTTAGATTCCAGTACCCTGTTCTATCAAGTAGTTAAAGAAATACACAGCCATGCTCAATATTAGTTTCAAGAAAATTAAAAGTAACAATCAATGGAAATCATTAGTTCTTTTCATTCTCAATGAATAGTATTTTGAATAAATATAAAACGCAGGTTGCCAAGATGTGTGTTCATCATGGAAATTCAGAAACCTATTAACTTTTACAAAATAAAGACAAAATGTGCATTACATAGAATCCACCAATACCAATTACCTGAAAAGATTTTTCATATATAACTTATTTATATTTCAACATAATAAACCAAAATAAAAATCATACTAAAACCATCAATTTCTTAAAATCCCATCTGAATCAATAAATACCAAGAACACCCAACCAAACAAAGAGCATGAGTTAAACAAAATACCGTGATCAAGTAAGAAAAAAAAAGAACAAGTAACCACACCAAAATATGAGCAAAAGTCACAACCCATCAAAAATCTTAGAAAGAGAATAAAAAAAAATACATTCCAAGCAATCAACTTTCTCTCCTATTTTTTACAGGAAGAAAAAGGCAGGTAAGATTTCTAGTTGCTGGTGAAATAAAAACATAATTTACATAATTGAAATATGATATGCAATAGAATAATAACCTTCTTCTTGCAGCTAAGTAGTTGGCAGCATAATCTCATAGGAAATAAATGCAAGTTGAAAGGAATTGAACTCCAATCGAGGAAGTAGCATGATGATTTCATCATTTGCTTCATACATGTTAAGTAGTTGGTAGCATAATCTCACAGGAAATAAATGCAAGTTGAAAGGAATTCAACTCCAATCGAGGAATTAGCATGATGATTTCATCATTTGCTTCATACACACTTATACAAAAAAAAAATCTAGATGGCAAAAGAAGATATAACAGAATAACACGCATAACAACCCAGAAATTTCAAGAAAAGAGACCTATGGATCACTGGCAAATGATGGGAGTATCCACTCATCATTGCCCGTGCATTGTACACAGTATAAACTAAATTCTACAAAAGCCTTCACAATGAGAACTTGAATAATTTTACTCTCATTACAAAAATTCACATGTATATTCTTACTTCTCTGAAGAGCAGAAACCAGATATAACAACAAACAACAACTATAAGAAAAATTAATTTAAGAAAGATCCTTTAACAAGAAAGAGAACAAAACAACAACAACTATAATAACAAAATGGAATTTATGAAAGATCCTACAACATGAAATAGCAAACAAAGAGAAAAAGAAAAAAAAACACTCACATTAAAATGGACCTTAACTTCCTTGTCAAATTTTGATCTCCAGTTTTGCAATTCCTGCAAAAAGCACACATTTGGAATTATAACATCAATATTTTTTTTTTAGTATTTAGAACATCAATATAATGGCATCACATATTTAAAAAAGGGGAAATTCCAAGAATTACTGGTTTCAATCCTTGTATCTGAGTTAGTAGCTCAAACCTCGATTCATTAGATCCTGAAAAAAAAAAAAGATAAATACATAAATGAAATGGTAGATTAATAAAATTTTCAAAAAGAAGGGGCCAAATTTTGCCCATAAAACACTACTCTCTATCATGCATATGTACTTCTACTTTATAGATTTTGATCATACTCAACAAATTCAATAATCACTAAAAAAACTTGACATCAGTAAACAAAAACAACCCAACAAAGTATTCTTTTTAGTATTAAGAACAAGACTGAGAAACCAATCCAAGGGCAACAAAAGAGGGATAATCCACACCTAGGTCCTGTCCTTTTGGAATCCTTGCGCAGGCTTCATGATTTGGGCATCCTTCACATGAATTTGATTTTCCATTCAATCCTGATTGAAGACCTGGGCAGTCTAAAAGGGGAAGAAGAATCACAACAAATAGGTCAGAAATAGAAAACAAAATGAATTAAACAAAATGCTTTTGTCTTCTTCAATGATGAAAGGAAAATAGCATACGTTCGTTGGTGTTTTTAGGGATTTCACAACGGCATTGGTTCCCCATAGCCTATTGTTGAGGCTTTTTAGGCTTTCTTTTATATTGAAGAAGTTTTTATGCTATGACAATAGGCCTTTATGACAACCTGACAATGGTTTTAAAAGATGAAACTTAAACATGGCCCTCACTTGGGAGCAGGACACTTGTTATCAACAAAACAACCAATTCCATCAGATACAACCAAAAAATTAAAAAAAATCAAGAAGCAGATGAAGGTGGAAGGTGAAGCAACAAAGAAAAGAAGGGATTTTTCATAGCAAAAATCTTACCTTTGAGCATCGATTCTTACGAGATGTTGGCTTTGTTTCCTGAAAGTAAATTACAACCAAAGCATTGGTCAAACTCAACTATTGGTTAAGAAAAAGAAATGATGACACATATCTTCAGCTTGACATCTTCTCATTAGCTACAAATTCGAATATCAAAAAAAAAAAATCTCTACAGTGCTGGGTAAATTGCACAAATAGCTTCTAGCTACTGTTCACCGACAACATTCAAAATAGGAATAAGATTGATATGAAAAAGGCAGAAGTTGTTAGGATTTACGTAAATAAAGCTAAAGACTAATTAATTGTTCAAGAGATCTTAACCTGAGTGTTATCTAGAGTTATCTGGGTTCAATAAAATTACATGCCCAATTCCCTTACCTACACCATAGGAAAATTGATCCAAAGCCTCAATGAAAGGCCAAACTCAATATCCCCTGACTATATCACCAAGAAAACAAGTTAGAAATGATAATAATTAACTTCAGAATACTAAAAAGAAAAAAAAAAAAGAAAAACAAGTCAGAAAAGAAAGAAGATATAATACAAGAGTGGGTATATTTCCATTCAATTAGAACATGCTCAAGGATGTAATGCAGGTCCAAAACAAACAAAAAAAAACATTATTTTAATATCTAAAAAAACATTGAAATAGGGTGACTTCAACATTCAACCCACAAGATGGTTCTCATGGAAGAAAAATAGCATTTAGGACACCAAAGTAGGTGGTTCAGAAGAGCCCCAACAGTCAATAGACTTTTTTGCATCATATACTAAGTACTTTTCAGTAAGTTCATATAAGTACCAATCTTGGCCTATATGTAGATGATAAAGGGAAAAAAAACCGTTTGGAAAAGACCAAGCGTCACATGGGTAGGATGTGAATATGGAAGATTGTTGGGGTATCCTCACCCATATATAGACCATCAAATCAAGCAAGTAGTCTTCATCACCAACTTGTGTTAAGGATAAACTACATCCTAATGCATTAAGAGTCAAGACCTATAAAACCTTTCTCACAGAAGAGAACTACATTTTTTTTCATAAGGCTTCTAATTTTGTAAGTATACCGGTGCAATATGCCCCTTTCTCAAGTCATTGAGTTTGAGTTGGCTTAGTGACCCTCCAAATCAGGCTAAATCTGCACCCTAGCTTATAACACACAATCCAATAAAAGGAAAACACAAACCCAATAAAACAAACATAACAGAGTATGCATAACCATCCCCCTAATGTGAATTCCAACACCCAGCAATGAGCAACCAAAGTGCAACCACTTTTTGCATAAAATCCTTGCACTTGAGTTCATATAAACATGGCCCCACAATTTGGCAATCCAGACCATTGATTAGGTGAAAAATATTGTGAATTGCTCTAACATCATCGTATCAATGATCAAAGTATTATCCAAAACTGATGGCAGAAAAGGAAAATAAGAAAAGTTTGAATTGTTGTAGGCAAAAAAGAACACAAAAACAAAAACACACATTTACATCACTTTAGACCTTAACTTGTGTGTCCAATTCATTGATAACACTTGTGTGTCCAATTTTGACCTCTAATTCTACAAATCATCAAAATTAAAACATAAATAAAATACCAACACAATAAATAGAGCACTTAGTTGTATATAAACCCACCTTTGATTCATGAAACGAGTGCAAGTAATATGGTTTACACATTAATCACGATTCATATGTTCATCCAAACTTTCCTGTAACAGTTTTAGCCTGAAACAACCAATTGCATATTAACTGGGTGCTGACTGCTGAGTAACCATAGTTCTTTGGTTTCAAAGAGATCCCTAGTAACAGTCATTTGAGTATGGTTGTATACTGAATCCCTTTTGTTCCAAGGGGATATCAGTAAATTAGCCTCGTAGCTTTTTTCCACATAATTAAAGGAAAATGCCTGGTGAGTAGCTATATTCATACCACCATATTGTGTGTATCAATTAGGCCCCTACTCTTAAAAGGAATCCAAATTCTTACATGGTTTTTATGACTGAAGTGCCTTCAAATCCAATGTTTTCTCATCCTTGTTACACCCCGACTCTAATTAATCTTGGTTAATGCTAATTAATTGAGTTTTAGTTAAATTAATTATGCTTAATTGCTAATTATGGTAAATTAGTGTTGATTGATACATTTGAGTTGAGTTAGTTGAGTCTTGAATCTTGATTAAATGAGTTGAGACCAATTTGACTCGATTTAGTAGAATTAAGGGCCTTTTCGAAATTATGGATTTTCGTAAATTGCATTACTCGCACGTCATTTTGCCACCGACGTGTGTATCTCGTCGAACACGCCAACTTTCATATTTGACTTGACTTCGTTTGACATGAAAGAAACTGTGATTCAGATCTGAATATCACTAGCGGAAGACATTCATGGCTGATTTGTAACATGACAGATTTTAAAAAATCTGATTTGGACAGCATAAATTAGCCATAGTGATCGCAAAAGAACTCCATGAATTCATGACCAACAAGTGTATAATTTAAAGGAGAAACAAGAAGACTATTACCTTGAAGATTTATAGACTTCAAATCTCTGAAATAATAGATCCAAAGGGCCGAACTCAGGCTTGCAATTAGCAAACAAATTGCTGGAATTTTCTGCAGTAGTATTGCCTTTGATCTTCTTCTCTATCTCACTTCCAAATCTGATTGGCTAAGATGGTGGGATCTTAATCTAGGGATTTGAGAACTATTTTCTAAGAAAAAATCTCAAACGTTAAACTTTCTTCAATGAAGAAGGAAGAAGCCAAAGGCTGGATGTGTGGGAGTATCTCTTGCATAGGGATGGACATCCAAGGGTATGTATGGTTCCTTTTATAGAAACTTTGTGGATTGCTTTCCTAAAAAGCTATCTCTTCTAATTCTCATAGATGCCCTAAAAGGAAAGATTTATTTCCTTTAAGAAACACTCCAATTAGAAAAGGAAACTAAAGGAACATCCCACAAACTTTAGCAATTAGTAATCCTAGTTGCACAACACTTACTAATTTAAGTTTCTAATCCAAAAAGGAAACTTTCTTATAGGAATACTAATCTAAAGAGGAGTCCAACTTTTCAAGTAGAGAGACCTACTCAAAGTTGGAAACTTACCCATGGAAATCCTATTATGGACGTCCCACATACTAATGCACACCATGGCCCACAAATAATTTATCTAGAATTAAATTCATGTATGCCATCAAAGGCCTATTTGAATTTAAACTCAAAATTATTTTTCCACTAAAATAATTCAACTAAATGTCATCTAAACATTTTAGGAAACCATGCCAATCTTGAAAAGTGACTAGAGAAGGGACCAAACGACATATTTGCCATTGGCTCCTAAAATGACCAAAATGTCCATGCTAAACCCATAGCAACATAAAGACCATTTTAACCTTAACTCATTCCACTAAAGAGTTATGGTTGAACTCCAGGGACAAATATATAATATAGTAAGCTCGTCATAAAATGACAGTTGTCTTCGACCTACTAAGTGTAATGACCTGAATGCCCCTCTATGTAACATCCATAATCGAGTCAGGTTATCGAATGTACTATCAACCTTCTTGATTACATCTAAACCTTAGAACTTCATATCCTTAACTTAATCATCATCCGGATATCATTCTCTTGGTCCAGGGAGCGACCCACAAGTTCAATATCCATATGGAACATCCATATACTAAGATCTTAGATTTTGATGATTAATCGGATAATTCTAAGGGGACGATCATTCCATCATTAGATGGCATAGATTCTTTATTGCATCTGCATGTCCCAACTGATCAAGTCCGAGTACCCAAAACACAGAGTTGTTGACCCATGAAAAGAATCTCACCCATAGTGAATTAAAACACAAGAACTTGACTTCGTCAGTTCATCCACAAATGCTCAAGATTAAGAGCACTGGTCACTTAGTAGCATGAGGTGACTTAATCTCTCTCAGTGATAGTACTATTTTAGAGATCACACCTACCATGGTCCTGTTCAATGCATTGCATATGCACTAATTAGATAAATCCGAGAAAGACCTCCCATGACTTAGGTAAGTCACCCTGAATACAGGAGAGTCTCTCATTATAACTTATACCAAGATGAAGTGCCCAGCTCCATCTCTCAGTTATGAACAAATATGTTGTTTCCAGTGTCCATGAATTAGACCTATCTGTGTGTAGACACTACACACCTAATTCATTTACTAGAAACAATGGGCCTTACACAACCATACATATATACATGTTTAAGCAGAAAAGAGTCATTCCATTAAATAACCAGTAAACATCCAGTAACAAAAAAATGAGAGTGCAGCTAGTGGGCTTTAGAGCATACACCAATCCCAACAACCAACCGTTGAGACGGTAGACCCTCATCTGACTTGATATGGAAATATCCTAATTTAATGGACTCATTTGCAAATTGGGCTACCTTATCCCTTTATAAGAGATAAGTCATCTCTTCTTTCATTTCTCCCATACTCTCTACTACTCTCCTCCTTCTCTTCTCTTCATCTCTCCTCTTCTTCCAAATCATCAAGAGATTGTTACATGTGCCTTAGGAGCTAGAGGTTGAGCCCACCTTCATCTTCTTCATCTCTCCTTCATCTTTGTGGCAATAGCACACTCTCTACCATCTCCTATCTTTCCTCAAAATCGAAATCCTTTACTAGAGGTAAGTGACAAACTCCTTCATTTAGATTTTTGAGTTGCATTAGGGTCAAATAGACCCATTTTCATACATGCATAGCATTCTCATCAATATTCTATGGTTTTCCAATGTTAGGGTTTGATATATTTGGGGGTTTTCATCATTTACGCTAGAGATTAGTGGAGAAGGCTTGTAAGGCTTGCTTGGAGGCAAGTATAAACCATAAATATGATTTACATGTTGTGCATGTTTATTGATTAACAAATATTTGATCTATGATTTTAGTTTTCCCAATAAATGCTTGTTTTGAATTTTTATGGGTTTGATTTTATGGAAAAAGGATGGATGAAGTTTATTATCATGATTAGAAGCTCAGAGGCTTCACATTTGCAGGTTTAGTAGGAGGAATGAGATGGAAATGAATGGAATGGAAGAAAAGAAAGAATTCCCGAAATCTGGAATTCTGGACAGTTCGCTCGAGCGAACTGGAGTGTTCGCTCTAGCGAACCTGATACTGGAACCCAGGCTCGAGCGAACAAGGGTGTGTGCTCGAGCGACTTACTCTCTGGATGGGGTCCGCTCGAGCGAATCTGAAGCTGTTTTTAAGGCTTCTTTTAACCCCTTAAATGAGTGAGCTTATCACTCCTAGCTTATAATAAACCTTCTTAATCATCCCCATACTGATAATTAGGATGTACACCCCTTTTTACCATAGGAATTAAGGATTTATTTAAATTATGTCCTTAAAAATGGAACCATTAACCTTGCTGATCTAGCCCAATGGGAACCACTAACCTATTTACTATTAAAGAAGATTAATTATGAGGTTTAATGAAATTTTATAACAAGTGACATCAATTGAGAAATAACACATTGATTCTCTTAATTAAACTTGTATTGGATAGAAATGGTTAAGTGGACAGTTAGGTTAATTAATAAATTAAATTGCATTGTATATTGAGTTTTAATGTCTAACTTGACATAACAATCATAATATGTACATCTTTACGCTTCAATAATTTGTGTTCAAATTTTATTATGAAATTCGATTGTCATATTATCGTTTGATATTGATAGAAGATTTGAATTGGATAAGTGTTAAATTTTCCGAGGTTATTATTCAAATTTATTTGTGAACGAAACTTGAATTGTTATTTGATTTGATTGAGTCGGCACTACTTGGCTTCGACCGGATGATACCCGACGAGGTTGAGTCTTGGTTTAGAAAATTGAACATCGCTGCGCAGTAGACAGTTTGGAGCTCCGGAACTCCAGAACCCAGGTAGCTAGGGTGACCTTTGGCCGGGCAGCTAGTGACATCCTAACTAGATTTGCTCTCATCGAGAGGATCGATGAGCTATATGTAGTTGCCAATTTGTATTTGTACTTATATTATTAAATGAATTCAAAATATTATTTTACTCATGAAAAGAAATTGTTTAGTTTTTTTTATTCATTTCATATATTATTCTCAATTTATGATTTCTTCAAGAACCTCATGTAGATCTTGTTTATTGTTTATGCTTGCTAATCATTGTATTAAGATACTACTCTTGGTGTCACAGACACAGCTGCAACTCCCGGCCCTACAGAGGCCCAGGAGGGAGAGAGGGTTACCCAAGAGGTACCTTCAGGATTAGAGGAGTAGCCCGGTGTGGGGCCCATGTAGAGACTCCTCGTCACTAAGACCGTCAAGATCTTTTGAGAGCTTACAGTTAATGTGTGACTGACTTGTTTTTGTGTGGGTCACACTAACCTTTATTTCATTTTGTTATACTTTTGATATTAATGTATATGATGTTTTTATAGAATCTCTTTTGTATAGACAATGTATTTAAATGTATAAATTCTTTTGTTCCAAACTTGAACATTGTAAATGGATTGTACAGGGATACGATATTTATTTTGTTCAGCTTCCGCTATATTAACTGTTGATTAATGGGTTAGTGAGTTTTAACTCACATGTGGTATAGTTCTTCTCCTTCGTGTGCTTGTATTTGATTCACGAAAAGTACAATCACACGGAAGTACGTGTGTCTTCTCTCAGGGATTACCCTAGGCCAGGGTTATTCGGGTCATGGATGTGACAATCCTTGTGTTTCTTGCCTGATGTAATGTGATTTACTTCATCCATTGAGCTTTTAGCCATTGAATTTCTACTACAACCAGCACTAGCTTTTAGGTATTATTATATTGGTTTCATACCAGCAAATGAAAGCTTGTAAGCCTACACTACCATACCGAAAGACGTGATACTTTTTTCTAGGTTGGGAAGTGTAAATAATGCCTCCCTTGTTAGCTGAAAACTCTACCTACAATCATGTATTTGGAATTACAGCATTTGGCATCAGAATGTGGTTGAGAAGAATTTCCACTTAGTTTTTTTTTTTCATCGTAAAAGTAATTGAAACGATAAATACCAGGGGCTATTATTCCTCCTTTTGAATACATCATAGATATAACTGATCATGTAGTTGAGACCTAAACATCAAACTAAGGGGGTGTATGGTAACTCTAAAAATAAGCTCGTATTTGAAAAACAATAAAGAGGGTTGAAAGAGATTTAGAAAATTACCTTTAGACATTGAAATGGATCAATCGACAAATCAGATCCGTTGCAAGCTAATTCAAATCAAATCCCCTATAATAAAAAAGAAAAACCACACGAAAAAAAAAAACAAGCATAACAACAATCCAACGAATCTCTTAAATAATTAGATCCAATTGAAGCAGTATCTAGAACATGATTCTATCAGGAAAAAAAAATACAAAATCTAACAAGAAATCTACAAGGAGGAAGAAAAGAAAGACATCAAATCTAACATCGAAGGAAAGAGATGGTGGGAGAGGAATCGAGAGGAGATGTGAAGAGTCGTGAGAGATGTAGGTGTAACACTTGTTCCTTTTTTTCAAGCATGACGAGGCAAGCACTCATCTCAAGTGAGGTCCATAGCATTTTCAAGTGTGAAATGCATCTTTGAAGTGGGCTCCATGAGGTGTAGAGAATTATCCAAGCAGGTAACAAGCACGACACTTTCTTCACTTTTATTATAAGGGCAATAGATTATAAGGGCAATAGATAATAGATATAATAGTAATAGATATGTTCAACGACTAATCTATTTTTGCTACTTTTCTCATGATTCATAATGAATCATGCATCCAAATTTGATTCCAAAGACATTTTAGATCTTTTAAAGAGATCTAACGGTTTGGATTTTGAAAAAAGGGCTCACTGAAGTGGAGAAATTGAGATCCAATGGTTCAGAGTATTTTACAAGTATCTCAAAATACAAGAAGGATTGATGGCTGGTATTTAGTCATATAGCTGTTTTGGGCCTTTTATACATGATTAACGGCTCGGATCTTAATTATGTGACCTAAAAAAACTAGATAGATTTTCAAATATAATCCCCATCACCACATAATCCCCAAATAGATTTTCAAATTTCCATATAGCTGTTTTGGGGCTTTTTGTATTTTTGTATTTTTTTTCTCCCACTTGGGAAGATTAGGGCTTGACCCAAACTCAGGGCCAGAAATCGTGGCACCATCTCAGATGGCCACGTGCAAGTCCTTCACTTCGAACTCGACGCCCAAACAGAAACACAAGGAAAAAAGGGCTTCTTCTTCTCTCTCTCTTTCTTTGTTTGTTTTTCTGTAAGATACGACGAGACAGAGAACTGGTGCTGCTGAAGATTGCAACGAGAGAGAGAGAGGGAGCCGCTGTTGACGATGGTGGTGCTGGCGGTTCGTGATGCACGGTACGCCTCCTCTCCGGGCTTCCTTCTCTCTACGGTCCCTTTTTTTGTTTTGTTTTTGGCTTGACGCACAGAGAGAGAGAGAGAGGGAGAGAGAGAGAGAGAGTTGGATGGGGTTTATGGGGTTTCTGTGAAGGGTTTTGTGGGTCTTGCGATTAGGTTTTGTGTGTCTCTGGGTGATCGGATGGGTTCTTTAGGGCTTCGAAAAATGTGGGGGGATTCCGGGATAGGACTTTTGGTAGATGGGTTTGGGGTTTTTATTTGAAACGAATTGGATTTGCCCGAGATTGGGATTTGGGTTTTGGAATAGGGATTTTTGATGAGTTCGTTTGGGGCTTTAGACAATGGAACGGATGGATGGGACTGATGATGTTGATGATGGATGAAATCTACGAAAAATGTTTGAAATGGAAGTAGACTCGCAGGTCATCTCGAATGAGGATCTGATAGGGATCTTTGCTCTGATACCAATTGACGCAGGGCGGGCAGGGAACAATAGCCAAGGGGGAAGAATAGACTCCTGGGTCGTCTAGGTCTCATTCCATAGGAGAAAATCTTATAATCACTGGATAGGAGAAAATCTTATAATCACTGGACTTATTGTCCCAAAGAGGGATTACAATCCTTTATATAAATAAGATTCTGTGCCATAAAACTTTACTTTAAAATTTAACTGTTAGTAGGAAATAGGAAGAAGATGGACAGTGCATGATCTGGATGTCTTCTCCTGTTCCTGTAGTAGCCTTAATGGGCTTGGGTCCTTGGTTGAAACTTTTGGGCTTATGAGATGGGGCCAATGGCCTGGCAGACCCTTCATCATGGGTCCTACAAAAGGATAGGTAAGATTCAAACTTGTGAACAGTTGATAGCCAAATTCTTGTCTGTTCTTGGTTGTATTGCATTTGGACTTTGATTTACATTCCTCTTCCTTTTTCAGTATATATCTCTTGTTGTGTAACCTCTTTTTCTATTAATAAAGAAATCATTCAATGATTTAAGCTGTTGATATGCTGCTGATGTGGATGGTGCCTATTTTTTCCCTCTTTCTTTTTTTGTTCAATACTATATTTTATTTCTCAACTGTTTACTTTTTGGACATGAATTGGAAAGTTTTGACTTCTTTACTTCTTACTCCTTTCTACTTATGAAATCCTCAGAATCCAACTTCACTTCTCCCTCAACAGCTATGCTGTAGCTCCCCTTCATATATTTTGAAATTCTTCTTCCATCATCAGGATTCAGGGCTCAGCTCCTTGTTCTCATTAAGAATGAAGTCTAACTTCCATGACTTGAACCGATGTTCAACACTCCACCTATCAGGTTCTTAAGAATTCTTAACAGTTGCTATCTACTACAAGATGACCATGCTAAGAATTTTAAATATCATTAAAGCTTCTCTAATTGCGTGATATTCTCTTCGGTGGAATCGTTCAAATCAATTGGACCTTAAAAAACCAGCTTCATCAACCTAGGCCTTTAGAAGCCCCATCCACATTCAATATGAATTTCACTTTCCTTTTAGGGATGGGTCAGTGGGTTTCAGCATGGCTTCATTCTCTCCATTATTAAGCTTCCTGCCATCACACAAGCCTCGCAATTATTAATCAATCATTAAGCTTTATATGAAGATTTTCCTCTCTTCACAAAGCTCGCTTCCCTGCCCTTATTAGCCTAATAATATCTTGAAACTCTTCGATGGAGCTTTTCTTATCTGTGAAGATCTCATCATTCCTTTGACCTATATAAATTGCCACTTTTACAAACTTCTCCAGAATTTTGATCTTCCTTTTAAAATCGGCCCGAACAGTGAACACTAAGATTTAACTACATCACCAATAGCTCTAATCTGTTTGGTAAAAGTACTTGTAGGGTGAAGTGAAGATTGAAGAGAGAATAAAATATTAGGGGGTCTAATCATAATAGGACGGAATTTTGTTTTAGTGGCTTGATAAGGAATTTTTTTGACTTTTTGGGTAAAAAGTAGATAGATTTTTGTCTTTTAGTGGCATGAAAATGCTGCGTTTAGAATTTTTTTTTTAAAATGAGGGAGGGAATTTTGAAATTTTGTACTTTTAATATGACCCCTAGTCTTTTCTTGTTTGGTGAAAAGTGGTTTTACTTCACTCCACCTTACTAGTGAAGTGGCCAAACATAAGGAACGACCATGCATTTCGATCAAGGAAAGGAAGTACATCTGATTAGAGTTTTTTTTTTTAAATTCAAATCTGATTTGGAATCAGATGGTAAACTTTCTGTATCTTGCCATTTCATAAAAAAGAAATGGTGGACAAAATATGCTTCTATGCCCTTTTGTTATTGGAAATATGACATTGAGTCATTGAGCACCATCCAACTGTGCTACTGGCTCTTGTCAAGGCACTCTCCACAATTGGGGATTTTGCCTTTAACTACAGGTGAACAGAACACCTCAACCCTTGACTGTACTGCAGGCTCTTGTCAATCCTTGCCCCAGAGAAACGGAAGGTGGATGATTTGAGGATTGAGAAATAGATGCCTTGAAGAAGAATTTAGACGAAATCTACAGCACCCTATTTCCATTTCCTAACCTCATGATTGTCTCAATAAATGAAAACTTCTGTTAGAAAACTTAATAAGGACTCATACTCCATAACCTCATGATTGTCTCAATAAATTTGGAAGTCCTTCTCTAAAACAAAAAAGAATGTGGGAATTAATTAGTCATTGGAAGTCCTTTTCCAAGTGGGCATGGTCTCACCTGCTTGAGCATATTTGACATGGATCCCATGTGTGTAACATGTAGTGTTATGTGGCTTGGTGCACCCAGGGGTCGTCCCTTCTTGGTTAGGACTCAATTTATTTTTCATTGGGCCCACATTGAGTCTAGAGATATTTTAAAGCAATTTAGGCTTATTAAACTTTAGATTCGAGTCCTTGTGTTTGATTGGGCTCCGATTTAAATGGATTAAAAACCCATCATACCAACCAGATTGATCCAAATAACTCAATGCTTGATCCAACACAGGATCTATGAATTTCAAGAATCCTAGAAAGCCTGATTCAACCAAGTCAGCATTGACTTGGTTGAGTCGAATCGACACAGATTGGCATTCGGCTAACATGATCTGGCATGAGAATGGTATGATTCAAGTCAAACAACAATTCGACCAAAAACATATATAGGAATTCCTAAAGGGAAAACATGTAGTTGGCTGTAAGTGGGTGTGCACCATGGTTTGAATATACATCTGGCACCAAGTTGGCTCAGGCGAATTGACTTAGTGCTGATCAATACTAGTACGAGTCTGGGACTAGAATCCTAAAAAACCCTATTTCAATCAAGTCTAGACTTGGTCAAGTCGAACCAGCTTACACTGGAATGGGACTGACATGCTCCGGTATGAGATCGGTACAGACTAAACACTGATTTTTCAGAAATATACAAAGTTGTCTGGTTGTCCCTGTATAGTCACATCAGTGTCTGAACTTTTGTGCCAACTGCCAAGATCCTTCGAGAGTGATTGTAGCCATAAAGCTTCACATGTTCCATGAGCCATAACTCTTTAATTTGCTTCAGCACGTGATCTGGCAACAATATGTTGCTTTTCTACTTTTACATGTAACAAGATTACCTTCAACGAGTGTACAGCACCCTATAGTGGACCTCCCGTTTTCCTTGTAGCCTGCCCAATCTGCAACTGTAAACACTGTCACATCCATATTATTATGTTAGGTATAAAGTAATCCCTTACTTGGTTCTAGCTACAGGCACTTCAAAATCATCTAGAACTTGCAAATTTGTCATTCCTGCCTTACAATGAAGAAAAAGTAGTAGAAAGAGGAAACAGGATAGAGGCAGACTCCGCTGAGCCCCTAAAGACCCGACTTGTCTATGACTGAGTCTGAGTTGACTCAGACTCGGCCAAGTTTTAAAATCCTGATATCTCCTTTTCCATATCACCAACTTCCTTTCCATTCCTCGAACCACCAGACCCCACATTGATGTTCAGACTTGATTCACTCCTCATGGTAGGCCTAAATGATAAATTAATTCACTCCTCATGGTAGGCCTAAATGCTTTATCAATAGCATGTCTTCAATCTGCATTACAGTTAGCATTATAGTTTATTACTGCTGTGAAGTCTTTCTTTGTATATACCTCCACTCCCACCCCAACCAAAATGCTCTTATTTTGATTTTTGAGCTTGTACTGCTTTGCTATTGCTTTCACTTTTGCTATCCTTGCCACTGAAGCATCACAAAGAAAAGCGTCACCTGCAAACTGCAAATGAGTCCAGCACAGCCTCTATTGCCAATGTCAAAACCCTTCAAAGGCTCCTCTTGAGAGGCTCATTAGTTTCCCCGTTCCACTCTTTCTCTGCTCTTGTAAACAAGAAAGAGGATGACAGGTCTCCTTGTCAAAGACTTCACCCCTTGAACTGTTGAAGGTGGATGAAGTTGAACCACCGACCAAAGGCAAATAGGAGTTTTTAGATAGACATTATTTTTTTCCAAGCCCTCTATTTCTCACCTAAGTGCATTTTAGGGAGCATATAATCCACAAATCGCCAATCTATGTGGTCCTAAGCTTTCTACACTTCCATTTTAAACAACGAACCTTCCTTGGCAACTTTGCTCTTTATCTGGAATGAATGTCTTCATTAACTATTATACTCCATCTAAAATCTACCTTCCTTTTATGAAGGCTCCATGTGATGGACCAATGATACAATGTATTACATCCTGACTCCTGTAATCAAGAATCTTTTCCATTAGTTTGTAGATGCACCCCACCAAGCTGATCAACCTGAAGTCCTAATTGTCTCCCTTCTGTATGAGAGTAATAAAAATGGAATTCATTTTCTCCCACCTATGAATTTCATTGAGCATTTCCAAGAAGTCTTCTCTAGGGAATTTATGGCCAGCTTTAAGTGGAGTAGAAATAAAGTCCATCGCTATCCTATCTTATCTCGGTCAATCTTCTTGAATGTGACCTCTATCTCTACGGCAAAATCTCTTTCCAGCCATGCTGCTTCTTCCACAGAAATTGCCACAAAATCAAGTCCTAGAGTCAACTGGCTGTGTTCTTTTTTAGAAAAAAATAAAGAAAGATTAAAAGAAAAATAAGAAAAAGAAAAACTAGTTCTTGATGTCTTCCTTTCTTTCAAAAGGATCCACAAGTGCTAGACCATGAATGCCAACATCACTCAGAGAGATTCTCTTATGCTTATCACAAAAAGTTCTTGTATTCATGTCACCCTCCTTGAGCAAATCCGACTTTTTTCCTCAATGGAATCTTGTGTTTCTTGTATTAGCAAACAGTACCACAACTTTTTTATTTTATTTTATTTACCTCTTTGTGCCCATTCTTGATCATATATACTTCTTTCTTCTATCAAGCCCCACTTTTTAACTTTCCTTTCAACATCATCCTTCCAATCAATATTGAGACTACAACCCTTCCACCATTGATATAAGCCCTGGATGATTTAACCAATCATTAATAAACTTGAATGGATGAGAGTCACAATCATGGATGAAAATCGCGGTATTGTTCGCGGTCCGTCGCGGTGTGAATTTTTTTTTATCCAAAAAAAATTTAAAAAAATATTCAAAAAATCCAAAATATTGTAAAATGCTAGCAAACATGCTTCTTTTCCATTAGTAACAACTATAAATCAAAATATCGGTTCACCTAAGTTAAACATCCTCTATCGCTATTATTCATTATTTGTATTAAGTTTTTGTGTTTAATCGTGGGCCTATCATAATAAATGTATTTCTTCTGTATCCTTTTGATTAACCATTATTTTACACCAAAGTATTTAATATTTTATTCACATGAATCATAAATGATTAATATTATAGTCGCACAACTCTTATTTGAATAAGCTTCTTTATTAAGGATCCATTTACAGTGACATTTAATTTGATTTTTGAATGATTTACTTTTTTATAAGTGGGCCCTAATCGAATGGTACAAGTCAAAATAAGTAAGAAATGTAATTAAGCAAGTTAGGTTTATAGTCTAGAGCCCACAGAATTATCATAAATCATAGAAAGTATGGCATTTAATTAAGCACTTTAGTTTTTTTACCAAAAATGTTTTTGAGCAGTTTAGACTTAAATGGTGGCTCATGGAACCCAGGAGATAATGGCGAATCAACATCCTTATTTATAGTCATTTAACTTAGAAGTCAAACCTTACATGGACCAAGAAAAGGGGCAGCTGCCCAATATAGCACAATTACACCACACAGGACACATTTAAAAGGCATTAAATGTAGCATTTACATTTTTCCATAAAACAGAAACCCTCAATTCACTTCTTTCTCAGCTTCCAAAGGAGGAACTTGGGGGTGGGTGGGAGATAGAAAATGCAAAGAGGGAAATGAGAAGAATAAAGAGGGGGAGAAAAGAAAATGAAGAAGCAGCAGCAGAAGAACGGTCAGGGCCACAGAAAAGAAAATGAAGCAGCAGCAGCAGAAGAACGGTCAGGGCCACCAGACCTCCTTCGTCTTTCCACCTCATCCCTATCTCTCTCTTTTTCTTTTTTCTTTTTTCTTTTTTCCTTTTGTTCCCTCCGTTGAAAGCATCCTAATAGCCAATCTCCCTCAGTTTTTACTTAATAAATATTAATAGAATGCATAATCCTTTCTCTCCCTCGATTCCTCCCTCTTCTTTATTTATTTTTTTTTTTTTAAGTTTTCATTTGAATCATTCCTATGTACCGTTACAATGTATGTATCGTCCGATACCGGTTTTTTGACTGATATTTTGAAATATTGGCCGATATTAACCGATACGTCCGCGATATCTAAATGTGCCCACACCGAGACTGATGCACAGTAAAATATCGGATCGGTCATGGCCGATACCGATGCATATCGGCCGATACATACCGGTATCGGCCGATATTTTAAAACATGGTCACAATTCAGTTCTTTTGTATGAGGCAGACTGTTGCATGGTCATACAGTTTCTTCTACAAGTAGATCTGGCTTGTCCACCAAGAATGTTCTTCCCTCTTTTTGGATCAAAGGAACTTGTCAAGTTTGCTCATCCTTGGATTTTCTTGGTTATCTGATCAAACGATCTTCCTCTCTCTCCTCTCTCTATAAGTGGCATATCAATCAACTCCATAATGAAAATCTCTACATAGCTGGTGAAATTTGGCATCCTACTCTCTTTTCATGAGTACCTGAAAATATTAAAATCCTCTAATACACACCACGAGAAATCCACACGACCACACTGATGACTTTTTTGAAGCTCTTCCTCAAAAACCTTCTCTCATCAGAATTTCATTCTGCCCTTGCACATTTGAGAGCAACCACCTAATTTGTTCTCATTAGCGGCGCAGACAATTGAAAGTGATCATCGGAGAATGAACTTTTGTTCTATGTCCGATAACATTCCACAGAACCACCAAAGTTCCTAACGTGCCTTGTGAAGGATTCCATGTAAATCTGTATCCCACTAACCCCACAAGTCTCTTACCGTGCTTTGGTTCCCCTTTTCTAGTTTTGTTTGCCCATAATAGTTTGTCAACTTGTCTCTTTCTTAAGAGAATTTCTTAAAGCTCCTATTTTATCCCACCAATCAGTGTTAGAGACTTGCTCGTGGATGATGATGGCCAATTTCCATAGTCTTTGTCTGGTTAATTAATTGGATGTGACCAAGCATGAAGCAGGGGGCTTATTAATAAGGTTGGGGAATCTTCGTGAGAAAATCTTGGGCTCTTGGAGAGATCTGAAGAACAGATTGATTGGTATGGAGTCACGAGTACTTTTTGAGAAACGATATACGAGAGAATAGAAGTATAGCATGCATCTTTTTCAGTGACGTAAATGATGCAGTTCTTTATTTTCATGGAAGAAGCTCCCATCAAGTATAAAGAGATTGGCATGTTACCAATTTCATGGATGGAAATTGAAATCCTATCTGGGTCCCTACTAGGAATGATTGACCTTCCCTCCTCTGTAAATGCCTTGTAATCTCCCATTTGTGAAGCAATGGAAACTTCTATCTTTCCGTCACGCTAGTGTGAATGCATTTGAGCGAGTGTTTCCCTTGTGTAAAGACACCTTGAGTTGCCAATGGTGATCACTCCAAAGGCTGGACATCAATGGTGAATGTGTGAAGATTCCATCCATTATTGGGTCCCCATCAATGTGAATGTAGAACAAGTGGGGGAATTTGAACCGGATACAACAAATAGGATCAGCATGAGGTTCACAAAGTAGAGACAAGCTAGTGGGTTGTTATGAGATTGTCGAGTGCCACTTTGATTAGGGAGCATTAGCCCACTTAATGCTTGGGCGGCCCACAAAAACCAAAACAAAGAAAATGAAAGAACGTGTGGTCACTTATAACTCATCAATTAGGATTGTTAACAAAGAAATAATTTTAGATAAAAAAATATTGCTAATTAGTAAGAAAATAAAAGTAAAAGCTTGAAAATTAATAAGTTGATTAAAATAAAAAAAAAACTAACGATGACATGATTTTTCATGAATTCTTAGATGAAAGAAGATGAGGGGTAAAGAATACTGTTTTATAAAACATAGAACTACTTGAAAAAGAGAGTTTCAAATACCTTTGTTTATTGAGAGAATAAAACTTAAAATTAAAAGGAAATATTTAGAGACTGATAGGGAAGATAAAGTAAGATAAAAATGCAGCTACAGTTTTTTTTTTTTTTTTAATTGCTTACGTGACTTGAAACCTATGATGCCAAGATACAGATATGGATACATATGGACACTGATATGGGGATCGGGGATACGACTCCTCACAAATGAAAATCTAGGACAGAGATATGGATACGGGTATCCTAATTTTTCTTTAGATCATTTTTGAATCAATGAAATTATCATTGTTTTCGCCCATTTCTAGCATTTTCTATGGTGAGAAGTAAAATATTAAAAGAGCTATATGAAATAAAGGACTTTATAAGTAGGATATGTTCAACTTGTTCACTAAAAGTATCGGTGCAGTATTAGGTACCAATACAAGTGTCATATCGGTCCAATACAGATACGTTGGGCTTGTACAAGTATCCGGGTATCATAGCTTGAAGCTCCAACCTTGTGATTGTGAATTGTTACAATGAGCACCTTCCAGCTGTGTCATGGGCTCTCGTCCACAAGTTCCTTATCTTAGTTTTATAGGGTATGAATGAAAATCCAATGTGTCTTCAGTCATAGTTGATCCATCAACTCATAAATTATCAAAGCAAGAAAGTCAATAAAAACTACAATCATTCTTTTGAAAATTGGAATCATATCTCAATTCTTTCATAACCATGATTCGAATTGAATTGTGAATCGTATCGCGAATCATAGAATATTTTTATTTTCTAATAAAAAATGAAAATTAATTAAAATTTTAGAGGAAAAAGAAAAAAGTATTTATTCAAAACCATCCATTTTCCCATTTATAGGAATATAAAGACAATTACAAATAAGTCTATCACACAATTATATCAAGAATATCATAATATATGTATTAATAAATAATAAATCATGTGTAAATAGTTAAATAAGTTTAAGGTATATATATTTATTTCTTGTTATCTTTAAATCAAAATATAATAATGAAAAAAATAAAACCCAAACCATTAATCTTATGCAGTAGGATATCTCTTGAAGTTAAGAAAATGTTAATGAAAAAAAAAAACGATTAACAAATAAGAAGATAGAGACAAGCACCATTTGTACAATTGAGCGCTTTAATTAAATTCATTTTTTATTCATCTATAAAACCTCCCCAAAACTGCAAAAATTCTTCAAAGATTGTTAATGAGTGTTGAATCGTAAGATTCACACATGAATCCTAAGATTTATCTATGAATAGGACTCATTGCATAGATACGAATCATTTTCCTCGGGATACAAATAAGGATTCGGGATAAGAATCGTAGGATTCTGATAACTATGGCTACAATGGCTACTAAGAATTACAGCAGATGGGTTGGAAATGACGTAAGAGTACAGGTTTCAATGAGCCTGATCCAATTTGAGTCCCCCTTTGAATCTGGGTTCATTTGTGGATCTAGACATATTTTCATCTGATGGGCTAGACCCAGACTAATAGTTAAGGGCCTGTTTGGTGTCATCCTAGTGGGTTGTTCTTGCATTCTCACGGTATCGAACTAGTGGGATTACATTTGGATAAGATTTTTGCTTCGATTCAAAATAATAATTTATGGAACATTTCAAGAAATGCTGCACGTTGGCACAGGAAAATCGAAACGATTTCTAATCATTTTGCGAGAGGAACATCCCTCGGGCACGGACGTAAACCTTAAGCGGGCCCCTTTTAGAAGAGATCTTCCTCCGTTATCCTCTCTTTCTTTCTCCACATTTGATCTTCTTTCCCTCTCTTTCTTTATCTCTCTGCCCCCACGTTCTCCCTCTCTCTATCACCCTTACCCCAACGGTCTCTTGTTCCCTCCTAGGGCAAAAAGAAAGAAATTGGTTCCTCTCTTGTCTCCCTTGGCCGATAGCATCTAGCCAGAGATGATTGTTCCCTCCTAGGGCAAAAAGAAAGAAATTGGTTCCTCTCTTGTCTCCCTTGGCCGATAGCATCTAGCCAGAGATGATTGATCTCGCCCATTTTTTTTCCCACACTCTGAACTACGAAACTGAGACCAGACTAAGTTAAAAGATTTCAGTTGGGTGCATGAAATTGCGGAGTTTGAAACAACAAGGGCTTGCTTCCTACAGATCTTTTTTCTGTCTGGGTTGAGTTTATTATGCAATGGGTATTCTGGTTTTCTTGATGTAGTTCAATCCTGGAAAAAAAAAAAAAAATTTCTGATCATGTGGGTAAAAACAGAAAAGAAAGAAGAACAAGAAAACTAGTAAAAAACATAAATTCTGACGTGGCTAAAACTTCTGATGTGTATACACTTTTGCCAATCAATCATGACCACCCATCGTCATGGCTGTTTTTATAAGCTACACAAATGAATTTTCCTGATTGAGTTGGGTGATGAACCAGCTGGTACATATGATCTAAATTCCAAAGGAATGGATTAGAATTAAGAAGCTGAAAATTTATAATAATGTTTTTGATTTGCATCTTTTTTAATCTTGCATAACATGAATGTGTGAACATTTTTAATAAATAAAATAATTGTTAATATTTTTTAATTTATAAGTTTAGTTTATAAATAGTTATAATAGAGTTAAATTCAACAACATTGTGGACCATGCTTTCGTTGATTCTATTCCTGGGAACAATACTGACGTCATTACCCAACATGTTCTATACAGCATATTCTAAGCAGAACAGTTTAATATAGTGTTACCTAGCAAGTTCTCTACACCTCAATCTCGGTGCAACCTAATCTTGGCACAACCTGATCTTAGCACAAAATCGGGAACAACACAAGAACAATGCCAAACAGGCCCTTAGGTTCTGAAACCTTAACTAGCGGGAACACCATACATTGGGGGTCTCACTTCTTAGGCCCATTGGACTCTAATACCATGCTTGTTTCTTATATTGAGTCCATATAGCTTGCACTCACTCACTTCTAAAGTGGCAACGTACTCCACTTTTTTAAAACCCCTTAGCTGGACCTACTATTCGTGAATCATAGATGCTCATATTAAACAATCATGAATATATAGGCGTCATTAAAATAAAAAAAAAGTTCACTTCAATCGAGGTGAGAACCATTATTGGATTGATCACATTAGGAAAACATGATTAACTGTTTTTTTAATGGTAAAATGCATGATTAACACTTCGTGGCCTCTTGGGCGTCCATTCTCCCTTCCTTCCACAGTGTTCCTATGGATTTTATTCCTCTGAATTGGAAGGAGGTGGCTTTTTCTTAGTGTGGTCTCCTTTTTTCCCCTTGTTGTTTGCCTCTTGTGCCTTTAAGCTCCCTTTTTTCCTTTTTGGGCTTCTGTTTTGGTTAGTGGATCTTCTATGGCCTGGATGTAGCCATAGTGGTGGTGTTGGTTTTTCCTTTGTTTGTGGGTGGTTTTGTTTTTCAGTATACCTCCCTTGTACTGTTTAGCCTCTTTAATGATAGTTATCAATAAAAAAAAGATTAAATCTGATGGAATAAATCATATCGTAACATGTGATCAATCCATTTGTGTGGTGCACTTCAATTGGAGTGAATTTTAGCTGAGTGTTAATTTACATGGGGCACGTGGTATGAACTGGTTGGATTTATCATAGGTGGGCTCATTTCATGAATTCTAAAAGGTGGGGGATAAAAATTTGTTCTCCATTATATTTATATATAATATATACTTCTGAATAATTTTCATGAATGGTTCAGCCTTTGGGGCCTACTTAGAAGCATTGCAATCATGGGGTGTTTAGGGGTTTAAGAGGTCTCTCCATATGACCTACCTACGTGCCAAAATTTGCATAATTAGTTGGAGGGCATACACAACATGGATGGGTGTCAAATTTTTTATTGCTCTGGAAAATGTTCCCCGGTGACGCAGCCCCGCAGCCTTGATCGGAAAACTAGACCAATCTCCCAAGGGATTGATCGAATCCAAAGATGGATTCAGCCACTGGGGCACACTCACGACAGTGATAACACCATGATAAGAGGTAAAACTCGGGCAAAACTCAGAAAAATATTTAATTAATTGAAGTAAGCATGAATGACAATGAAGTCTGTCAACCCTTATATAAAGTTGGATCTTTCCCTTTTATTACTTGGACACTAATACTTTCCTAAACAATAAAGGAAACTAAATCACTAGACGTGCCTAACAATCCAAATTAAATAAACTCCTAATTTTAAATACTTCTAAATAAATCAATTATCTAAATAAGATTTCTAATTAAATGGATGTCGCCTATGGACTGGGCCCAATGGATTGGCCGACGCATGGTCTAGCCTACATCACCAGGCGTGATTAAGTGTCAAACTTGGTGAAAAACATTCAGCTATCGATGGGCAAACTTTGCCAGAATGTTTGCTGCTGGCAAAGAATGGCCAGGTTCGGGAATATACTAATGAACCCCTATAATCTTGTGCATAAATTTGGGTGGCATTTTGTTATATGCCAAAAGTTCTATTTTTTCAAAATGCAACCTTTGCTTTTGCTTGTTTTCAACTTGAGGGCTCGCAATGCTGTTTTGGGCTGGGATAGAGAAAGAAGTAATTGCTGCCATTTTCAAATTCCAAAAATGTTAATTGTTTCAAAGACTGAGTTTCTCGTTTTAGGGTTTTTTCTTTTCTTTTGGTCTACTGGTGGGAACTCTATAGTCTATAGTGAGACCTACACGCCCCAAGCGATTCTTGGGTGGCTATAAGGTGAGATGCCACTTGGCCACTAGGTTGTGATGCATTTATCAAGGGTCATCTGTTTTTACGCATGTGATATGTAAATTAAACTTACATACGTACGTTTTGCTTATGTAAGATTTACATACATTACGCCGTTTGTCTGTAAACACCACTTTCTTATCATTCCCATGTGCGCTTTGTTTTACCACGCCTTTTTCTTTAACTAGATGTGTAATTATATAAAATTTAAGCAATTAATGTGGAGTTTTTTTTTTTTTTTTTTTTGGAGGGGGGGTGTTGTTTGGGGTTGCAAGAAGAAAAAATATTTCACAAAATCCATGAGGATCTAAGATACCTAACTTCATGCATTTGGTTTTATCATATCTATGAGAATATCAAATGGTTATGAATTGGTGGTCTACAGAAGTGTAGAAAATTAGAAAGTGGGGATTTAGTTTTTTTTTTTTTTTTTTTTTTGTGTGTGTGTGTGTGTCTGTGTCTGCGCGCTTTTCATATGTTTCTCAAAATTTGTAAGGATCTAAGATATGAAATTTCACTCCTTAGGTTTTCTATTAGATAATGACAATATTGAATGGCTCAGATGATGAATTTGGGGGCCCACAGAAGTGAAAAAAAATCAGAAAAATAGGATTAGGTTGTTTTTTTTTTTTTTTTTTTTTCATTTTTCATATATGAAACAAGTGTCAAATTTGGGGTCCATTTTCATGTCAAAGCTTTCCTACTTCATTATCTGTAAATTCCTTTGTAGTTTCGTATATGATTAACCATTACAGATATTTTTCATATGTAAATTCCTTGAAACAAATGTGACTGTAAAATTTTCACATTAGTAATGGTAAAACAAAGTACCACTTATGGTTTCCAGAGGCATTTAACACAAATTTAGTAGCCATTTACCCAGCCATTTACCAAATTTAGTAGCCATTTACCCAGCCATTTACCCCCCCCCCAAACCACACCCCACCCCGCACACACACCTACAAAAAAAGACAGAAATGTAGTAGCCGTTTGTATCCTGCATATGAAACTTTATGTGGTTTTCTTTTCTCCCCGAAAATCTTTTTGCATGTGAAATTTTGAAAAAAGAAAACTGGACAATTATTAGTACTTTATTTTCTTAATTCTTTTTTGATTGGCTAGAATCTTGCTAGGTGTCTTGATATGAATTATGAATATGCTTTTGGCATTGTGGAATACTTCTTGGCCCATCTTATTTACTGTCTATGTGATTATTCCTTACTTGAGGCAAAATCAAACTAGAACCTGGTTTGACTAACAAAAAACCTAAAACCTGGTTTTATAGGAAGTAGCGAGTTTGGAACAGCCGGTATTTTGCTTACAGAGAAAACTCAAAGATAAGGAAGAAGGCAGACATTGTTTTGAAGGAGATGAGTCAAGAGAATCGAGGGAATAGCTCTGCCACTCCAGTAAGTGTCCTACCTGCAAAGCGTAGACGTGGCCGTCCTAGGAAGGATGAGAACCGTAACTATATGGCGAAGGCACCAGCGACACCTGTATCTGATCTTCCAAGGAGAAGCCAGCACCAGAGCGCAGAGCCAGCTGCACATACAGATAATGCATTGGTGGGTCAGATAGTTTCGGGGGTTCTAGATGGGTCATTTGATGCTGGGTATTTGCTTACTGTTAAAGTTGGCAACACAAATACTATTTTGAGAGGTGTTGTGTTTGAGCCGGGGCTCTCTGTTCCTATTTCTGCAGATAATGATGTTGCTCCACATGTTAAGATGTTTAGGAGAACTGAGATGCCTCTTCCGGTGATCATCCCACTTCAGCAGGTGCCTGCTTCTTCTACACCCTATCATGAAGTAAAGATCGAACAGCTTACCAAACCTATTCCAAAACCTGTGACTGCTATTCCTTCGGAAGGATCACTGAGTGATAGTACTAATCTGCCAAAACGGCCATCAGATGATGTCAATCATGTTTCTCAAGTTGCACCCCAGGACAATCAGTCTATTATCAGAACTGAAAGCTCAGACATTCTTCCTTCAAAAGGAGTGGATGGTGCCCATCAAACTCCTCCAGTTACTTCTCTAGTGGCTTCATCAAATATTGAAAAGGAAAAATCGACTGACATATTGTTCAACAAGACTGGCCTTGCATCTACGGAAGCAGTGAATAGTAACCAGTCCCCTCCAATTGCAGCCCAAGCAACAAAGAAGTTGGATATCACCACCCTTACCAATAAATCATCTGATGAACTCAACCAGGCACTTCAAGATCTACCTTCAGAGCCCAAAACCGAAAACCCAGTTGTGGTCTTGCAAGAAAGTAAAACTTCTCTCCTGACAATGCTGTCAAATGGTGCAACTGCAACCAATGATTTAAAGCTAGAACCTGAGACCAAGCAATCTGTTGAGGTATCGGCAGGTGAGAAGGGAAAAGGGTGGGAGACTATTAACCAGGTGTCTCAAGTGCAAACCAATAATTTGGAGTCTGCTGTGAACCTAGATCCTTCAGTTGATGTACGGAAAGGTGTCCCGGCAGAAATTAATCATCCCCCTCTAGTAACTCCAATTGGGGTTTCGCAGGAAAACAAGACCTCTCCATTTGATGGATCTGCTCGTGCAGACATCCAGGCTCACTTGGTTGCACCACAAGAAACAATTTCCAATGTCTCAAATGAGATTCTGAAGAGACATGAGACCACCCGTTTAATTGAAGAATCAATGACTGATGCTATTGATACCACTAAGGATGATTTACAGACCCAGGCCATGACCAATGCACCTTATGATATGCAATCTGGTTATGCAGTTAATCAACCAACACTCTCTCAGCATTCCATTGAGCAGCAAAGTTATGATCAGACTGCACTCACCCAGGAAGAGTCTCTCATCACTAAGGATGCTGTTTCTATGCAGGCTCCCGGCAAACCAGTGGAATTAGTTACTAGCACTGGTTTGATGGAACCTACTGAGGCTGCTGATCATATGCAGTTAAATTAACTTGAAGTTGAGTCTTCTCCAGAGTGCCTGTCTGGAATCTAAGCTTCACCCCAGAAAACAGCTGATTATGACTGCTGACTTAAACCATTCTCTTAAAACATTTTTACAGAGGTGTATACAATGCATGTGACTTGGAGATTGACTGTCGTCATTGTATCTGAAAATCTCTTTTCAAGTTCTATTTATCTTTGTTTTAACTGCCAGGAAGTAGTTGGTTATTTTGTTGAGAATGTTCGCCTCTGTTCGGACTGACGGGGCTATAGTAATCGAAGTGCTCTCTTTTTGTTTGAAGTAGTTTATTTCTTGTTTAATTTGTAGTGAGGAAAGAATTTGGTACTTTGGCAGAAAATGACACCAAAGAGTGCAAATGCTCAGTTTAAGTTGCATTCAGGTGAATCAATCCATAACCAAAATATGATTGCCAGTGTGGATGCATGCATGGCCTCAAAATTTAGTAGTTGGAGTTTTCCTTATGGACATTTCTTGTTTTTGATCCAGTAACCTTACAATGTTTCATTTTAACTGTCCTGGTTTCTTCCTAATTGTTTATGCCAATTGGGCAGTGGGGGTCAGCTGTGCTTTGACATTTGGATGATGACTTGTATGCAGTGGAATTATGATTTGGACAATTGGACGGCCTAGATTGAGGTACATCCTTGCCTCCTTTTGGGCTTGATTGATATGATGTTCAACAGTTTCACCTGTGGGCTTGCCCACTTTTGCTTGATGTCTAAAGGCTGGGTACTGGTTTGTGACACTGGCTCTACCTGATGGAGGAGATCTAGGCCAGAAATGACCCTCTCTCTCTCTCTCTCTCTCTCTCTCTCTCTCTCTCTCAATTTTTCGAGGAAAGGCTGCAAAATGTTGAGTTAGATCAGATTGGTTTTGATAACAAGGGCCACCAATTCATATCAAGTAAAAATGTTGACTAGCTTGTACGTATCAATTCATACTGAGTCAATGTGTTTACAGGTCAAGATTAGAGGGTATTTTTTTTTTATTACCCAACCCAAGATGAGTTGAGCAGAGTCTCGAAATTGGAGCAGATGGGCCCCAACAGGATCTCATTTTGTCATATATGGCTTTGGTATTCTTCTCAAATTCTCAGTCACAAACACTTGGATTCTCATTGATAAATCTACTCTAATAGAGGAGGTTAAAACTTCATCTGTTCATCAGGTTAGTTTCATGGCGATTAGAATTTTGGAATGCAAGCCAAGTGGTACAAGCAGATGGGTCAAAATTGCTGGCAATGGCCTATATGTAAGTCCTTGAAGAAAGGATTTAAAGTATTCTATACGTGGTTCAAAATTGTGGATTTAAAGTTTCATATACGTGGTTCAAAATTGTGGTATTGGTCAGGCCAAAGGACCGATACGGTATTGGTATCGGTCGTAGTGTAAAACTTTTTAAGTCTAAACAAATTATAAAAATATCAAAAAAAAAAATCCAGAATATTATAAGATGTTGGAAAACATTTTTTTCCCATTAGTAACAACAATAAATCAAATTATTGACCCCCTTGAGTCGAGACATCGTATATCGCTGTCTTATCCATAATTGCATAAATTTTTCTTATAATTCAATAAATATATATATACAAAAATAAGTTAGAATATCACAAGTTTTATAAAATGCATCCATACATTTTTTTGGCTTATGATCGATTTATTAGTGTGGAACTTAAGAAAATTCAGCTTGTTTGTATATAGTAAGTATACTATATGGTCTATACTCCCATCATTTATCAATTATCACTTAATTATAAAAAAAAGTTGTGAAATTTAAGAGCATCAAGATAACATATTACAATATGATAATAAGATAAATCACAAAGTACTTGAACATTTAAAGTTTACGGTTTACCTGAAATGAGAGGAGACAAGAAATAGGGATCGAATGACAACTTAATTCTAAGCGGAGTCGTCCAGGCTCGATATCACCATTATCATCATCATTTTTCCTGTATGAGTTATAATAATATGATCCAAACTCCTGTGTTGCACTCCTATACCCATGACCATATTAATGTTGTTGAGGTGCAAAGATCCTTTGATAAGATGATGAACTATTCTCAGTAGATTGAGATGACTGGTGGTCTAGAAATTCAAAAAGTTGGTGAGGGGCGTAAATAGATTGTGGGGGCCTAAGGTCGATTAGCCCTCACTCAAACCACAATTGTGAGAGAGAAACTAGAGGCGCCAGCGACAAGGGATGAGTATCTAAGTCAGTAGCACCAGGAAAATGCTCAACTATTTCATACATAGTAGGTTCATCATCTCCATAATGACCACCATCCCCAGGAGAGTCAGGTAGAATTCTTGCTAATTATGAAGATGTAAAGATACTCGACTCACTCTCCTAGTCCACCTCATTTCCCCTTGCCTCAATTGGATCAAGGGTGCACCTTTGTTGCATTGTCAAATTTATTTCTTATAATCTTTTTGGGGCTTTCATTGGCTCAAGCCTATCGGCCACATTTAACTCCTCACTCATCTGCTTGACCTCTAGGTCGTTATCCAATACAAGCTCTTCTACCTCCTCCAACAACTCACCTAACATGCTATCATCCACCAAAAAAATATAGTCCAAATTAATTGGACGGAAGTAATCTTGTTGATCCTCAAATTGTCTTCTTCTTCTATTTCCACTCCGAACCTTTTGGTAGTAGTGGATGTAAACCAATTTATTGAACTTTTGCATTGTTAATTTGTTTTATGATCATACATCCGAGTCGTTTCTGCTTAAGCGTCCTTGTGTACTTAAATCTCTTCACGGCATGTTTCTTTGCACTAAAATGCATAAGATTTATACCATAAAGGTTAAAAAAGGAAATAATAAGTCAATTTTAAAAAATAAGCATCCAATAACCTTTTTATTGACTTATGTAGCTTAATAAGCCGGTGGTATTGTGCATAGGTTAATAGTCTTGGTTGACCGGGCCCCTGTACCGCCTTTGTTCTACTTGGATTAGGAGTAGGGCTGTTATGGGTGTACTAGGGTTTGGGGCTGATATTATAAATAAAGATAAGAGCCTTTGTGATGTAACTCTCTTTTGATTGCATAGTGAAAACTCTCATCGTCTTCTCCCGTGGACTTAGGCTAAAAGCAGAACCACATAAATCCCTCATGTCGTGGTGTGCTTGATTGTGCTCTCTTGTGTGTTTCTTAGGCCCTAGATCAAAACACTTTCCTTTTATGAAAATGGAATCGAAGGAATATGGAAAAGTAATAGGATCAAAGGAATATGGAAAATGAATATTCCTTTTTCATATTCCTTTGATTTTATTTCTAAAAAGAAAAGAT
Organism: Litsea cubeba; assembly: GCA_012931725.1. NCBI lineage: Eukaryota > Viridiplantae > Streptophyta > Magnoliopsida > Laurales > Lauraceae > Litsea > Litsea cubeba. The sequence continues at coordinate 23,415,831 of CM022951.1, read as the reverse complement.
TATTTGATATTTATTTTTTAAAATTCACCTTTGATGATAATTTTTGACCATTTGTGGTGTAAACTCTATGTATTGTAATGCAAACAAAAAGGTCCTAAGAATTTGTGCTGATACTTTATTTCTCTTTCTCTCACTTGTGTGTAATAGAATGTAGTATTAATATGGTTCATGTGTGTTAGGAGTTTCATTGTGTTGGCTAATTCATGGGTTGGACAAAACTCTGGGTCTATGTAAGTTGAAATTTTGTATTTCTTTTAGAATGGACTGTGGTTGAGTCACCGGAAGATCTGAAGCGACGACTGAAGTGTTTTGGAGCAAAGATAGCCATTTTCCAGAACATATACGCTATAACGAAGATTCAGTCCGCTAGAGCGAACTTGGTAGCATCCGGGACAGTAAAGAGGCTTGCTATAGTGAGGCCTCCTGCTCGTTATAGCGAGCCTGGGAAACTTGCCCAGTTTGATCTGAACTCCTAATTAGAGTTTGTGACAGATTTTGCTATTCTAATTGGATCATTATTAGAAAACTCTTGCACGAGTTTTGAGATATTTAAAGGGTGATTCTCTCAACCCTAAGTAAGAAGTTGCTTTCTCTTGTTCTGATGTGAGAAAATCCTAAGAGATATTCCTTGTTCTCTAGAACCATCATTGATAGATTGGGCTGAAGACCTGCTGTAGAAGGTTTTGTTGCTTTTACACTTTTGTAGAAGATTTGAGCATCTTGTTCTCAAGGCGTTGTTGGAGGATCAAGCACGGGATTGGTGCGTAGCGAGTAGTCATGGCAGCAATCTTTAGGTCAACGTACTGACTGGGAATAGGAGCTGTGAGTATATCTTGTAACTGTTCAATAGTGATTGGTTTTTCTGATTGTGGTTTTTCTCCTTGTTAAGGGTTTTCAAGTAAAAGATTGTGTCTGCCTTCTTATGGTGCATGATTGGTAGATTTGATTGGTAGTTTGCTTTGTTTTGCTCCCCGCTTCATTGATTTTTGAAACTAGCATCCATTCTAGTAGATAAAAAGGGCACTTTCAGTGCGCTTCCTCAGCACTTGACTCTTCATATTTAAGCGTCCTTTTAATTTGTATGTGAGATTTTTCCCTCCTTTTTTTTGAAATTATTTATCTCATAGGTGCCCATTGTACAGTATATAAATGGCCTTTTCTCTCTCTTTATTAGGACTTATTCCTTTTTTTTCAAAAAAAAAAAAATAAGGGGATTTTACTGAAAAAATCCCGAAATATAGTCATATATCCCGAAAGGTCCTTGCAATTTGTGTAGCACTAATGAGGTTCTTTCGCTAATTTTTTATATTTTTTTATACTTTTTTATGAGTGACGATAGTATCACGATGGGCGACGCTAGCGTCGCTCGTGACACCTTCATCTTTCCTTCTTTTCTTTTCCTTTCTCTCTCTTCTTCCTCCTCCTCTTTCTTGAAGCCTCTGGGACTCTACTGTGTCATGGTCACTGCAGGAGAATGCTGAGTCTCTATCAAGGAGTACATCCCATTTTTGCTCCTCTAATCTCCCAGAACATCCAGTACGCGAGATAGATGATAATGATGCATCTGTTTTGTCCTCTGAGTCCCTCTCTATTTGAGAGATGTCAAAGTTGGAGAAAAAATAATCGACACTCGATACTTCTATCTTCTTCTTCAGATATAACAAAAATAACCATCAACAGAATAGTTAGAAAGATCCATGGGTAAGTGAAATTAAAACAAATGAATTATTCTAATAAACCGTTTAAACAGTACTCTAGATTTTGGATATTATTGTTCTCACCATTTCCTCAATGCCATGGCCACTGTAGCAGTCTTCATGTCTTGGTTGAAACCATCTAGTCTTGCAAGCCTTACATGCCAGCATACTTAGGCCTACAATCGACAGGTCCCCAACTTTTACTATGCATCTGTGCACACTAAAAAGTGTGCCAATGCTAGCTTTGTGGGCATCCAATTTCTAACAATCTCACCTCTTACAAGATGCACCAAAGAATACTGCTTTTTGAGCTTGTTAGTTTCTAATTCTTCACGTGATGGAGGAGGAAGAAGAGAAAGAAGGGAAAAGAAAAGAAGGGAAGAAGAAGGTGTGACGAGTGACGCTAGCGTCTCCCATGGTGATGCTATCGTCGCTCATAAAAAAGTATAAAAAAATATAAAAAATTAGCGAAAGTACCTTATTAGTGTTACACAAATTGCGAGGACCTTTCTGAATATATGACTATATTTCGGAAATTTTTCAATAAAATCCCCAAAAAATAAATAATGGCCTTCAATCTAATAAATTGGAGTTTGTAAGCACTTCATTCAGAGTTAATGAAAGAAATCTAGCTTAATTCCCCCCCACCCACCACCCCAAAAAAAGAAAAAAAAGGAACCTGGATGGGATGTATCATGAGGGCCACAGGAACAATGGCCTTTGCATGTCATGTAAACATGAAAAGTTGTAATCAACACATTTTTATTATTAAGATTGTATTATGGTGTTGACCATCATCAGCACCAGAGAAACATGTGGATTCAAACGAGTTCGGGTTGGTTTTGATCTCACCTGTAGGTGCAGAAAATTATGACCCACAATAAGAGGGTGCCTTACAGGACTTATCCGGGAAGATGATGGTGTCTGGAATGTCTGGATGCCGTCCGAAAGCCTGAAAGAGAGTAGCAAACGGTCAGAGGACCCTGGCCTGAGCGGCGCAAGGCTCTCCGATGCCAAAGTCAGTATGGGAACTGGAACGATGGAAGGAGAGGGAGAAGAAAGGCAGAGTAAGGGCTCTGTGAATGGAAAATGGGCGTCCCTTTGATGGTGGTATGAGCCTCTATTTATAGAGCGTGGAACGTATCTTTGAGAGATATTGTGGTGTGGGTCCCATGATTGGACTGGGAAGTCACGATCAGCCCACATTGCATTAATTGTGGTCCAATCTAGCCCACTATGCATTAAATGCCCGTCGGGTCAGCCCGCATCTCATTTAATGCACGTCTTGTTGGGCCAGGTCGTGTTGGGCGCCTTTGGCGGTAGGGGTACCAGCGGATCCGCCCTCGGGCCCTGCCCTGATGTGGCCTCAGCCGCTGGACGCCGCCCTGTCAGGGATCTGGTGAAGATTGTGAGTGGCTGGATGTCGCATCTGTCCCACTGGCTCGTGCCCCCATCCCTCCACGTGCCTGGTGACGTGGGGGATGAGGGGCGTGAGTGGAGACCCTTTCTGGTTTCGGCTTCCGTCCCGGCTTCTTCAGCCGAGGTGGAGCTTTCTGCCGAGATGGCATCCGGGGTGGCCTAGCCGAGGTGGAGCTCCCTGCCGAGATGACGCCCCGAGGTGGGCCAGTTCGGCGTTAAGGGCCCGGAGCTGCCTGACTTCGGTCGGACCTCCTGTCCTGGTAGCCGGGGTGAGATTGGTGCCACGTGGATGGCACGCGGATGGCACGTGGGAATGCTTAGTCTCATCTGACGGCCGTGATTAGCTTAATCCTGTGGTTCTGGAAATCTCCCCACACAATTGCCCCCTAGCTTTTGACCTCTGAAGTGTGCTAGCCTTTAGGGGTTGAAAGCTAGAAGAATCCGTCCGGGGATGTGGCGATCGTCGTCTGGTGTTGCTTCAACTGCTCTGAAGCGATACATGCTCTGTCTTGCCTGTACTGGGAAGCGAGTCGACGGCTACACGCGTCGCCTCTTCACTGATAGCGGTGTCTGCCGGGATCCCTGTGAACGATCCTGTTGCGAGCCGAGCTGCATCCGGTCCCTAGTCGTCTACTTCAAGTTCGGAACCGTCGAACCTAGCGGCCAAGTTTAGGCGGGGGTCTTCTTAGACTGCGGGGTCTTCTTAGTCTGCGACGCCATCTTCGGCCAGCACCCGCGCTGCTTCGAGCTCGGGAGGTGCTGGCGCTACTTCAGCTTCTGCTCCTGCTCCAGCTTCCGCTCCTGCTCCAGCTTCTGCTCCTGCTCCGAGTGCGGGAGTGCGGCGACGCTTCGCCGGAGCGCCCAAGGGAGGGGTCCCCGCCTAGAAAGAAGTCCAAGGCTGGGGAGAAGGACTCGGGGGCTGAACAGCCTCCGAAGAATGAGGCCCCTGCGCGGGCCCCCGGAGCCAAGACTCATATTGAGAAGAGCGCGCAGGTCAGCAAGCCGGCCGGTGGAGCGGCCCGCGAGCTGACGATCTCGGTGGGGCAAGGGTCTGGATCGGCCTCCGGACCCCGGAGTGCCCCAGCGCCATGGAGGCCGAGGATGAAGACTCAGCCCGGTGAGCCTCTGAAAGTCGAGGACCGGCTGTTGGGGAATGCCGAGGTGATCGGAGCTTTCGCCAAGGTCTGTGCTCTGCCAAGAGGCATGGAGACGCACGAGATGGTCTCGGCGATCCAGGCTAATCTTCTGGTAAGTGTTTGCGTTTCTTCATTCTTCAAGTGTCTTGGTCGAACCTGACCCTCTGTTTCCATTTGCAGAACGTGCAGTGGCTCCTGACCGCGGTGGGAAGGAGCGATAAGAACGCGACGCGGGTCACTCAGCTGGAGTCTGAGAGGGACAAGCCGAAGAGGGAGTTGGAAGAGTCGCGGAAATGAATAGAGGGGATGAAGAAGGCCAGCGCTGAAGAGGCTGCTCGGCTGGCATCGCCTCTGGCTGATGTCGCCGAACTTACGTCGAAGAAGGCTATGTCTGGGCGAGGAAGAAGAAGACCGCCGAACTGGAGAAGGAAAAGGCCTCTCTTCAGGCCAAGGCTCGGTCCGCCCTCCAGGATGGGGTGGATCGAGCCACTAAGCCGTACGAGAGGCAGGTGGAGGAGGTCACCGCCATCCTGTTGGAGGAAGGATGCCTGGCCGCACTGAGAGGTGCGGGGGCTCCTGAGCCGAGCTCCGCTTCTGCAGCCGAAAGTGCCCCAGTTGGAGCTCCTGCAATGGTTCCTGCATCGGAAGATGCTCCAGCTGCCCCGGTCCTGAGCGGTGCCCCGGTTGCCAGTGATGCTTCTGCCGTGCCTCGGGGTGAGGCCTTTTCTGCCCCCGGAGCAAATGAGGCCCTGGTCGAAGAATCTCCTGCCAGGGACGCTCACAGCAAGGTCGCGGTATCGGCCGAATCCATTGGTCCAGCAGATACGGTGATCGACCTAGTGGAGTCGCCGAAGCCACAGTAGCCGGGCTGCTCTTTATTTGTCTTTTTTCCTTGCACTGTTCTGGAACACTAGTGTTTTTGTGCTGCTTTTCTGTGTTTGAGTGATGGCACAGCTCCTTTTTTGAAGACTGGCTTTGGCCGAAATGGCTGGCCTTGCGCCGAGGTGGATCCATACCTTGGCCGAATTGCCTTGCGCCGGGTAGATCCATCGTTCCGCTGGACTCGGCTAGGCGAGAGTGCGGCTATGGCCTTCTGAGGGGTGTATGAACCCGGACTTTAGGAAACTGTCCTTGGCCGAACTGCCGTTGTGAGGGGTTTATGAACCCGGACTTTAGGAAACGGCTGAGTGTAGGAACTGCAGGCCATTTCCAAGGCGTAGAGCCTCGATTGTGTCCAAGACACGGGGCTTTAGGAAAGGCTGAGTGTAGGAACTCTTCCATGCCGTTTCCAGGGCGTAGAGCCCAAGTGTGTCCAAGACACGGGGGCTTTAGGAAAGGCTGAGCGTAAGAACTCTTCTATGCCGTTTCCAGGGCGTAGAGCCTGTGTGTCCAAGACACGGGGGCTTTAGGAAAGGCTGAGCGTAAGAACTCTTCTATGCCGTTTCCAGGGCGTAGAGCCTGTGTGTCCAAGACACGGGGGCTTTAGGAAAGGCTGAGCGTAAGAACTCTTCTATGCCGTTTCCAGGGCGTAGAGCCTGTGTGTCCAAGACACGGGGGCTTTAGGAAAGGCTGAGTGTAAGAACTCTTCTATGTCGTTTCCAGGGCGTAGAGCCTGTGTGTCCAAGACACGGGGGCTTTAGGAAAGGCTGAGCGTAAGAACTCTTCTATGCCGTTTCCAGGGCGTAGAGCCTGTGTTGCCGGAGTCGACCAGAAAGGTGACAGATTGATGACGGGGCGAACGCCATTTCCATTGATTCAGAGATTCATTACATCTTTTAGAAATTGAATTTCTTGGGATACAGATGGATACAGAGGACGCCAGATGGATCACGTAATGATCTTCTCCGAATCCTCGTTGTCTGGAATCTGGGCTGCGTTCTGGTGAACTCGGCCCTCGCTGCCGCCAGCATCTACTGCCTCAACGAACTCTGGAATGTGGCCCTCTTCGGCCAGCTTCTCCAGATACCACTGCAGAGAGTTGCAGTCTTCGGTCCTGTGCCCATTGCCCCTATGAAAGGAGCAGTAGAGCTTGCTTCGGGCGCCTGAGGTGGGCTCATTCTGCATGGGCGGAGGGTACTTGAAGAACGGCTTGGACCTGATCTTGGTCAGGATGCGGTAGATCGGCTCCTTGAAGACGACGTTGACGCCCTGACTGGCGCTGGTGGGAGGTCCGGGCTGCAAGGTGCCCCCAGACCTGGACGACGCAGGCTTCGCCGAACTGGAGAACCAAGCCTGCTTGTGCTCCTGCTCCTGGGAGGGCCTCCCGCCTTTCTGCCGAGGCTGGCTATTCTTCTGTTCGGGCTCCGGATGCCCGTCCTGATCCTTAGCTCGGATCTCGTCTTCCTCCCGGGCGATAAAGCGCTTCACCCGGGATATCAATTCTGACATGGATTCTGGGGTGTCCCCGGCCAAGTCCTTTCGCAAGTCGGTGCCAGGGATCAGGGCATGCTGGAAGGCGTAGATGGCTATCCCCTCCCTCGCGCCCTCGATCTGGCTGTAGACCGCCCAGAATCGGTGGGTGAACTTGGCGAGAGTTTCGCCCTGCTTCATTCTCAGGGCGATGAGGTCCCCTTCCTTCTTGGGGACGACGGTGTAGGCTTGGAACTTCTTCAGGAAGGAGAGCTGGAGCTCCTTCCAACTGGAAACCGACTGCTCCGGGAGGGAGCAGAACCACTTCAGGGGGAGGTCACCCAAACTGGAGGAGAAGATTTTGCAGTTCAGGTGACCCTCGTTTCCCCAGATGGACATCTTCTGGGAGAAGTGTCGGAGGTGTGCAGATGGGTCGGACAGTCCGTCATAGGGGACGAACCGCGGGACGGAGAACTTCTTGGGCAAGGGGGTGTGCTCAATCTCTTTTGTGAAGGGAGAGCCCCCGAGATCAGTGTGACCACAGAGCTGCTTCTGATCCCGCATGTCTAAGTTGCGCTGGAGAGCCAATCTGACACGTTTGTCAAATCGCTCTTGCTCGTCGTCCTTTTCTGGAGTCTGAGCTCGGGTCTTCCGCTTGGGATGGTTTGGGCTACGACGGCTACGAGTTCGGCCGTCGCGGCTGTGGTGACTTCGGCTGTTGCTCGAGCCTTCGTCACGGATCTGGCTCCGTTTCTGGTCCAGATGATGTCTGAGTTCCTCACGAGGAGGCTGGGCTGCCCTGCTGGGAGCGTCCTTCTTTTTCCCTTGAGGCTCAGAGACCTCCCTCAAGGAGGCAGTTTGCACCGCCTTCAGCTGCTGCTGGAGCTCGCGAATCATCCGTTCTTGCTTCTGGAGTTGCTTCTGGAGGAGGGCAGCTTCAGGAACCTCTCCAGGGGGTTGAGCGTGGCGCGTTTTCTCCTACGGCCACGGCTTTGTCCTTCCGGGGACGCTTATGCTGACGCTCACTGCGTCCGGGTGGCGCGACTTCGTCCGCTGAGAGCGAGGCCTCGACTCCCTCCTGGAATGGGATCTCGACAAAGAGTTGGGAGCCCAGGCGACCCTCGCCTGCGGATGTGCCTTGGATCGTTCGGGACCGTCCCTGAGGAGGGACGTCCGCTGGCGGTGGTAGCAGCCCGAGTGCTGCTCTCGACGATTCTACACCCTTCTTAGCTTTCGGAGGCATGGCTTCTGAGAAGATGAGGTTAAGAAAGATTGTTTGGAAGGATTTGGAGAAGGTTGGGGAGGCTGGGATATTGCTTTCCCACAGACGGCGCCAATTGTAGGTGCAGAAAATTATGACCCACAATAAGAGGGTGCCTTACAGGACTTATCCGGGAAGATGATGGTGTCTGGAATGTCTGGATGCCGTCCGAAAGCCTGAAAGAGAGTAGCAAACGGTCAGAGGACCCTGGCCTGAGCGGCGCAAGGCTCTCCGATGCCAAAGTCAGTATGGGAACTGGAACGATGGAAGGAGAGGGAGAAGAAAGGCAGAGTAAGGGCTCTGTGAATGGAAAATGGGCGTCCCTTTGATGGTGGTATGAGCCTCTATTTATAGAGCGTGGAACGTATCTTTGGGAGATATTGTGGTGTGGGTCCCATGATTGGACTGGGAAGTCACGATCAGCCCACATTGCATTAATTGTGGTCCAATCCAGCCCACTATGCATTAAATGCCCGTCGGGTCAGCCCGCATCTCATTTAATGCACGTCTTGTTGGGCCAGGTCGTGTTGGGCGCATTTGGCGGTAGGGGTACCAGCGGATCCGCCCTCGGGCCCTGCCCTGATGTGGCCTCAGCCGCTGGACGCCGCCCTGTCAGGGATCTGGTGAAGATTGTGAGTGGCTGGATGTCGCATCTGTCCCACTGGCTCGTGCCCCCATCCCTCCACGTGCCTGGTGACGTGGGGGATGAGGGGCGTGAGTGGAGACCCTTTCTGGTTTCGGCTTCCGTCCCGGCTTCTTCAGCCGAGGTGGAGCTTTCTGCCGAGATGGCATCCGGGGTGGCCTAGCCGAGGTGGAGCTCCCTGCCGAGATGACGCCCCGAGGTGGGCCAGTTCGGCGTTAAGGGCCCAGAGCTGCCTGACTTCGGTCGGACCTCCTGTCCTGGTAGCCGGGGTGAGATTGGTGCCACGTGGATGGCACGCGGATGGCACGTGGGAATGCTTAGTCTCATCTGACGGCCGTGATTAGCTTAATCCTGTGGTTCTGGAAATCTCCCCACACATCACCTATGAAAAATCAATTTTGAAGCCAAGACTTAGCCCATTTGGACAATTTTTAATCCAATTCTCTCAAATATGTTGGATGGTATGTGCAACCTTGTCAAGACGGATGGATAGGCTTACTCGTGATTGTTTGTCAACTCAATCAGACTTGATCGAGTCAACTCAGAATCGTAATAATGTTAATTAGTCTGATGAATGACTCCCATTCTTGAGATTTTTGACTGATTCAGCTAAACTTAGTGGAGATTGTGGACTAGACACATCAGCCAAAACTTATTCAAAAGGAAAGAAAAATATTAATAGAATCTTGTTTTCGATAATTAGCACATCAGCCAAAATAAACACATTGTTACACTCGTAATAGCTTGCATGTGATTGGTGGCTAAGGTCCCTCATAGAGGAGCAAAAAACAAAAATTTGGGTGCGCAATGAGGTTAGACTTCCCAAACTTGGTTGGCTAGGGCTTGGATCTCCCATGAAGAGTCCCTAGCTATAAAATATTAAAAAACAATGGAGATAATAAGCTTTTCCAAAGTATAGCCGTAGCTTTAAAGCCAACCTTTTGAATGCCCTAGTGACATAACAGCTGTGTCAATTTATTAATTTCTTTCTCCTTTTTCATCTTCATCATTAACATCTTTAAAAAAAGGAAAAAAAAAAAAAAAAAGCAAGAAAGAAAATCTGTTTGATTGAAAGGGATTTCAGGGTGCTATATATTTAAATAGAAAGCATGCCATCACAATGCATAAAGTTTAAAAAAAAAAAAAAATCATGGACAGCACAATATTGACAACCACTGAAATTAGTACCTAACATCCAAAACCATTTTTAAATGTGGGGTTTTAATTTTCTAAATGATGTATGTAACTAACCCATCAGCTACCATATTGATGGTCTCCACCACCACAATCATGGGCCATACAAACATAATGTAGAAGGATGAAATTGAGAAATGTGAGCCCACCATCATAAAATTTCCTGTACTGAGGTTTTAGGTGAGTGTTGAAAAGGTAAATACCTGAATGCATGATGGCCCCAAATTGTAAAAAATCAGGTGAGTTCAATATATATATACCCATTTTTAATTTGGGTCCAGGTATCATTTCATACTTGAAGACCTAAATACCTGATGGAACAATCGTATATTATTGGTACCTTGAGTATATTATTTTTGTAAGTAAGCATTCGGGCCTTAATTTGGGCAGGTCTAGGCCGTTTATCTGGTTCGGGGCCTAGGTTTTTAACCTACATGGAATTTAGGTTGGGTTTAGGTTTCTTCTTTAGCTACTCGAATTTGTTTGGATGAAATAATTAAAGAAGTAAAGTGGCAATGTGACGTTTTTTACTGCAATGTGTTTAGATGAAAAAAGTGGAGGGAAGAAGGGAGGTTCAGATGTAACAGGGCTTGCCCTTCTTCTTTGACCGCTTTTTTTTTTTTTGTTCATTTACTACAACCAAGGCAGTGACAGAGCTTTCATCTTTTCAGAGACAAGCATGTTTAAATCGGTGGGCTCACTTATGAAAAATCTAAAATATCCAAAAATGGTCCATTGCCTTTATAATCTTCTTCGCAAGATTTTATTTAAAGGGCTCATGATCAGAATGATAACTTTAACACTCATATTAAATATTATAAAGAATATAAATACTTTGTAGAGATCAATTTGATAGTGGGCCTATGTTATATTGGAGTGAAATTTCTCATAGAGAGTGGGGCCAATTCTTTTGTGGCCCATTAATAATTTCAAGGCCCACCAACGACATCTACATAGTTGAGATAGGAAGCATGGAGAAAATAAGGGATCATAAAAGAGTTCCACGACATGGGACCACTTATGAAACATTTAAATCATTGATAAACGGCCTCCTCATCTAGTATATAGTTCTCATCAGATTTCACTCAAATAACCCAACTTCAAATTGGTAACTTTAAAATACGCAAACAAAATATTATAAGTAGTTCAAAACGACTTTGAGCTGAAATCATATTGAGTTAAAATTTTCATGGAAAATAATGCATTTTTTTTTTTTTTTTTTGTGATTAAGATGTTCCTTAAGTGAGGCCTACTTAGGAGAATCAACCCTGTAGGATCCGCATTCCAAGCATATATAGTTTCATTTTTTTTTAAGCAGACCCTATTGAAAGATTCATGTCGGATAGAGAAGATGTACTAACAAAAATACTCACTCTATGTGCAGGGCAACGGTTAGTATGTAGGAAAGTTTTGTGGAGAAGTTTTGAGGGGTGTATGGAACATCATTTCTTCTTGCACTTTTATGGGTTCTAAATTGAAAATCCAAGCACTTCATCTTCTTTATTTGACTTAATAAAACCTAATGTGTTTCAGAAAAAAAAAAAAAAAAGAACCTAAGACTTCTGATGTTCTATACTGAGTTTTCATACATTTTGAGGAAATTGTGAATAAAATTTTTAAAAAATCTCAACTTATAAATCTAATTTTCTGCACTTTTGTGTGCCCTCAATTGATGATATGAATCATTTAAGATGAATTCTAGAAAATGCCCCTCAAGATTGGAGTGCTTTTTTGCCCCTTATTTGCATCCAATGAAGGGTTATTGAAAGATACCAAGTTCTAGCATTCCAGTTAAGGAAAAATTCATAACAAAATTTTGAATTTAAAATGCCAGTTAAGGTTTTCGTATTCGATTCTTCTTGGTTTCCAATTCATTTTGGATTCGCGAAAATGGCGTGATGCTCTTTTATGGGCCTGCTTTTATGGCTATCAAATTTCACTCAAATAAGAGTTGGACCCTACTTAAGGCTAACAGTCACTTAAAATCGTATGAGAGCCCCACCCACAAGAGTCTTATCCTATTTAATTGGAAATGAACAGCCCCTTTTAAAAAGGAGCAAAAATGGGGAATACAAGTAGTGCTCATTTGTTTATAGGAAAGTTTTTTTTTTTTTTTTGTTGGAATTTGTTTATAGGAAAGTTGTCTATTATTGATAGTTAACAATGTTGTTTGTTAATTTAATTTTTTAAGCTCTATGATTACTAAAGTTACTTGTAATGGTCCAGAATCTCACTTCGAACAAAGTGATGCCATACATCAATAAATTGATTCTATCAAAATCATAATTATATCTCATGGATGATGGATCTAATAATTAATATATCTTTATATTAAAGTTGAAACTTATATGTGGGGGTTTGATAATGACCTAAAGACAATTGTTTGCATAAGAGAAAGTGGAAAGGTGAAGGTTTTTTTACTAGCTTTTTCCTTAATTAGTTGAATCTATTTTAAGAAAGAAAGTAATCTCTTTTTTAAGTTACTTTTGTAAAAGGTATAAAAAAAAAGGATTGTATCAATAGAGTGGGCAAAACTTCCTCTTTCTGTAGTGAAATTAAACATTCCATTCTTAAAATAATCCCCTCTTACTTAGTTCTCTCCTTTCAATCCAACTCAAGAAGAATCCACAAAAGAACAATATTGGTAAAGTGGTGATTTAAAAAAAGTAAGCTTTTTACCTCTAGTTTTTAATTATTTATTTCTTTATTGATGAAAACTTGAACTTGCCAACTTCAACCAACAAGAAATGAGCTAGTGTTGCTTCTAATAATGTAGTTTATAGATAAAACATGATCCAACCTTTGAAGAGGAATTCTTTAGAACATTGAGGGTTTTTTATATATAAAATATTACACTAATGAAATGATTCTAACCATTAGATGTAAGTTCTTAATATTCACTGGTGATTCTAACCCTTAGATCACTATCATTAGGGCATGAATTTAATGATTAAAGGCCCATATTAATCAGGTTGGATATGAAAAAGTGCAACATATACATGAAAAATATTCTGTGAGGTAATAACAACTCACATATGTAAGGAAATGGGAGTTCAGGTTCGAAACTTGGACCTTCCAACGACAATTGTCACTCCGTTCTACTATAGTAAGGAGCTATCCTCATATGTGTTATTACTTAGATCCTTTAATTCTCACATGCGTTTCATCTCTATCTACATCCTTACTCAATTTGTTGCATGACTTATTTTAAAGCCCTTAGATTTTAAAGACTCCCTCCATCTTTTTAAGCTTCACATTCATGACATGATAAATCTAACAATGAATAATATCCTAAATAGATTGGAATTTGGATCGTGTCCGCCAATTGCAAGGAGACAGCGCACTTGTCAATAAGTGAATTATATATAGTAATCCCCACCTTTAAAAGGCCCATTGTTTGATGACAAAATAACTCCTCCTATAACAAATAACCACCGACCCGGGAATTGAGGGCTAGCCTTGTGGATAAGGCACCCACTCCCATAGCTCCCACCAAGTTTCGAACCCTAGTGTGAGCCCTTTACTTCCTATGTCTTGGCCACTGGGCCAATCGAGCAAAAAAAAAAAAAAAACCACCGACTGAAAGTACTTGGTACTTGGTGTCCGTGTGAGCTAGTGGGCTTTACAAAATTAAGGTGATCCCCCCACAAAAGATAGGGCTTTAGCCACAAGGCTTTCACTTAGAAGAATCATGAGTTAAAGATTTGAACTCCGCCCTTAATGAAAATCCAAACGGCTAAAAAATACAAATGCCATCTCATTATATGAGAAATCCTTAAATTTTACTTCCATAAGAGTTGGCCCCACCCCACCCCACCCCACCCCACCCCACAGTAGAATTAATCACTCTATAAGAAAGGGATTAGCATATTCTTACGCATTATTCACTATCACTTTTTTTTCCTAGGATAAATTAGCCAGAGGTCCCTTAACTTTATCGTTTAAGGCCTCTAGTCCACAACATTTTCAGTTAAGGCCTCTAGTCCCTTGTGCCTGGACTTATTTTAGGCCGAGGTCCCTAAGTATGTCAGATTATATATTTTCATGATTGAGTTACCCTTCTGTCTAAAGTTATGCCACGCATTTTATTCCTAGTTTTAAGCTCCACGACATGGACTTTAATGACTGATATGCCCTCGTAAATGTCTCAAACAGTGTCACGGATTTTATTTCGTAGTTGTAGATCAAGTTTCGAAATTCAAATGGGATGGAATGGCGATTGATATATTTCTGCCTACAAAATCTCTTTTCTAAAGTAACAACTGTTGAAGCTGTGATTTAGCCCCCCGTTGTGAGTCGTCAACCCAGAAGGCCAAAAAAAAAGAGGATCTTGTCAAAAGACAAGATCACAAGGCAGATAAAATGCGGGCGATATGGGTGGATTTAGAGTCATAATAAGAAGTCATGCAAGGAGCCTATTACTTAAATTCCAACCATTTACTATCGACAATTGGTTGAATTTGTTTTCGTTTGTAATTTGGTTATGATACTGTCTGATTGTGAACATGTATAGAGAATATGATCTGAGTTTTGTTTTAGTGATTTAAACTTCAAAGTAAAGTATCAATATTGTTCTATATTATTGATGCTATCTTATTTTTCTAGCGAATTTCAAATAAATTTATCTGACTTTTTTTTCGAAAGTCAGATAAATATATATGAGTTTATTCGAAAATACATATAAATTTATCTGAGTTTTTTCCAAACAATAGATAAATTTGTTTGAGATTGTTTTGGATAAATTTATCTGAATTTATGGCAAAAACTCAGATAAATTTATCTGAATTTCTTAAAAGAACTCAGATAAATTTATCTGTATTTCTTTCAAACCTAAAATAAATTTATTTGACTTTCTTTCAAAACTCGGAAAAATTTATTTGTCTTTTGAAAAAAAATCAGATAAATGTATTTGTCTTTTTATCAAATTATTTAGAATTATATGACTTTAAGATACCGTTGTGTCTGGGATCATAAAAGATTAATTTATGTTAGTATGTTATCAATGAAACTTCGTATTACTCTTTGGGTTGTGTCTGTGTATAATGGGATGTCCCTTGAAATAAGCATTGCTCCACCTGTTATGAGGCAGTCCTAAAAGAAATATACCCACATTGGTTTGAAATAAGCTTTGCAAATGTTGTAATATTCAACTTACTTCTTGTTTGGATTGAGCGAATGCGAACAGTGTTTTCAAGAAGATGCTTCGACTCCTCTAGATTTTGTCTTTCCTAGGGTTGGGAATCACACAAATATTTCTTCAACCCCTAAATCGTCTTCAAACAGTGTCTATGCGAAGATGATTCTGTTGCTTGAAATTCTCAATCTAGATGATTTCTCCTTCTTTGAATAAGTTTTTTCCTTTTTCTTTCTCTTATCGGTCGTAATCCTTGATTCGTGGAGTCGAAGCGTCTTAATAAAATGGACGGGTTTAACTAGAGTGTTTTTGTATACTGCCTAGAGTGTATTAAGAGGAGTCATTTTGGACTTCTTAATTACTTAAATTAAAAAAAAAAGGATATTTACCTTTACGACAAGAAGACATGGACCTTTTGCAATAAAATGAATTACTGCGGAAAAACGCCCCTTTTTTTCAAATGATCAGTCTTACAATGGGAGAAATCTTTTGGCATTTATTTTAAACAGTTAAGATTATTTATCGACATGTGGTGGGCCCACTGCATAGGTCAACTATTTTTACCCAAGATTTTTCCAGTCATACCTCGTAGCATCCGGCACCAGCACACCATTGACTTTTCTAAATGCAAAATCTCATTTCTCTTCATTTAAAAGGTTCCTCTGAAAGTCTGATCTGAAAAGGTCAGAGAGTCTAAAATCCCTCTCTCTCTCTCTCCCTCCGCTTCCTTCTTCAGGAAGAAAAAGAAGATTGTGCTGCGGGAGAGCGAGAGGGGAAAACAAAAACCCCTAGAAAAACCCCAAATTCGAAGTAGCAGCTGCGCAATCCAAAGATCATCAGCCAGAAAAACCCTAGGAAATGGGGCAGAAATCTCTGATCTATGCTTCTGTAGCTCGCGGCACCATAATCGTTGCAGAGTTCACCGAATTCAAGGGAAATTTCACAACCATCGCTGCTCAATGCCTTGAGAAGCTTCCTTCCAGCAACAACAAGTTCACCTACAACTGCGACGGCCACACCTTCAACTACCTCGTCGAAAACGGCTTCAGTAAGCATCATCTCTTCTTCTTCTTCATTGATCTGATTCTCTTTTATGCTGTTTTCGTAATTCTTTTTGAGGTTTTGAGACGTGGGTCATCGATAGATCTTGGAGGGGTTGTGTGTTTTTTTGTTGGGGTTCTTGGGGAGAGCTCATTTGAGGATTTTGAGGTGATTTGGGACTTTATTGAGATTTTATTTTTCATTGAGGCCTTGTTTGTTTTGCATTAAAATACATAGGAATTGAATAGGATGGTTAAAAATGAAGACGTCAAACAGCATCTTCGTTTGATTCTATTTCCTAAAAAAAAATGTCATCATTTTATGTTCATTTTTGGAAATTCATCTTTAATCTTCATTTTTAACAACCCTATATATTTAATTCCTATGTATTCTAATGAAAACAAACAGGCCGTTAGGGTATTATTTTTGTGCAGGGGATTTATGGCTGTTGTTTCCATTTTCTGTGGAATCATATGTGCAGAGTTTGTGGTAAATGCGTTTCACTGCGGAAAGTGTTTTGCCACACCAATCTATAGAAAGAGCGTCTGGATCAACGCTGGAATTCCACATTGGAAACTTTGGGGGGAGGGGGTTCATCTTGTTTGTTTCCCGGTTTATATTGTTTGGTGCTGTAAAACATTTTGTGGAGTGTAAATGTGAAATGTCTGCAGAAAATGGTTTTCCCAGGACCCAGACTCTTGGTTCTGAATCTGCTTTATGCACACAATTGTGCAAAATTATCACCTCAGAAAATGAAAACCACTGAGATTGTTAATATGGAACAGCAGACAATTATTCTCCCATGTGCGATAATCATTCTTGTCTAAAGTTGAGGATATGATTGCTAGAGAGAAATTCCAAACTGTCTCCTGTGTGTCTGCCCTTTCGATTTTCCATGGCACCCTATAGACCTCATGATTTTTAAATGGAGGGAGGTGGATTTTTCATTTTGTTTGGTGTTTTAGCTTTTCTTGTCTTTTTGTCTGATGTTAGCCAGGTTTAGGGCCTGATTTCTCCCTGCCTGTGTTTTCTTCTGGGATGCATTCATTGTTTGGGCTGCTAGTCAGCATAGCTCTCAATGTACTGATTGGTCTCTTTAATGAAAGTTACCATTCACAAAAAAAAAAAAAAAAAAAAAAAAAAAAAAAAAAAAAAAAAAAATGTATGGGTTTTGTTGCAATTTTTATATATGAAAGTCTATGTTTTTGACTGTGTCAATCTTTGACTTTGACCATTTCTCAATTTTGACTTTTAACGGATCCCTTAAAATTCACATTTTATCTTGGCCAATTAAGAAGCAACACATGCACAATGTGAGTGTAGCAGAGATGAGCATGTTGAGATGGATGTGTGGCAAAACTAGGAAAGATAGAATTACAAATGAGCGCTTTCGAAAGCATTTAGAGGTAGCATCAATATGTTATAAATTAAGGGGGACTCGTTTGAAATGGTTTGGGCACGTCCAACATAGATCAACAATAGCGTCGTTGAGGAAAAGTTTTCTATGTAGGTCGTGTTATGGCCCAAAATCCGGATTTCAATAGAAGTCCGTCTTTTGTGCTGCACATGTAATTTTTTCTTTATTTATGAGATTAGGTCAATTTGAATCACAACGGAATCTTTCTCAAATCATCAAACATCAAACAATAGCCCTAGTGGGCTCGCCTTTTCATATTTTGGAGATTGGCTTTCCCACATCATGCATTGTTGATTTTAAGGCACATCACATGTAAAACTTAAATACAAGGATGCATAAAACCAAAAAATTGAACAAATCTGAAACCTTTAGACCTAAGTAACTAACGACGAAGAATATGGAAACATCATCTAACATTGAAACACTAAGTATTTATGTGACGAGGAACCCTAAAATCACAAAACCCTAAGAGATGCGGGCCCAACGACCAAGATATGTGGTCCCTCCACTGTGGACTCACGACGAAGGGGAAGATCCCCGTCATGCGTGTGTTTGATGGTCTTAGGTTCAAATTGCTTGGGATCTAGGGTTTTTAGGAATCCTCACATGCCCACATTTGGTCAATCCCATGGTTAGGTTCATATTCGGGTTTTCTATATTAGAATCAATTTGAAATAAATGGAAAATCATGCATGTTTAATTGATCGGGTTTGTTTACTTGCCTTTGATTGCCTTTTAGTTGATCTCTCTAGTTGAGAAACTGTACTAAAATCCCAAATTCACCTTGCCCTAATCGTCCTTCTCTTTCTCTTTCTTCTAGCTTCTTGTTGTGTGAAAGAATGTGATTGGTCACGTGGAGGTGTGTAGCTTTATATAGGGTTGGTTTATGCTTTTGAGTTTAATTACAACTCAGAGTTGTAATCCTAATGAACATTAAAAAAAAAAGAAACGAGAGTTGTATTCCTAATGTACTGAACTTTCCCAAAATTGTAAGTTTCCTGAAATGGAAACTTTTCCAAAACAGTAGCTTCCCTAAAATAGTAACTTTCCCAATATAATAACTAACACAAAATAGTAATTTCCCGAAATAGTAATTTTTCCAATACAACCTTCCCTTCTAGTTGTGTGTGGGAGAAGTTGAGGGAATGACAGCCTTCTATGTGTATGCAATGCTTATATAGACTCTAATGCAAGTTTCCTATTACAATTGGCTTTCATAAACGCATTAAGACTAATCTTTCTAACTATCATTGGTTCTTCTTCCAATGAATTAGATCGTACACTTTCAAACTCGTGCAAGAAGGACTCCTAAGATAATATGCTAACTAACCACTAAGTTATCCTACATGGCTTTCCTTCTAGAACTACGAGTTGTAATTTCTAGTGAGAAGTCTTTTTTTTTTTAATCTAATTGAGTTTCTAGAAATCTTTTTTTTTTTTTTTAATCTAATTGAGTTTGGACTCTTACTATTGCTAATTTTAATTGTCCTAGAATTATTCCCACAACTAACTACCCAAATTAATTAGCAACTAACTCTAATTTGTTATGCACTTTCTAATTTGTTTGCTTTTGTAATTAACCTTACTAACCTATGTTCTTTGTTTCCTATTAACAACACGTGGGTGTAGGACCACCTTAACTAACCATAACTAATTCCCTAATTAGTTATAACTAACTTTATAATTTTAGTTGTATTACAACTGGACCCTTCCTACATTATGGCTAGGTCTTATTTCTTCCAATGTAACATGCCAAATTCTTAGGCGAAGTCCACTAAATTCCCTTTTGTATTTAGTGACTCTAAATTAATTAGGCTTGCAAATTGGCTTGCTATTGTGGCTAATCCGGCCGTTATTGGCCCTGCAATCCTATAGTGGGTCTCCATATTTTATTATTAGCTTTTACTGCATTTTATTAATGGCCGTATCCTAATATCGATTGTTTGATGGATACCATTAAGGGTCTCTTTTAGTGGATTGACTGAACCATACAACCATATTTTAATTATTTATTATTATTTTATTCTGAGTTTACATTACTTAATTATTAATTAAATCAAGTTATTCTTAGCTATTCTAATTTGCATGGGAATTGGTTTCCGACTATTCTTCTATGTATGAAATATTTTTAATCGTGTTGTTAATTACACTACAATGGACCTATAATGCTATCCAACACATGTAAATCATAATTATAAAATAATCAAGATGGGGTTTGGAAGGCACAATATTGCACACAATCTATTTTGGTAATACTAAATAATAATATCAGGCTAATCCGGGTTCAAGTCCTTATAGGTTGATGGCCTACCAAGGAAAAGAGGTAAGCCGAAGAGGACATGGATGGAAATAGTAAGGATAAATATGAAGAAGTGCAACTTATTTGAGGGTTTGGCTCAGGATATATTGCAATGGAGAAATAGAGTTCATGTGGTTGACCCTAACTTAGTTGGGACAAGGCTTCGATGATGATGGTGATTATAATAATAAAGATTATATATATTTTTTGCTACATGCGAATTCAAACTTACGAACTCTTTTAATGCACCCATGTCCCTAACCAGCTGAGCTACAACTAAGAGATTATAATAATAATACACACTAATGTATGTATTACGTTTCAAAGCTACAACCTCACATTTCTTTAATTACTTTAAGATCTACTTTAGACGATTAAAGCAAATAGTATTTGTAGATGGGGTGAGGCCTTGGACTGATGGGGGATGAAAGACCCAATTCATGTCACGGCTGCTAAAGGGAAAATTTTCATCGTATCCATTTCAAAAAAAAAAAAAGGGGCATCTTATCATTTCATTGGCATGATTTCTTGTATGACATTCATATTAGTATATACTTTGGCCTTTTCTATATAAGTATGTTATTTTTTTTACAATATATAAGGATTTCAATGATTGAGATTTGAGAATGCTAATAAAAACATTTTATTCTGAAAGTATTTTCTGACTTGGTGGAGTTGGCTTTTGATTTATTTGCACTTCTCTTCATCTTCTTCTTCTTCTTGTTTTTTTTTTTTTTTTGTTATAGTTTTCTTTTAATATTTATTATTTTTGCTCCCCTTTGTGTGTTTTACAAATCACAAGATATCAATACTGTGGTTACTTCTTCCTCGTATGACATACAAATGTTTGTATCTAAGTTACGGGCATATGTCAATAATGGTAGACATCTATTTTGAATTCTATTACTGTTTTTTTTTTTTAGTAATATATTTTGGGAATCTAGCATTATCGGGAGTTGCAGATTTTCTTTCCTTTTGGATTTTTGCTACATGTACTTAAATGTATAAAGAATGCTTCTTTCTTTCACTTTCAGTAACTTTCACCTTAAATTGGTATTGATTTTTATTCCACATAAAAAGTTTACATTATTTTATTACTCTTCATTTTCTAATTTCTGAACATTGATGCTAATGAAGTTTTAATTACAATCAAATTATAATCTAATTATATTTTTAAAAATATTGTGGTGACTTGTTTTTAATGCATATACATGGCCATGCGTTAAGCATGGGTGGTTGACCTAACCCAATAATGTCTTAAAGTTGTTGTTTGCTAACAGTAGTTGATCTGGGGAATTGCAGCCTACTGTGTAGTTGCAGATGAAACGGTGGGGAGACAGGTGCCAATGGCTTTTCTGGAGCGTGTCAAGGATGACTTCACATCAAGATATGGAGGTGGAAAGGCTGCAACTGCTTCAGCTAATAGCCTCAGCAAGGAATTCGGGTTAACTGTCAAATTTAAATATTTATATCAGTGATACCAAGCTGGTACTTCCCATTTTTAGTTGCTGGTGCCTGATTATTCAGTTCCTTCTTGTTTTTCAATTGCAGGTCCAAACTGAGGGAACATATGCAATATTGTATTGATCACCCGGAGGAAATAAACAAGCTCGCAAAAGTGAAGGCTCAGGTTTCAGAAGTTAAAGGTGTTATGATGGAGAACATCGAGAAGGTAGGTGATGATGGTTAACACCAAAAGCCCATTTATGCATGTAGTTTAGTACAATAGATAGAGATGATTCTAGGTTCTATGTAGATAACCTTCTTTGTGGGAATTTATGCATAGAACTTGGGACTTTCAACTGTAGAATGTAGGCTTCCGGAAGTTATTTCCTTGATTATATATATATTTATATATGGGTAGAAATTCCTTAATTATGTATTATCACAAGAGAACACCCTGTTTTGCTTTTAGGGTGTCAAACGGGTCTGTTTTAGTCAGCATGAGTTGGGTTTACCTTGTTTGTCTATAGGTTGAAGGTCAACGTGTATCAGACTCTCTCTGTTTCTTCTTCTTTTTAATGGGTCAGGTGACTCAACCCGCACCTGATGCAGGCCTACCTGACCCGACCCAATAACCAGCATCGAACTTCGGTCAACCCATTTAACCCAACCCTACTAAACTTGTAGAAGTTTGGCCCAAGCCAAATCCATTTTAAGTATTAAGGTTATATTTGAGTCTAGTTGTAGGCCAAGAAAAGCCCATAATACCAAAATATTAAACCACCATATTGTTGTATTGATGAAAGAATTGGTTGTACCTTGTGTCTTTGGTTTTAATTCATGCAGCCTTGGATCTGAGATTGAAAGTCAACGAACTCTACAATGGGGTGTTTGCCGAATCCTCGACGGATTCCAAGTGAGACCCCAACTCTGCAATGGGGGTTTGGCTGAATTTCCCAAGGGATTCAATACACACGAACATTCTCAATCATAGAGAAACACCCACAACCATAGGGAAACCCAAAAAGTCTTTATGGAATAATGATAGCTGGTCTTCCCAATGGGGGAATACAAATATATAGGAAATGATGGGACGTACCTTTCAACCCAAAAATTCCTTATGGAATAATGATAGCTGGTCCTCCCAATGGGGGAATACAAATATATAGGAAATGATGGGAGGACCCTTTCCTAGTTGGTTTCCAATCCCTGAATATTTTCTAAATAAAAAAAAACGAAACTAAATCTCCTGAAAAACTTACAAGACAATCCAAATCAAGACTTACTCTTAATTTAAAGACTATTAATTAAAGGAAACTTCTAATTAAGTGGCTGGTCTTGTTGTGTTTGTGGACTGGGCCTAATGGGACTTGGTCGACCCATGGGTCATAGGTCTCACCTGCATCATTAGTGGTGTGCAGAGATTGTCATATTTTGGAATGTCTTTCCTCATTGAGCTGACTCTGTCCCGGTACTGACGGATATGAGTCTGGGACTAGGAACTCAAAATGCCCTGACTCGAGGGAGTCAACATTAACTCATTCAAGTTGGACTGGTACAAGAGTGGAGACCGACACAGTTTGGCACTGTACTAGCATGGATTTGCACTGATTGGATGAAGAACATATTGAGTCACACAAATAACTGAACCACTGAGTCACACATTAACTGAACTGAAAACGCATATGGACTCAAAATTTTCTTTTTTCCTCTGAGTTTGGATTTTGAAGTGAAAAGGACAACTACCAGACCAGTACCGAAACAATTTTTTATACTCATCAATATGGATAATGGGGCCTACAGGCATGGATCAAAATAGCGTAGCAACCGCTATATCGGGCGTAGTGGCCTAAATTGAATTTAGCGCCGCTCTCTTCCGTAGCTGCCGCTAAGGTCTGCTACAGCCAATACGGAGTGTGAGTGTGGCTGATGCCAACTTTCCAAATTTTTTTGAAATACATAGTAAGGCTTATTTCTTTCATTCTTCTCTGCAAGCAACATTTTTATGCAACTCTTCTACCCTTTTATGCTTAAAAGAACACCAAAACTCATAGAATCTTGCTGAATTGAAGCTATTGAACTCCTGAGTTCTAACTCTTAAGTCTTAAGTCTTGACTTCAAGTTCAGTACATTGTTTATTTTGATGGTATTTCTTCATGACAATTTTTTTTATAAGCCTTTAATTAGTTTCTAAGTTATCATAACTAAACAACATGAATACATATGAAAAAAATGACCATCACTATTATTTTCTATTTATACAACGATACAGGACCTCATGCAATGAGGGGACCACTACACCCCCTTATCTTAGTTACTTTTGCAGGAAAAATACATATTCTATCATTTTCCAATATTCTGGAATTTTTTTAATGATTTTTTCAAATTGCATCGCTACGCTGTTACGTAGCGTTACAGCGACGGGCAGCTACGCCTGCCGCTATGACTATTTTCATCCTTGCGTACAGGTAGTTTTAGTACGGTCATGAATAGTATAAGGTTGTTGTGCATACTACATGGATTTATCAATATGATGACAAAACTGGAATTATTTGATAATTGTAGGTATTTAGTACATTGAGTTCATGTAATTATCCAATAAGAAGTGGAGATTGTGGTGATGATTATGAAGATTGGTTCAAGCCAGCTCAAAAATAAATGTGTTCAAAGGAAAATGGATTGCGCCTATGGTTTGTTGTTTGTTACTTTAATGTTACTATGAGTATGAAGTTATAGATAATTGATATATATTGGTAATCTGGTATCCTATATATTCTTTACAATAGCTATGCCTACAGGGACTCCAGGGATGAACATTGAGTTAGCCCCAAGAAAAATTAAATATCTCAATAATTGATTTAAGATACAATTTAAATTATCAAAATTTACAGGTTTTTAGTATTTTTATTATTTATTTTACTTTCCATTTTGTTTAAAACCAGCACACTCCCACTGGTCCAACACTAACAACACCTACTCATCCTGGTCTTGAGCAGCACGAAGTCTGATTCAAGGCTTTAAAACCTTGGAGATTATACATTTGTGAATTTGGAGGCTTGATGCAGCCCTCGGATCCGCGATCGAAGAATAGACCAATCTTCCAAGGGATTGATCGAATCCAAAAGATGGATTCAGCCCTATGATACCCGGATTCTTGTACAAGCCCATTGTGTCCGTACCGGACTGATACGACACTTGTATTAGTACCTGATGCTGCACCGATGCTTTTAGGGAACAAATTTCACATATCCTACTTATTAAGTCATTTATTTCATGTAGTTTTTTAAAAGATTTTACTTCTCACCGTAAAAAATGCTAGGAAAGGGTAAAAACAATGATAATTTCATTGATTCAAAAGTGATCTAAAGAAAAAATTAAGACACCCGTATCCGTATCCGTATCCGTATCTTAGATTTTAAAAAGTGAAGAGTCGTATCTTCGATCCCCGTATCAGTATCCGTGTTCATATTCGTATTTGGGCATCATAGATTCAGCCACTGGGGCACACATGATGAAGAGAAATACCATAACTGAGAGAAAATCCCAAAACTCAGAAAAAAATCATATTTAATTGATAATAAACATTGCCATTACAATGAGGCCTAACACCCTTATATAGAGGAGTTTGCTTGATCCCTAAGAAACAATACTTTCTAATGTCTGAATAATGCCCAAACAAAATAGGAAAGTCACTAATTTAATCCTTATAAAATCAAACTACTTAATAATACTGATGCAGTACGGTCTAAGTAGAAGAGGGCCCTGCCCATCCACCAAGGAACCTTCCATTGATTTGCTTTCCTTAAGTAGTTTAGTAATTTTAATGATTTGATTTAATTAGAGATTTTAGGGAGTGATTTTAGCAATCACTGAATAATTTGGTTTCGTTACTTATACTATTCCTCTATTATTTATAGAGGGAAGTTCTCGATGTAACATATGCTATTGATAATAAGAATTCCAGAAATTCCCTCAATAAATAATAGAGGAACAGTCTATGTAAGGAAACCAAATTATTCGGTGATTGCTAAAATCACTCCATAAAATCTCTGATTAAATCAAATCTCTAAAATTACTAAACTACTTAAGGAAAGCAAACCAATGGAAGGTTCCTTGATGGGTGATGCAGGCCCTACGGTTAGTGCTTGCATGGGTGCCGAAGCACATGTCAAGACACCTCAAATTGTCCCCATAGAGACTTCAACATGAGGACGCACCTCTCCAAGGGAAACCCATGGTTCTATTCAATATTCAAAGTCTTGAGATTTCCATCTCTACATTGTATTATAAATAAGACAAGTAAACTTAGGGCCTAAGCAAACCTAAACCAATAATGGAAACTACCCTAATCACAATTAAAAACATGCTAACTAATAATTAGGAAAAATAAAAGGAAACAAAATAAAAAAAAAAAATCTCTAACTGGGCGGGACCACTTATGGTATGTATGGCCCGTTCTCCATCAATGGGGCTCATCAGTGGGCACTCTTCTTCTTGGACCGTCCTGCATCAAGAGGCAGAGATGATGGAGTCTCACAACAGGTATATAATGGAAAAAAAAATATCCATGCATAGAACAAAATTCAAACTTTTAGATGTCAATGTTTCAATTGGATTACAGAGCATTTTACTGGTTGGCATAATCCTATCACGATTTTCTTCTTAGATCAAAGTATCTTTTTATTTTTATTTTTGAAAAAGAAAATTTATTGAGAACAAAATTTCTTCTTAGACTCCCTGTCTTGGGCTCTCACCAACTCCAATCCAGAGGTGTTATTGAAGATCTCGTGAGCACATAGTAGGAACTCAAGGACAATTCAAAAGGGTCTCATTCCAATAGCATTCATAACATAACATTTCGAAGCAGATACAATAATGTCTCTTAAAACCATGGTTCAAAATAGTGGCCGCTACATAGCGTAGCGCCCGCATTATCAGCCGTAGTGGTTGAGGCCGCTACGCTATTTTGAAAATAGAGACGATACGGTCTAAAACCCAATAGAGCCAAGCACTTTTAATTTGTTTTTCCTATTTCTTCTCCTTAATAGCCTTTCCTATGGTTGTCTCTACCTTATATGGTTCCAAATCACTAAGAAAACACAAGATTGGTTGCTACACAAGATTCAAAAAATTTTCAACAATTAAACACCGCTACGCCGCCACATATCACTACGCCCGCTACGTAGCGATTTGGCCATTGGCTACTATGCCCACCGCAACTGCTTTTTTTAATCCTTGCTTAAAACATAATGATGCCCGCCCTAAAGAGGGATGACATCATAATCTAAAAATAAAAGAAAATAAAATATAAAAAATGTCGACGTAGGGAAAAGGGGATTCGTGCGCAAGGGATTCGTGGGCAATATGGCTTGCGCACGAATCCCAAGAAGTCTCTTGGTTAAGTGATGGGCCCCCTTTGCCCCCCTTTATTAAACTTTATTTATTTTCTTTTGTTTCTTCTTTGGCCCCTCTTGACTTCTGTACCTCGTTTATTTCCTCCCATGTGGCACTTCCCGGTGTGAGGCCTTCAAGATGACTGTACACATGGAGCCTTCCATCCATCCAAAGCTAGATACAACGAGATCCAACTATTGGATGTCATCAAGATGGTAATCCAATGGTGGAATAAAAAAATATCGGCGATCAAAGTCTGGGCCGTGTCATCCCTCCATAAAGTAGCTCGATCTGCAATCCTACCCCTTCTTCATTGGTATATCTTGAAAGAATTGGGGGAATTAGGGTTGATGTCCCTGTTAGAACGACTGTATCTGAGGTATAGTTTAGGACAAGGGTAATTTTGCCTAGGGTTTTACTCATTTAGCAAACAGTTGAAAGGATGATGCTCAAAAAATTGACGGAGGATTCATACTCAGACTCCTCAAGCTGACACAACTTTCTCCTAAAAGACACACTCCCCACAACTCTATTCCTCTCCACAAAATGAGACTCTTTTACAGTCGATTCTTTATTTGACAATAGCCTAAATAATCTAGGAAACAACATTGATAGAAACCCCACCCTCAACCAGTCATCCACGCAAACCTAGGGCTGCACAACTGGAAATCCGGTCCGGCTTTTGGACCGGAATCCGGTTGGACCGGATTTCCGGTTGTGCCTAAAATAAAGGACCGGACCGGTCCAAAACAGTCCGGTTGGACCACTTATAAGTGGTCCAGACCGGTTTCAGAAATGGGAAATTAGAACGCAAGGAGAAAAGTAACAGTTTCAGAAATGGGAAATTAGAACGCACTTCTGCCAAGACCAGAACTAGAAAAAACACGCCTTTTTTCACCAGCAACCAACAAATCGCATTTGCATTAAAAAAGGGGGAAAAGCAGATAAGAACAAATAACCCAATCCGTTCGAGCGAAGCAAACCAAAACCCTAGAGAAATCGAATGGAGAAAAAAGAAGGGTTTTTGAAGGAGTTTGAGATGGAATTGGACGAACCTGATTCTTGAAGGTAGCGGAAAACGAGGTAGTTGAGTTCGTTGGAAGTGATGCTCGTCATCTTCCTCAGAAGAACCCTAAAAAGCTTTCTCAGGGGCTGAGAGGGAAAAAAAGCGCTCGGCTTTCCTTTTGCATTTATTTAAAGGAGGGTCATTTCATAGTTTCCAACTTTCCATGTGTCATGTGAGCCTCTTGAACAAAACAGAAACTTTGGTGGGAAGTGGGAATTAATCTAATCACCGTTCATGTAGAATTGTTTGATTGTTAGCCTGCCAATCCGCACCGTTGATATTTGTGGGTCCACCAGTCGAATGTGGGCTCCCAGGATGAAGGCTGGGAGAGGAAATTTAGCTCACCTAAAAAATCTAGGGTTTTATGTTTTGATGAAACTTAATAAATCCGGTCTGGTCCGGTCCGGACACCAAAAGGCCTGGACCGGACCAGACCGGAGATAACCGGTTTTCCAAATCCGGTCCGGTCTGGTCCGGATTTGCAGCAGTAAAACCACAAATCCGGTCCGATCCGGTTTTGTGGTCCGATCCGGTTTACGGTCCGGTTTTTTTCAGCCCTACCTTCCCCGACTTTAAAACCCAAGCCCTAATTGAAAATCTCCCCACAGGAACCGGACATCCCTAAGACACAAAATAACACCCCAACACCCAGACCTTCTGTACCTAGGGATTTTAGAAGGGACCCACCCCCTCTCACCGTCACCAAACTTGGAAACAATGATCCTTCTCCAAAAAGACTCTATCTAAATCCCAAATCTCCACCACCACTTGGCAAGCAACACATGGTTCTTAAGAACAAAACATCCCAATTCCAAACCACGTTGAGTTTTAGCCTTGAAAACATCACTCCACTTCATTAAATGCAACTTTCTCTATTGCCTTCCGTCTCACAAGAAATTTCTCTGAATGCACCGGTCCTCATCCCCACTGGCATCTTGTATAGGGACATATAATAGACTGGGAGATTCGCCATGGTGGTTTGGATAAGAGTAACTCGGCCTCCAAAAGAAAGGTATTGCCTCTTCCAAGTAGACAACTTCTTCTCAAACTTCTCGACTTTGGGATCCAAAACCTTCTTAGATGTAGCATTCGCCCCTATAGGCAAACCGAGATAATGAATTGGAAGATGACCAACTTTACAGTGCAACCTATCCTCCAGTTGTTTCTCACTCTCATCTGAGCATCCAACCCTAAGCAGCGTGCTTTTAGATGAATTGATTTTCAACCTAGAGACTGACTCATAGCATCTCAAAATGCTTTTGGAAGTGGCAATTTCCTCCCAGATGCGAAGCAAATAAAACTGTGTCATCCGCAAATTGAGGATGAAATATCGAATCTCCATTTTATGCTTACTTTGAAACCATCTATGAGCCCAGAAGATTTGGCTTGCAAGAGAAGAGCTCTCAATGCTTTTGCCACAATGGTGACGAAGGGTCACCCCGGCTTAGATCCTTGGAGGCTTTAAAGGGACGATGAGGAGAGCCGTTCACCAAAACAGAGAAGGACGATGCTGAAATAAATCCCCAAATCCAACCTTTCCAAATGACACCAAAACCCATTTTCCGCAGCATGTAGTGAACAAAGCCCCAGTCCACATGGTCATACACCTTTTCAAAGTTGATCTTAAAAATGGTTCCTTCCAAACCTGATCTCCTATGAGAATGAACAAGTTCATTGACAAAAAAAAAAAAAAAAAAAAAAAAAAAAAAACCATCAAGAATCTGCCTATACTTGACAAAAGTCCCTTGAAATGGACTAATAACATTAGGGAGTACCACTTTTAATCTATTAGCCAAAATCTTTGAGTGCAACTTGTACCCACAAGCAACTAAACTAATTGGTCTTTATTCTTTCAATGTATTGGCAGGCTGATGAGAAGATGTTCTCACGTCCTTGGAGCCATTGATGATGCTGACTTTTATTAGCATTAGACACTATAGGTGCTCCCTTTCGCAAACTTACAATTTTCATGCAGATGTATTTTGGAATGGTCTTCCAACTAGGTCCCAAAAAGTCTTCTTGGCATGATTGTGTTAGTACTAAAGAGTTTTGTCTTTACCTATGGAAGACAAATCCCAATGGCACGGCCTCCATCACCATAGCCATGAATCTGCCCCTTTAGATCTTGATCCCTAACCTCATCTTAACTATCCGTATGGTCGACGGTCCCAGCAATCCATATGCTGATGATGACCCTACACAAGAAAAAGGTCCGTTACCTTTGTTGAGGCTTCTCTTACTGTACTTGGTTCAGGGCAATTTGATGTTTGAGTGCGAAAGATCGGATATAGAAGAGAGAAGGTGAATAAGAGGAGAGAACAGAGAGGAAAATCTGAAATGATTTGCCCTATTTCCTAATTGGATTATCCTCCTTTTATGTTGAACATAATTAGTAAATTGTCTTACAGGATCACATAAGTTACATTAAAAAAAATGATTGTGTTTGGAATCAGTTATTTTCTCATCGACATGCATTTTCTTTTATGTTCTTTAAACAATGAAGGGGAGTTCTATTTATGAAGTTTAGTAGAAAGGGGTGAAAACTGGATTCAGCAGGGACTGGGCATTCTTTGAAAGAATGAAGGGAACTTCTTTTTATATTTTGTAAGCATGTGGGCATTAAAGATTCTAATGAGGTGTTAGTCCTGGCTATTTTGGAAGTGGTAAGAGTTATCTCGTAATCCTTTGATGGAGAATGGTTCTTTCTATGCCATCTCTTGAGTCTTCTCTAGATAAAATTCCTTGTATGTTCATTATTCATATAATTTTTTTGGCATCTTCGTTTCAGATTAGTTTTAATCATGTGGCCTGGGCAGCTATAGTATGGCCAACTCTTGCAAATCAGGGAGTGGGTAGAGTAGTTACTTTGTATGGTCATATTTTATAATTTGTTTGTTGGTTGGGTATCTTACTCTTATATGTAAGACCTCTTTTGTTTCTTCTCAGATATTCTATGTTTGTTCCCTTCTGTTTTAATAAAATATCTTTACAGTTACCGGTATCTTACTCTTTATACGTAAGCCTCTTTTGTTTCTTCTCAGATGTCTGTTTGTTCCCTCCTGTATTAATAAAATAACTTTACAGTTACTGATGAAAATTAATAAATAAGTAAATAAATAAATGCGTTGTCTGTTTAATGCTAAACTTAATTTCTAAGTATGAACTAAGATGGTGGAAATCATACTTTGTAAATTGGAGATAGTTGGACCCAGAGCTATTAGGGCTGGCTAATGGTACCACCTTCATGAGCAGAATAGCATTCTGGCTTTTCTGTGTAGATAAAGCTGGCTCCTGCTAATGAGAGGCCTTTTCTAGTTGAATCTTGTTCATATGTTCTACTTTTCTTGGTCAAAACGTTCACACGTTACCGTTAAAAAAAAAAACGTTCACATGTTCATTTAATGCATTCATCTCATTTAGCATATGAAAAATACTTCAGACCTAGTCGATCCTCAAGTTGGTCTATTGAGTCTTTTGAATGAAATGAACTTTGGAGATTGAGTTCAACCACCCCGCCACCCCAACCCCAACCCATCCCACACACACACCCAAAACCCAAAGGAGAAACTGAGTTAGTTTTATAGGTTTTCAAACTATGGTTATATAGTTGAACATACTTAAAACCAAATCAAACCGTCTTTTCCCTTTTCCTGGTGAGGTATAATAGTGGACAGAAGGGCACAATGCCTTCTCTGGTGTTTAACAAGCTCAACATGTAAAAAAAAAAAAAAGGTCATCACCCAGTGCAGGTCCCACCAAAGCATAGTCCTGGGAGTATCTTGATTGGAGATAGACCTAACCATTGACAATTTTGCACAAAGTGACTGCTCATAGGTCTTGAACCTACGTCATCACGCATGGCACCTGAGACTTCTACGATTGCATCAAAGCAATGACCTGTTAACAACCTCAATATGTACTGTGGAAAAATGTTGGATTCAGCTATCAAAGTTCAGTGGCTCAAACCTCTAGAATGTTTATTCTGATGGCTGCTTATTATACCCAACTCTTTTAATGATGTCATAACCTTTTTTATATGAACTTGCCCTCATGCATTTTCTGAAGTTCTTTCAGCTGGACATTGCAGGTTCTTGATCGTGGGGAGAAGATTGAGGTTCTGGTGGACAAGACTGAGAACCTCCGTTCACAGGCAATATTCATGCTTTTTTCTCTCTACTAATCTTTTTGGATCTCTTCACTTAAATTCAAAAGACTTGGTTACATTATAGAAAATAAATCAATCGGTGAAATAATCAGTGTTCCTAATTTGGTCACAGGCACAGGACTTCCGAACCCAGGGAACCAAGATGAGGCGAAAGATGTGGTTGCAGAATATGAAGATAAAGCTGATTGTTTTGGGGATTCTAGTTGCGTTGATTCTCATCATTATCCTGTCCGTTTGTCATGGATTCAACTGTGGAAAGTGAGTACTGCAAGAGGTATTGATGGACCTTTGAGTATGAGTAAAGTTTTGGAACTATTTTCATAAGATAGCAGTGTCAGTTTGTCACTTGTGTTCAGTTAGAAACTGTAAAGAAAAATTTGTTGGACAGTAACCAGGTTTAGCACATGCGGGGCATCGATTTTAATGAATTTTACAGCAAACAATATGCAATATGTGCATGTTTGGTTAAGAATGACTGATGACGAATAATTATATGTTAGCAGTGGGCCTTTTGAATTATACTTTTCCACACACCTCTATTCGTGCTGTCATGGTTTCTGTGAGTCTGTACACTTCCACACACCTCTATCTGCAATCATGTTTTTCAGCTACTCTGTAATCCGCAATGTCTATTAAGGTCTTAATTGGTCTGCTGCTTTTTCTAATTCCGTTGTGGCTGACTGCAGGCCTATTGCCTGTAACTATGATTATCAACTCAAAGTTACACATGTAAGTGTCATTGTGTAGTAAATCTGAATACCTGTAACCAACCCGACAGCAACCGACGACAAGCAATAGGGTTTGGCAGAAATTTTGTCTAGATCCTTGTGGATCTTGATTAACTTTCTGTTTGGTTGTTATTTAAAAATCCCTCCCCTGTGAATTCTTAATCTGTAAAATCTTAATATAAAAAAAAGCCAAATAAGTTTTTAATTCTTATTTCTATATAGTCCTCTCCATCAAATTAGAAAATGTGCTCCTGCGGGCACACTGCAGGATATATGGGGCTAACTTGGGCTCACATTCGAATTCGATCTCTGCAGCTCCTTTGATAATTTTGTCATCCCATAATTTGACATCAGGTTTGATTTTACATTCATTAAACCTTCACTCACTGTTTGGATCAAAAGTAGACAATTTGAATATTCCCTCCCAATTTTTCAAAACAAGTCAAAAAAGCAACCTCCATTCTCCACTAAAAGACAAAAAAAACTCTACTTTTCTATACAAAAAGTCAAAAGATTTCATACCAAACAATTAAAAATAAAACACTATCATAACACCTTATATTTATTCTCACTTGATTTGATACTTCACCTCACCATACTTTAATTCACCGCACATCCAAACAGGCCCTTAAAAGAAAGCTGTTGGGTCGAACCTATTAAACTTCAAATGCTCAATTGAAGCGGTGGAGTCCCCACTTCTAACCCCCAAGGCTCCTGCCTCTTCCTCCATCTGGTTCTAGATCCTATTCCCACAAAACAAGACAAAACAAAAAGCAACCTCCCAGCCAAAAAATCAAGACCACCTCCCACAAAAAGGCCCTTCCAATACGAGCTCTTGCGATCCCATGAGCAATGCCATTAGGGCTCCAAGGGTTGTAGGTGAAAGAAACAATATCAAAATCAGCTGATAGCTCATTAATGTCCCATCAAAATAAGATTGAATAGACCAGTTTGGCGACCCATTGATCGCTCGACTCACTTCAAGAGCATGGGAGAAGAGTTGGATCTTGTGAAGGTCGTGCGATCTAACTTCCATCAGCATGGATATAATAGCCAATGCCTCGAATCTTTTTTGGGCGAAGACACCTTAGATCCATCAAGCAAACATGTACAAACCTAAGAACAATCAAACCATATAGCAAAGCCAAAAGCTTGTTTTTCTATCGATGAAGCGTATGAGAAGACAAGAGCCATACCTATGGGAGTCCTAATGCTAAAATCTTGGCCAGCAATAGGATTTTAATGGGTCATTTCTGATTTACTCATAGAGTTATTTAACTATCCTTCTAGTGGTGTTGATAGAGATCTATGTGCGTTCCGGCGATTGGGAAGCTCCGCGGATCCCTTTGTCTCTTGTCTATCCTATATAGAGTAGACAAGATTCAAAGAGTCATATCAACTAAAGAAGAGTTCTTCGCCAATAAACCCACATCAACTAATCCTATTGAGAGTCTTATTAGTGGGACCAGATCAAGTCTTACATTCAGTGGGATTGTATTCTCTGTTGGCATCAGCCCTGCTTGATCTGACGTGGGACCGTGGCATGAATTTCTACGGTGAGAAGGAGCTGAATTTCTTTGCCCTTAAAAATAAATTCATTTATACATTTCCACAAAGCCATTTTAGTTTGAGGGTGGATTGGCATGATCATTGTGTCGCATAAATCCTGCTAAGCGATCCAACAATACCTAATTCAAACAGAAGCAATTGAATGAGATAGCATTCTTAAATTGGAGCCAAGCCAAGTGGCTCTCGCGTGGTCACACTATAAATCTGGAGTGATGCTACATGGACAACCTCATGTGACCCTTGAACCATGGAGTTTGTCCATGGAGTGGTCCATGAGAGTTTATCAATATAGACTTTTTGGATAAATTTGAACCTGACCTAATTAGTTCAGGTCTATGGATCCTTATTCATTTGAGCGACTCACCTAAAAACTGTTTGGGTCTACTTCTATCTGGCTGCTCAAACTTGTATTTTTTTTTCTACCCAGCTTGGGGGGCTGGGACCCAAGTCCCATGGTGAGGGAATAAGACCTCGAGTGAGGTAGCACGGCCCTCGGCTGAGGGAAGGTGCCTACCCAGGTTCGTACCCAGGACAGGTAGGTAAGAATTCACATCTCTTACCAGTAGGATAAGAGGCATTTCTTGACCGTGCTCAAACTTGGCCGGTGTATAGCCCTAGTTTAGTGTCATAAACCAGTCTGGTTGAAATTGGGCCCAACTAGAGCTAATCCATGAAGTACCGGGTCTGGGTTCCATGTCAAGATCCAATAGGTTGGTCGGGTCTTGGGCCAGCGTCCAAGATCTGCTGGAGCTGAATGATTTTATGATGGGCTCCAACCAGGCCGTAGCATGATTGTGAGAAAGAATAAGTTTCACAAAAGAGAGTGATTTTTATAGGTGTGTCATTATGTAACAACCATGGACCCTATCACCCAACTCCAACGAATTTTTGGGCCCAGATCTCAGTATGAATCTTGATATTAGGACTGGAATATCGACCTGGGCCTAGATCTCGTCCCTACTCACAAGCAACATTTGTGCTAAGATCCACTTAGCTTGGCTCGACTCGTTGATGATGGTGATGATGATGATGAAAATCAATTGAAAGAATGTGGTCAGATAAACATCATTGTGAGAGCCCATCAGAGTCCTTCTTATCACCCATTGTCCCTCACCTTGTCCTTGTGGATTTTCACTCAACCAACATTTTTGACCTACCGAGTCTTCCATCAATGATTTTGGAGTGTGTTAGTAATCAACCATGTTAGAGCCAAATAATTTCAGAACTAATGAACTTATTATCCAAATATAGGCCTTCTCATCCCTGCCTATAATTATAGAACCCGAGCACTCATTTGATTTTATCAAATGAGCAGAGTTTAAACAACTTTGAAACCCTCGAAACAAAATCTCCTTCCATGATATCAAGCCTTCCATTTTTTTGCGCAAACAGAGGTGTCATGGAAAGACAATTGTACACCTCTCACCACCATTAATTGAATGCTTCACCATTGGCTTGCCCGTTCCAATCTTTAGAGCAGCAAAGCTACTCCACGAAGAAACCTCAATTGGATATGTTCATTGTTAAAAGTTTTAAAAGAAAGTAGTTCATGGCGTGTAGTGCAAAATATGTTTTAATTTATAGTAAACTTAAAGATTAGTTTATTCAAAATCTTTGCAAATTAAAAAAGAAAAACCTAATGAAGTATATAGCATGATAAGAGAATTATGTCTTCCTAATAACAATCGAATGAGTATGCCAAATTCTAAGAAAAAAAATCATATCTTCCAACTAGGTAATCAATCCTTTCTTCTAATAGCCTATGAGTCTCCTTATAGAACAATAATACCTTGTGGGACTATGCCAGACCTCTCATGTTGCTAATCTGCAACATGGGGCCTTTTTGTGGTTTGCCCTGCACATATGCGCCCGCACATAAAACGCAGCATGTGACCTTTTTTTTGCCCTATCAGATTTGACCCCGGGACATGTTGGCCTGATCCCATCCCAAGTTGGTAATCAATACACTCAAAATACCCACGCGTTAAAGGTATGGCAAACTAACTACTTAGCAAGACTGAATCTTATCATGAATCTTTGTGCACTCCGTGGTGGAAGACTTTGGAAATTCATTGAGAATGAGATGACCGGTGAAAGTGTTCCCATCTCCTTTAAATAAGCAATCCCTAAGACTCATGCATGTTGTAGAAGTCTTCTCCTTGTAAAGGTACGTTTGTATAGCTGGTTTTCCATGGAAAAAAATGAGGATCATGGAAATTAAATTCTGTCCTGCAGTAAAATTCATGTTTGGTGCAACTATTTTTCCTCGTAGAAAAGTGCAAAAATGAGTTAAGTTTTTCAGCAATTTTTTAGAAAATAAATTTCAATGGGAGGGTTTGAAATTCTTTTTCAAGGAAGAGAATTTTCTGCATAACCAGTTACCTATGCTTGTACACAAACATGCCCTAAGAGTCACATATCTCTCAACTAGCTGGGAACAATGCCAAATGAATTTGATGTCGATCCAAATTCTAATGCTCCTAGAGCTTGATCCCAATCAAGACTCCATATTAAAACTTTAATTTGGCCGTAACCTTAGCACTACACCAACCGCTTAGTCTGAGTCGGCCCATGTGGCAGCGGGCCATACAACTCTTACAAACTATACTGGCATGGCCATACCGGGGGCTGCTCTTGTAAGAAGTAAGAACCAAAAATTTTATTTCTAACATTACTTATCATGTGTCAAAAACATTAATACTATACATCATAAGAATATACTTTTTATGCAATAAAGCAAATGAGCTTGAGTTGGTGATCGACAGCCCCAAGTGCAAGGGTGTGACGCAGTAATAATCTTGGTGAGTCTGAGGTTGATCCACAGGGAGCGAAAGAGAGGCAATTAACTCATACCCATCCTATGGAAAATCTAAAAGCTAGCCCAAAATAAGCTATACAGATCTAATCTAATATTCTGAAAATTAATATTAATTACAATCAATTAAAAAATCCTACACTAAAAAGACTTGGGCTAAAGATCCTAAAACTAGTAGACTGCATCTCCATAAGAAGAGTCAGAAAACCAATTGCATATGAAAGAAATCAGAAAAATCAAAAATTAAAAATAAAAATCAGATTATGGATCTTTGTAATTCAAGTATCCGGATTCGTTGATCTAAGCATTAAAAATAAGTACGGTGTAGATTCAATCTCTCCCATAAGGATGAGCTAAGGTGTTGTTCTAAATTGCTAATTTAATGAGAGATTTCACAAGACTCAAGGCTCCGCCACGTATTTTCATTACTATAAGCCCGCATTCGCTATATCCGGAAAAAATTAATGAATCTCAGAAACTTTAGACAATGAAAATAAAAATAAAAATTAACAACAAGAAAAACACACATTTTATTAAAATCAACCGTCCATAGATTTAATCAAACATACAATTTCTCCTTCTTCTTGAATTAAAAAAATAATCTCACCCCTCTATCTTCATCTTCTATCTTTTAAAAAGATTTTGATTTTAGCCCGTTAGAAGAAAGAGGAGAGAGAGGGTGGAGAGTGAGTGGAGAAAGGAGAAAGATGGTGAGGCTAGGAGAGGAAAGAAAATAAAAAAATGAGGATGGATTGGTCTTGGACGTGTGGAGTGGAGATGAGATGGCCGTGGCGGGTTGCACACTTCCATAGGCCTACGCCCATGGGACGGCACATGTGTATTTTATGGTGTTTAGAATTCTTGCTTTTTGCAAGAAGTTTATGTTTAGGAAAGTTGTCCAACTTGGGGTCTAAGTTGTTGTGGGTTTTGTAAAAAGATCTTTTGGAAATTTGAAATTACTCTCACCTTTGTTTTCTTGGCTAGCAAGACTCCTAATTTTAGGACTTTCCTTTGCTTCAATATCTCCTTCATGGCCCACTTTGCACTTTGAAAACTTGATCAAATCTGAACTTCAGATTTTTTTTTTTTGCAACAATTGGAATGGGGTGGACCCCACTTTAGGCATGCACTTCAAGGTGGATGCTCCCTTGAATGTCCTTACATATCTTATAAATCCTCTCTTTTTTGGGGCATTTGACGGCATGTCCCTTGACATTACGTCTCATAAACTGGGGTCAAAGACATTTTCTCATAGAGGCAACGGTTCTCTTTTAAAATTGAATGAGTCAAAATGACAAAAAACGCCCTCTCTTTATATACTCCATACGTCATCAAACACGCACTGCTTAAAAACATTGAGACCGTCATACACTTTGAAACCTAAGCAAAATCAAGATTCCAAAAGCGAAGACGAAGGAAACTGCTGAAAGAAGCAAAATCAACTCATCGGTGACCTCAAGCAACCAAATCATCTTGACTTGAACTTAATTGAGTTTGACATAAATTTATCCAAGTTTAATATGAAGTTATTTGACTTAAACATGTACTTATTTAAGCTTGTTGTGAAGTAATCTTAGTCTGATATCAATTAAACAGGACTTTAAATGAATTTATCTGCATATTACATGATTTTATTTGAGTTTGATTTTAATTTAACTACGTTTGTTATCAATAAAACAATATTTCAAATAAATTTATCTGACTTTGACACGATTATCTAAGTTTTTACTAAATTTTTCTTAGTTTCTTATGAAATAATATGAGTTTGGTATGAAATTAAGTGAATTTCACATTATTTTATCTGACTTTGAAATGTATTCAACTTGATTTTAAATGAGTTTTTCTGAGTTGACAGTGAATTTATCTAAGTTTTGTATAAGTTGTCTGACTTTTGCATGAAGTTATCTGACTTGGACATAAATTTATTTGTATTTGATATGAATTTCTCTAAGTTTGATATGAATTTATTTGTGTTTGTTTTGAATCAATCTGAGTGTGATATGAATTAAACCGGATTGAAGTGTTTGCTGTGAATGTATCTTACTTTGATGTGAACTTATCTGACTTTGATGTGAGTTTATATGAATTTATTTGTGTTTGAAATCATAACGAGTTTGAAAAAAAGTTATGTCACTTCGATATAAAATTATCTGTATTTGATATAAAATTATCGACTAGATTTGGTTTGAATTTATCTAACTTTGATAAAAATTTGTCAGCATCTAATATGAAATTATCTATGTTTAAAACGAATTAAAATGAATTTGTTATGATTTTATTTGACTTTGCTTTGGACTGGGATGAGTTTGATATCAATTTATTTGAGTAGTATATGTATGTTCCGTCAAAAGCACCCAAATGAGGAAAGAGGACACAAAAAAACAGCACCAAGCAAGCCACACTAGGCAAAATTCCATCAATCGTTGTTCTCTTTAATTTAAAATTTAAAATTTGATCGAAAACTCATCTTACTACATTTAAATTGAAAAATAATCCGGGAAAGACGATGAGCTGAAGCTAAAAACCAGGATTAAATTGCATGACACTTATTTAAACAATTAGAAGGGCAAATCTGTCATAAAAAAAATCTGATGTGGCATGCTTAGGGACCACAGCCTGAATTAATCCCATGTGCAAGGGACTTTATACCTTAAACAATAATGATGTGTACTAGAGACTTTATCACACGTTACTCAGGGATCTCTAGCTAACTTACCCTCTTTTTTTTCTTTCTTTTTTCCTTCTCCACTTTCCTTCCTTGATTTCTTGCTCCATAAGGTCATCTTCAATTCTTTCCTTTTTTGAGTTTTAATTTGAATTTTGAGTCTTCAACAAAAATAGGATTTTCTGAAATTTAAAATTCCTTGTGGGACCTACAATGGTCGTCCCATGCTATGAAATTCATGCCTATTGGGTGTGGGTTCCCATGATGGCTATTTTTGATTTTTCTCTCAAATTCTTCTCAAAGCGGGTCCCAAAATCTGAATTTTCCCTTCACAAAATCAAAGAATAATTCTTCATGAGGGAAAGATTAATGATATGCATGGGACCCAATTCTACACGTATGTGTGTATATGAATATACCATGTTGATCAAAATTTCGCAAACTATGTAGCGGTGTAAAGAAATCATGCATGTTTACATGTGAATCAAAAATAATAAAATGGAATAATTTCATGAAAACCATGCAATTTTATGAACCTACACCAATTTTCACATGAAATACACTTTGAACACAATGATGCATGCTTTTATGAAATTTTATGAATTTAACCTAAATAAGTTCATAATTCTATACGAAGTGATGACTAAGAATTGCAATTTCATGGACTTATCAGTTGGCTCGAGCCAATTAAGCTAAAGCTTGATATAAATTGAGTGATGTCAACTTGTGCTCAAGCTCGCTTGCCTAAGTTCAAGTGAACTCAAGTTGGGTCAAAACTTCACTAGTCAGCCAAATTCAGCTCCACCGACTTGTTTGATATTCTAGCCAAGCAAAATGGGTTACCTGAACTCCTATTGGCTTGTTTGCACCCATCAAACTTAGATGGCATGGTTCACAACACAGCTAAAAGGAGTTTTATCATCTAATTTTTTCAGCATCTTTCTTTGCACTCAAAAACAGACTTCAGCTCTAAATATAAACCATGACCCAACAATCTTACCAATGAAAGTGGCCCATGTTCGGTCCAGATTAACATATACTTGATTCATAATAAATTTATAATTTGTGATATCAAATCTTTTTTCGGAATAAATGGAAGACAAATTGGATTTGATACTAATTTAATTTATAAATAATTTTTAGGATGTGAACCGACACTCCACTGCATTTACTATGTCCAGTGTCACCCGTGCTCTATAAGCTTCCCACTAACCCTTATTAAATATAATCACAATTTGGGCAAGGTGGGTCATGGTGATTGGTGAGTTACAAAACTCATTCTCATGGACCTCATCTTGGAAAACTCATATCGATTCTAGGCTTCTACCTCTTGAACATGCAAGGAACTACTAGTTGACTTGAAACAGAGAGTGTATATATTTAAATCATGCTCCCGCAGTGCATGTTACCGTTTACTTTTCCGGATGAAGGTTTCTAGACAGGCGGTGTATTTTCCTACAGTCGTAGAAGAAATCCCGACAGCGGTGACGTCAACTCCAAGGCATTTTTTCTCACCTAAAAACTTCCAAATAATCTCAAGCTTTGACATCTCTATATCTTTGATCTTCTGATCCTTCTTGTTTGTTTCTTTCATTAATTGAGAAGAGATATCTCAGCTCTGCAATCAGAAGAAGTTGGGTGTGTTTCTTTCTCCATACTCTTATTATTATATATATATATATATATATTTTTGTAGTTCATGTTTTCCTTTGGTTGATTTTTGGATGTGATTCTCAAGTGGGTTTCTTTATTTTATGAATTATGAATCTGGGTTGCAGTTTAAATTCAAAATTATGTTGTAGCTTAGTGGGATTTGAAGTGGGCATTCCTTGCATCAAGGACTGATTTTTCCTCTGATTTCTGTTTCTCTATTGGATTCTCTGTGGTTCTGTTGATATTTCTTTTGGATTTTTGACTTGGGGTGTTTGATTTGACTTCTTTTTGTTGTATTCTGATTTTAGTTTTGTAGTTTTTGTTAACACAGGATTATGGAGTAGCAGATTCAGATTCTGTTAGCTTTATGGTTAGTGTGTTTTGAAAGACATGTAAATAGAAACAGTGCTAATTTCTGTTTTTCCCCCAATGATGTTTTGCTAGAAAACCCAATTTTGTGACATATTTGAAGCCTTTTTTTTTTTTTTGTTTTTCTGTCCTTCGATCGGAGATAATTGAGAATGCTTACAAATTGATGAAATGAGTTGCTCATACTCTGTTTGGAGAAAAACATAAACATAAAATCTTGTTAAAGTGTTCTCTCCATCTTCCCAAGATAGATATAATTATCATCAGTTGCAATTCATCCAATCTACATAGCTCTGAAAAGGCGTGTTGATCATAATAAAGGGCTGATTTTATCATTATAGCAAGGGTTTTTTAGCATACTAGAATTCATGGTGTCAAGTCAGGGGGAGAGGTTTCTATTGGAACCCAAATATTAGAGATCATAAATCCGGAAAGTTGTATCTCAGTAAATTTGTTCAACAGAAAGAACTGTAAGGAATGATCATACTCAGCTAGAATGACCATTGGTGGTACAAAGAGGCTTGGATATATAGATAGCTGAGTTGTAGAGCAACCTATGAATGATCCAAAAATGGTTACTGGGAAGCCCGAAACATGTTCACTCATGAAATGGATTCTGAATTCCATGGAGGAATTGTTGCTAGTTTTCCATTATTGCAAAATGGCCACAGAATTGTGGGATTCAATCTATATAATAAATTTAGAGACAGAGAAGCTGTCAAGTAATGATATAGACAATATGCAGAAACTGAAATTTTATTTCTCTGTACAGAACTGATTGAAAACAACTCTATAAAAATATCTCTTAAATAATCTCAACAACTTCAACGTGCTTCAGAGATTATTCTTGCTAAATAAAAGCAACGAAGTCCTAAATAAAAGGAAGACTGAAAACAACTTAGACTTATTCAACAATCCTAATAACTAGAATCCACTAAAAGCAGTAAGCTAGTAAGTTGCACTAATTTTTGACACTCCCCCTTAGTGCAAACTTACAGCTAACAACACCAAGAGCACTTCGAAAAACTTCCAACTTAGCTTTGGCAAGTGCTTTGGTAAATATATCAGCAACCTGGTCTTCAGTTCGAATTTTCTGCAACTCAATGTCTTCAGTTAACACCTTCTCTCGAACAAAATGGTAATGAGTTTCAATGTGCTTTGTGCGTGCATGAAACACTGGATTTCCAGCAAGCTTAATAGCAATTTCATTGTCGCAATAAATGGGAACTGGAAGGTTGAAAACAGAAACCAAATCTTGAATGAGTCTCTTAAACCAAAGAGACTCTTGAGTGGCCATAGTAGCTGCCATGTACTCAGCTTCACAACTTGAAAGAGCAACCGTAGTTTATTTTTTATTGCACCATAACACTGCTGCTGAACCAGTATTGAAACAATAACCTGTTGTGGAGCGCCTATCATTCACATCGCCAGCCCAATCCGCATCTACAAAACCACTTAAAGAAAAAGATACATGCTGCTTGTATATTAACCCAAAATTTAGAGTGCCTTTGACATAGCGAAGGATCCTCTTCGCTGCAATTAAATGACCCTCACATGGTTTTTCCATAAACTGAGAAACGACTCCAACAGAAAATGCAATATCAGGTCTTGTGATAGTTAAATAGAATAAACTCCCAACAAGCTGTCGAAAAAGTGTTGCATCTTCAAGTGGTTTTCCTTCATCTTTTGTTAACCTCAGGAAAGGCTCCATAGGAGTGGTCATTGCTTTTGACTCCCCCATACGAAAACGATTTAATAAACTTGCAGCATACCTTGTTTGAGACACAAAATAACCATCTGATTTTTCAACCTCTAGGCCAAGAAAACAACTAGCTTCACCCAAACTCTTCATTTCGAAACGAATGGACAAGGCTTCTTGAAGACGAGTGATTTCAGAATTGTCGTCTCCCGTAATGATCATATCATCCACATAAAGAAGAAGTATTATGCACATAGTGGGTGTCTTCTTAATAAACAAGCTTGGATCTGCACTTGAAGACTTAAAACCACAAAAATCAAGATATTGAGCGATCTTACCATACCAAGCACGTGGAGCTTGCTTGAGACCATATAATGCCTTCTTGAGTCGGCACACATGATCAGGGAATTCCATAGAAATAAATCATTGTGGCTATTCCA
This sequence comes from Litsea cubeba, assembly GCA_012931725.1. NCBI lineage: Eukaryota > Viridiplantae > Streptophyta > Magnoliopsida > Laurales > Lauraceae > Litsea > Litsea cubeba. Next base: position 23,372,235 of record CM022951.1, on the reverse strand, counting down.
TAAAGATATCACGATCTAGCTCTCCATAAAGGAATGCATTCTTCACGTCTAATTGCCACAATTTCCAGCATTTGTAAGCAGCCAATGAAATAATTGTTCGAATCGTCACCATTTTAGCAATAGGACTGAAAGTCTCATCGTAATCTACACCATATTGCTGAGAAAATCCACGGGCAACAAGACGAGCTTTATGCCTATCGATAGTGCCATCAACCCTTTTCTTTAACTTGTAAACCCACTTACAAGTAACTAATTCAGCATTCTTTGGCTTCGGAACAAGTTCCCAAGTGGAGTTCTTGTTTAAAGCTGATATTTCTTCTTGCATTGCTTCTTCCCACTCAGAATTACCTTTAGCTTCAAGGTAGGATTTGGGCTCATTATCACAAGCATCTCCCATAAGAAAACATGACAGAACAGAACAATGATTTAACTGAACTTCATAGTCGGTTAAATATTCAGGTTGCTTTCTTTGTCTAGAAGACTTTCGAATCACAGCCTCAGAAATATCATCTTGCTGAATGTTATCCCTAGATGGAGAAATACTACTTCTCTTTTCGCTGAATGCCTCATTACCAAAGAGAGATGCAAGATCAGTTATGCCTCTATCTTCATTTGCTTCAACTTGATGTGCTGACACTTCATCAAACACCACATCACGAGAAACAACTACTTTCCTTGTTTCAGGATCCATACATCTCCATCCTTTCCTGTGAGTGTCGTAACCAACAAAAATGCAACGTCTAGCCTTTGGGTCTAGTTTAGTCCGAGTACCTTTGGATACATGGACATAACAAATTGAACCAAAAACTCGAAAATAACTCACATTGGGTTTGCATTGGTATAGTAATTCAAATGGAGATGATTTTGTCCCTGGCCATGGAGGTAAGCGGTTGATGACATGAGCAGCGGATTCAATAGCTGCTGCCCACAGCTCCCTCGGAAGATTCTTTGCATGCAACCATGATAAGCACATGGCTGTTAGATGTGCCAACTTGCGCTCAGAAACCCCATTTTGTTGCGGAGTTTCCGGACAAGTCATTTGACGCAGAATCCCATGCTCCCTGCAATATTCGAAAAATTGATCGGACATGTATTCCCCTCCATTATCGGTGCGTAGACACTTTATTGGCAGCCCAAATTCTTTCTCCACCTGCTCCTTGAATTGAACAAATTTGGATAGAGCTTCACTTTTGTGTTTCAAGAAATACACCCAAGTGAACCGAGAAAAATCGTCCACAAAAATCATCACATAATGAAGACCAGTGTAGCTAGGTGTTCTTGTTGGCCCCATAAGATCTGAATGGACAAGCTGTAAAGCAACAGAAGATCTATTTTTTGAATTCAGGAAAGGAAGACGATGAGATTTTCCATATTGACAACCTGGACAAACCACATCGTGTTGAATTTCCATGAAGAGAGGAACTCCATCAAGAAGTTTCTTTGTGGAGATTTGCTGTAGCAACTGATGGCCAACATGACCTAACCGAGCATGCCAAAGTGTCGCACTTGCATTCTGACCTGTCTTTTCAACATATGCATCACTTGCAGACAATACATATAATGATTCTTTCCTTTTTCCAGCAAATAAAACATCAGCCTTAATGTGCTTTAAATTGGAAAAAATCTTCACATCATCTGGACCAAAAAGAACATATCTCCCAGAATCAGTTATTTGAGAAACTGAAGCTAGATTCTTCTTTAGGCCTGGAACATGATAAACATCTTTGAGAGAAATGCCTCCATCATTTGAATTGTTCTCTTTGATTTTGAAATACCCTTCTTTCACTACAAGATGTAATGAATTATCAGCTGTCACAATGGCCTTTTTCCCACAATGTGGACGAACATCAGAGAGCAGAGAAGCATTTCCCGTCGCATGATGGGAGCAACCAGAATCAACGATCCATTCTTTATTATAGTCTATGAGAACAGCAGCATCTGTTGGTGCATTTGTCTGATGCACATTTGCAGCTTGATCAATAGTTTCAATGGCTAAACACTGCTCCCACTTTGGTTGTTCAGACTCACTGCTTTCATAAGCTGCATTTGCATCTTCTTCACTAAGATTCACCCGACAATTAGATTGAATGTGACCAGGTTTCCCACAACGATTGCAAATTACCTTTGCTCGGCAATCACGCCTAAAATGTCCATGCTTTCCACACCTATAGCATGTTCTTGAAGTTCCCTTAGATTGACCTTCATCATTTGAAGGCACACTACCACCTGCAATTTGCTTAGCAGAATAGTTTCTTTTACTTTGATCCCTGGAGTAAAGTACTTCCTCCACTTGCACAGAAGGCTTGTTATTGGTCATCTGATTCACCAAGGCTTCCTGATTTGAGAACAAGTTCTCTAATTCAATGATAGAGGGTTGTTTAGACCACCCTTGTATAGAGGAGATGAACGGCATGAATTCCTTTCGTAGTCCTCGAATGAGATAACGACGTAACCGTGCCTCACTCACAGGTTCAGTAGGATCCAGCTCTGAAATTTCTGCACACAAAGTTTTAACTTTCAGGAAATATTCTGGAATTGCAAGGTTACCTTGGATGATCCCGGCAAGATCATTTTCTAAGAACTGTAGCCGCATCGTGTTCTTTTGTGTAAACAATCTTTCGAGTGTCTCCCACACCTTCTTTGGTGATTGCTCATCACGAACGTGCTCTATATACTCCTTACTGATAGAGGTTCGTAGAGCAAATAAAGCCTTGCCACACTTCACCTTCCACTTCCGACGTGACTCGACATTTTGTGGCGTGTCCTCTGGAATTACAATTTCATCACCAGAGACGAGATCCCACAAGTCTTGTCCTTGTAGGAAAGCTTCCATACAAAGTTTCCAATAGTTGTAGTTGTTACCAACTAGCTTTTCTACAGCAACAGTATTTGCACCATTCATCTTCACGAGTACACGAATCAACCCTTGGAACCGGGCTCTGATACCATATAATAAATTTAGAGATAGAGAAGCTGTCAAGTAATGATATAGACAATATGCAGAAACTGAAATTTTATTTCTCTGTATAGAACTGATTGAAAACGACTCTATTAATAATAAAAATATCTCCTAAATAATCTCAACAACTTCAACGTGCTTCAGAGATTATTCTTGCTAAATAAAAGCAACGAAGTCCTAAATAAAAGGAAGACTGAAAACAACTTAGACTTATTCAACAATCCTAATAACTAGGATCCACTAAAAGCAGTAAGCTAGTAATATGCACTAATTTTTGACAATCTATACCACCTATGCATATAATAAAGCAATGCTCTAATTTATCCATCCACTAGAGATTTGACACCCTTCAAATAAGGTAGTTTATCCTTAGAGATTATAACTATGAGAAATGTAGAGAATTTGGTATTAGCTGAGCCTATATCAGCCTACACACCCTTGGTGTGCAAAGGAACAAGAACACGAATTAGAAGCTCAACATATATTTGAGAAACTGAGGAGGGGACTGGTTTTTTTTTTTTTTTTCACTGTGGGTGCTGTTTTTTTTTTTTTTTTTTTTTTTTTTTTTTTTTTTTTTTTTTTGTTGTGGTGGGGGGGGGGGGGGGGTGGACTGGTGTTTTTTTTTTTTTTTTTTGGGGTGGGGGGTGGTATGGGTTTGTCAGGTACACCTCCATCTTTGAGGACAGTACTTTCTCTTCTACAAAGAGAGGAAAGTAAGACTGTGAGAGGCAAGGCAAGGCAAGTGATGTTGGGTTCTGAAACTTCTCCAATTATACAGGACTGTTCTGCTTTGGCTAGTTTGATTAATAATGGAGGCCGAGGAGATGAAAGTTAGGACCGTGGTCAAAGTAGTGGCTGCAGGGTCATAGTGGTGGAGGTGGATAAGGTTGAGGTGGACAGTCCAATGCTGAAAAAGACGAGCTTTATCTATTGGTATGGCTTTTCAATTGGACCATCTGCATTGTCTAGTAATCTGCAACACTTTTAGTAGCCACGTTCACTACCAATTTCGCTTGGCTTATTGGTTCAGGCCCAACGGACCACATGAACAAGTATGCTTCACAGTTTTTACCATATATTCCTTCTAATTAAGGCAGTATCTATGTAGCTAATGGAAGTATGGAACTTTTGCCCTAATTTTAAGTGAAACCCATTAATGTTTCCTCTTCATTGACTTTATCCTCAAATCTTTTATGTACTTTAGTGTGCTTACAATCTTGTGTCAATTAGTAGCCTCACTAAATCACGTAATTCCAGTGTCACCTTTTTTTCCATCTCATTACGTACAGGATCTATGGACCAGACAAACGATTGGTAGTGATTGTGAATCCAATTGTATTTTTCTCTTCGATTCTTTGCAAGCATGATCTTTAGCATTCTGATCATCCTCTGGAACATAAGAGATTCAGAAGCGGCATGGTCATCTAGGTTACATGTCTTTATAGAGCCTGAGGTGTCTTTTACTTTATGGAGTATCTAGGAGTGATGTAAAAGAAATAGATTGCAAAATTGTTAGTTTGCCACGAGAAATACATATCCAAGTAATGTCGATGAAAAGAGTATTATTTGTTTTTAGAACAGTAACAGTAAATTATATAATATATATTAAAAAAAGGATTCCAAAACATCAAGAAACCCAACGCAACAAAAGGCGAAAAGAAGAACAATGGTATAGAGGAATTATACCATAAAGAAAGGAAAAAGATTACAAAGTAAAAGCCAATAAACCTGAAGACCTATCCACCCCTTGTTTGGCGAACACGTCCGCAAAGCTATGAGTCTCCCTCTTCACATGCTCAAACTTCACCTGAAGTGATAATAACAAGGACTTAATATCATTGAAATAAAACTGAAATCTCCATGAAGTCTAGATGAAGGAAGAAACCTAAGTGATGCCATTCAAGGAATCGTTTTGCGCCACCAGCTTGGCATAAAAAGAGAGAAAAAACCCGAAGGGCTTCTAAAATAGCCACCACCTCCGCCTCATTAGACTCCATACAACCCCTGTGTTTAGAGAATAAGGCCAAAGCAATCCCGTGACTGTTACAGAGCACTCCTCCGACACCTGCTGGCCCTGGCTTACCCCTAGCTGCCCCATCAATGGTGAACTTTCCGTTCTTCCACAGGAGGAGCCCAAACTGCCAATATATGCTCCTTAGGAGATCCAACAAAAAGAGAAGCGTCCCAATTATGCAAGATACTCTCAGCTCTTAAGAAATCAAACCCTTTCTTCGGGAGGCTCACTTTGCTATCTTCCTAAGCACTGACAACGTCACATCATCCATTGGCTTCAAGCTACCTGTGAAAACCCTAGCATTCTTCTCTCCCCAAATAGACCGTCGTCGTATGGCAAAAGGGATAAGTCTCCAAAGAACTGCCCCATCCCCCAAAAAAGGGGATGACCTCGATCCAAGCCTCAAACAAACCTGCCAAAAAACTTGGGAAGCACCAATAACTAAGCACCACTACGGCCAATAAATCTACTCCCCAAGGAGTAAGAAAACTCACGATGAACAAAAAGATGATCAATAGTCTCCCTCTCCTCCCCACATATCAAGCAAAACTATTCTGTTTGGTTTATTACATACTGATGCTTGGTATGCTCCACTTCTATGATTTTCATTGTCGTTTCGTTGCTTTCACTAATGATGCAACCTCTTCTACATGAAATGAAGGTTCCAAAATCTTATTGGTCAGATGCTGTGCTAATAGCAGCTTCCACATAAGTTGCATGCCATCTTGTGTTTTGGGGAGTAAAACTCCTATACAATTGTTATCTCCGAATACTCCATTTTTTTTTTTTTCAGTTCTTCGGGAAGTGTTTAGGTGTGTTTGTTTTGTTCATATTCACAATGTTGAGATGAATTGGACCCTGAGACAGTTAAATGCATTTCTTGGGTATGCTATTCTAGATCACGAAAGTGATATAAGTGTCAGGTAGAAAAGGGAGGCAGTTCATCACTAAGGATGTGTCATTCTTTGAGGATGTAGCTTTTATTCTTCTCGAAGTAAGCAGATTAGTGAGTGAGTTGATCAGGAGGAGTTTCCTCCTTTAGTTCACTTTGTACCTCCACCTGTTTATCTGTAATTTAATATTATAGATGGTGAGGATAAAAAGACTCTACAAAAAAGGAAAAATTCTAGAGAAAATCTCCCACATAGGCGTATTTTCATAGGAAAGTTAGAACTAGGCCATTATCTACATTATGCACGCCTTTAGGCGATCGTTCTAGAGTCACTAATCTGAATACTTCGAGAAGAATAAAAGGTCTCTACAAAAAAGGAAAATTTCTAGAAAAAACCTCCTGTAGAGGTGTATTTTCATAGGAAAGATAGAACTAGACCATTATCTACATTATGCACTCCTTTAGGCTGTAGTTCTAGAGTCAGACAAATCTCCAAGTAACACTTCTAATCTTGAGTCCGATCTGATCTTAATCTTCCTGGGCATACGTTCCATTGTTACTATGCATCCCATTAGGAATTTCATGTCTGATGCTATGTTGTATCCAAAGTGGAAGGTGCTATTGGAGAAATTTAGTCACCAGATAAGAATGGGATGCAAGAGTTGACAGATTTTCCTGAAGGGAAAAATCTGCAGTGGGGTGAGAATGAGTATGTACTCTAAAGTATAATCTAGATGGTTCAATTTAGAGGTATAAGACAAGGCTTTGTCTAGCTTGAAACCTTCTTCCAGGTATCAATTGGATGTCACAACTCACAAATGCATTTCTTCATAGAGGTTTGCAGGAGGAAGTATATATGAGTTTGTCACCTATTCCCAAAGGTTAGCAGGGAAAGGTATGCTGCTTAAAGAGGGCGTTATATGGTCTTAGGCAGTGTTCTCGAGTTTGGTTTAACAGATTTAATCAAGCCATGTTCAAGTATGGTTAAAAAGTTTGTCAAAAGAAGTAATGAAAAGTGACTATTCTTATTGTACATGTGGATGATATTGTGGTAACTGAAAATGATGAAGTGGAAATAAGAAGTCTGGAAAAGAGCGAGAGAATGAGTTTGAAATTATAGATATGGGATTATTAAAATGTTTTTTGGGAATTACTGTTGTCAGTTCAAATCAGGGAATTGTTATTTTCCAATGAAAGTATAAATACAATTTGCTTGAGGAGACCAGAAAATTAGATGCAAACTAGCTGAGACACCTTTAGAATATAATTTCATCTAGTTTTTGACAACTGTGAGTTGTTAGTAGTTAAATGATCCAAGTACATCTCTATAAGATACCATGTACCAACCCAAAAGCTTAAACTGGTAGGTGGAAGGCCCAAACAAGTATATGAAGCCCTATCAAAACCATGAATTAGGCGATGTGGGATGTGGGACTGACTTCTCAACACTCCCTCTCACGTGGAGGCCCAACAAATTACATGGACGAGCCTTTCAGGTGGGCTACACAAGAACGACAGGATTGGAACCGGCTCTGATACCGTGTAAGTCTCACATCCCACATCGCTTAAGTCATGGGTTTGATAGGGCTTCATATACTTGTTTGGGCCTTGCACGTATCAACTTAAGCCTTTTGGGTTGGTACATGGTATCTTACATGGTATCAGAGTCGGTTTCGATCCCGTTGTTCTTGTGTAGCCCATGTGGCAGGTCAGTCCATAAAATCTGTTGGGCTTGCACGTGAGGGGGAGTGTTGGTAAAGTAAAGCCCCACATCCCACATCGCCTAAGTAATGCTTTTGGCAAGGCTTCATATATACCTGTCTCAAGGGTTTGATTGCACTAGCTTATATGCAACCATCACTCAAAATCTTCTGCAGTAAGTGTTGCACATAAATGTTAAAATATCTTCATGCATGCTCCCCGACGCAGGCAAAATGTTTGTAATTCATAATCATAATTATAAAGTGTTTAAAAGGATCCCCAGAGAACAATTTTCTTTATCATTGGCATGGGCATTTAGATGTGGAAGGTTTTACAGATGCAGATTCGGCCTGTATCCACATCATATAAAGGAAGTATACAACTAGCTATTGTATCACATGAGTAACCTTGTCTCTTGAAAAAGCAATCTAATTTTGAAGGTAAATATCAGGCGGTGGCTCATAGGACATGTGAATTGTAATTGTTGAAGATTCTACTGAAAGAGTTAGGATTTGCAGGCGGTGGGCCCATGAGTCTACATTGTGACAATACTGAAATGCTGCATATTGTTTCAGTCCTCTATATCATGATTGTCCAAAGTATATCGAGGTATATTTTCATTTCATCAGAGAAAAGGTGACAAAGAAAGAGATTCAGTGGGAACACACACTCAAGATCAGATTACAGATTTTCTCACTAAGGCATTTACCAAGAAGTAGTTGTGTAGTGTTTTTTCCAGGATAGGCACAATGAATGTCTATGCTCTAGCTGGAGGGGGAGTGTTTATTGTTTATTTTTAATTTTCAGAAATTCAGGACTGATTTTTTAAACACATAAAATAAGGGTATTTTGTTGTAAATACTGAAAATTTATACATTTGGTGGTCCCCCAACCCCAAGTTGAATGATCATACTGTTTCTTTCTCCAATTCTTCCTAAAACCTCTCTCTCTCTCTCTCTCTCTCTCTCTCTCTCTCTCTCTCTCTCTCTCTCTCTCATCTTCATTTTCCCACAAGCAATATGAAAGTTATGAGTACATGCATTCCTTCAAATAAAAAGTAAATATTTCAAGATAAATGAGAATTATCTTTATAAAAATCAAAATTAAAGTCTGTAGTTAAAAAAAAGCCACTTTATTAAAAAATAAATCTCTTTAGCAAATTACAAATAAATTAAAAAACTAAATTAGAATTTAAAAATTGCTATTGGAAATGAGGAAGACTCATCTTTCTAAAATGTAGTTCTTTATTGGTAGAATAAATTTCATCATAAAAAATAAAATTGGAACCCAACAATAGTGAATGATGGCTAGTGTCAAATTGGGTGGATCCGAATTCATGGATGGTAGCCAGTAGGCTAGTGTGAGTTGCCTCGATTTGTCAAAGTGGGCCTGAGTCTGTTCGCAATTAAAATTAGGTTCTCTCTTTTATGCAAATGGAGAGAGTTATTATGGATGATTTCTCCTTTGTACCTGTGCATTGCACACTGCACATTGGTGTTGTTTGACATGTGGGACCCAAAGGTCCTGTGTTGGTGATTGTTTGGATGAGCTCTCCTGCAGAAGCATGTGGAGGGAAATTTTTCATAGTTTTTATATTGGCGATTTCTTTTAATTGTCTAGGCATAGTGTGTTGGACTCTTGGTTGGTTTGACAATCACCGATATCTTAGTGGAAAATCCTTACCTTATCAAGTTTAGGTGTGGGCTGGGGAAGCCCTAGTATGGTTGATTTTACATGTGATTTAACTTGAATTTACCTTTTATTGGCTGTGGATATACTTTTTTTTTTTGGGTTAATTGAACAAATCAAGCTGTAGTAAATAGATGACCCTCCTTTAAATCGTGGATAGATCCATTAATAAACTGGAAATGCTTCAGTTTGGTAACAGAGCAAACAGATCTGCACCTTAATTCTTACCCATATGATTTGGTGCTTCACCTTTTTCTTATGCACGTACGTCAGAATATCCAGCATAATTTTTTGCCCAACAGCTTGTATTTCTAACTAATAAATTGAAATTTGAATTTCTTGCCCGACTCCCGACTGCTAGCGACTTTTCAGGAGATGATTGATATTCTTGAGCAGGTATGTCTGAACAATATGACAAGGCCAGAGCAAGTTCCAGCTCAAGTTTAAATAGCAGTGTGCAAGATGCAGAGGATGAAAGAACTATTGCCAATATCTTATCAGAAGAACAGGTTAAAGATGATAGAAGACTTGGGAAACGTCTATCACATTTGGATTCCATCCCTGTAAGACAAACTTTCTTGTTATGTTTTTTCTCCCTCTCTCTGAATTATCAAAGTTCTAGCTTTCATTATTAATAATTCTGACAGCCTTGCCGTTAAATAAACTTGTGAAATGGTGTACCGGTATTGGACTGAAGTTATGCATAATGTTTTCTCCACATTGTTTTCCCCCTCATTCACTTCGACATTTCTATTCAATTTTTTTTCCATCTTCTACCAAACTTTATGTATCGTAAAATTTACTTATCAAATGTCTGGACCTATATTGTTGTAATTTAAACTCTCTATGCAAAGCAGTGGCAACAATAACTCAGCAAAAGAAAGGTTCCAACTTCCAAAGCTGGTTGCAGGCAAAAAGAAGACAAATAAACAGAATGATGGCATCTAACAGCCAGATGAGTGGTGATAGACTGATAGTAGTGTGAATTAGTTTGACTTGACCGAATCCGATGTTACTCGAACAAGTTGACTTGACTCAAGGGGGACTGATTCGCCCCTGAAACCGTGTTTTAAGACCTTGGCAGTGGTACCCATTCACTGCAGGGTCACTTCTGGGCTATGATGTCAAGATACTGCATGGATACGGTAGGGACACACAGTGGACATGGCAGGGACATGTATTTTTCACATAAAAAGAGTGAAGTAGAGGATACAATATGACACGATACGCTACCCATTTTAAAGTATCCGTGTATCATAGCTTTTGGGAACTGGGTCACGATCCGGATGGCTATCTACATCAATTTTTTTTCCTTTTTTTTGGGAAAAGCTGGTAATAGAAGCCTGCCTAATGCACTGTTCACTCTCTGCCAACCCAAAAACTTAAGTGCACAACTTCAATTTGGGTTGTCTGAACCTTATATCTGCCTAAATCTTTATTTTTTGGATTTAAATATTGGGTTTAACCATTTTAATGTACTTTCAAGTTTCAACCACCATTTTAGGGTAAAATTTTCTTATGTCAAATACATTGGCAATTTAGGCTGCTTTGCTTCCTCACATTCTGGCCGGGGAAAAGGAAACTAGTCCTGGTATTTGTTTTATTGTATTGTTAAATTATGAAAATGACATAAAATTATCCCATCTCCCAGAATGGCATGTAGCCAAAGATGGAGCCTTAAAAATAAGAAAATATGACATTTAGATCAGAAACTTTTTAAATGATCTCGTTAATCTTTTTTTTAGTATGTAGTTTTTCTGGTCATGTACTTCAAAGATTTTCTGCATGGCATGATTTTGATGTTTCTGTAACATTGTATAATATCTTGATTCTCCTGTAACTAGACTGAGATGTTATATTATTTGATTTTCTGGAGTTCCATTAGCATTGTCTTATCTGAAACTTAATTTTTCTTTTGATCATTGGATCTAGCTCCTGCGACATTTGGTTACTTATTTAATATATAAGCCTGTGTTCGATATGCAAATCCTAGCATTCTACATATTCCCAACACTTTTCTCCTGATATCTTGTGTTGTAAAGCCTGTGATTCCTTCTTTATATTTGTTTCCAGATAGTAGAGCTTGTGCAGTTGTTGCCACTGAAATAATAATTTAAATTCTTATTGGACTGCAGCACACACCTCGAATTAATGGGGAAATTCCTGATGTGAATGATGCTACCTTGGACCATGAACGGCTGTCAGAAAGGTGAGTTAGGTTTGTAAACAAATGGACCAATTTACAATTTGGGAATCTACAATCTGGCATGGATACAACCTGAGTTAGGTTTGGAATCATATGGACTATTAAGAAAGCGTACAATGCCACTTTATATATATTGGTTTCCTTTTTCTAAGCGGTACATTTCATGTCTTTTGTGGCGGAGAACAATTTTAGCACCAGCAGGCCCAGGAATTGGCATTCACCTCTAATTTGACACTAACCTGAATTATACTCACTGTTGGATTGAATTTCATAAAAAAAACGTAATTTAAGAAATCGTCAAAACTTTAAGGCCCCTAAATCAATGGTTACAATGATCTGATTGAGATGATTTTTCTCAAAATCATATCCACAATCAGACCTTCCCATCACACTGCCCCCTGGGACCAATCCAAGTGGGTCCAACCATTGGCGGGCCACGGAAATTTTCCCTTAGGGGGCCACTATGTATTAAAAAGAAGAAAAGAAATTTGAGTGGCCACTGTGGAAAAGATACATAGGTTTTCAAAAGTTTTCGAGAGGCCATGACCACACCTTGCCCCCTGGTTCCCTCAAGGGGATTAGATTGGTATCTCTCATGCAAGCCGTGAGAGGTACATCTCAGCAAAACGGAACTGATATATGTGTGTTTGCATGAGGTGTGTTTGTGAGCGTGAGTGTGCTGGTATGAGTGTGAGTGCATGTGCGTGTGCATGGCTAATGGCCATCCCCTGCCCCCCGGTTCCAGTGGTGCAACAGCTTGCTTTGTGGATTACTTATAAGTTCTATTATCTGTTCATCTGGAAGAATTAAACATAGTGGGTGCAGTCCTGTGTGCTTTTCTTAGATCTAATTCAGGCATCTTGGTGCGCTGATTTTTCTCTCTAGATGATGGATGCTGGTGATTACAATTCATGTCATATCTAATGGCTGGATGAAGGTTGCAGTCTAGATGGTTTATACCTGTGGTACAGAAGAGTGCAGTTTTTATTTCATGATATATTGCAATCTCTATGTAACTATAATGCCCAGATATGGATATGGATATGGACACTAATATGGGGATACAACACTTCACTTCTGAAAATATAGGACACGGATAGCCCCGGATCCTCGATTGGCAAGATAGATCAATCTCCCATGGTATTGATCGAATCCAGAGATGAATTTGGCCACTAAGCCACACTCAAGGCCATAAAACATGCCATAATTGAGGAAAAATCAGAAATATTTGATTAATTGATAATAAGCGTGCATTACAATGAGGATGTCCATCCATATATATATAGAGTAGGATCAGTCCTCTGTAGCTTGGACACCAAGACTTTCCTAGACATGAGAAAAGGCTAAACAAAAGTGGAAACTAACATTGTGGCAATCCTAATAAAAAAAGAAATAGAAAATAGGATAGAAAGGGGTTGCCACAGTAGCCCTCGGTCAATACTCTATATTGGGCCTGTGGATTGAACCCAATGGACCTATGGTCAATGGTTGGTCCAGTTATCTTCTTGGGCCTGGTATTGGTCTGTACCGCATCGATGCTGAGATAGGTGCCCTAATTTTTTCTTTAGATCACTTCTAAATCAATGAAATTATCATTATTTTCATCCCTTTATAGCATTTTTTATGGTGAGAAGTAAGAAAATTAAAAGAACTATATGAAATAAAGGACGTGGTATGTAGGATATGTTAAACATGTTTCCTAGAAATATCAGTGCAGTATCGAGTACCAATACAAGTGCTGTATTGGTCTGATACAGATACATTGGGCTTGTACAAGTATCAGGGTATCATAGTTGTATAGTGCTAGAATAGAAATAGTTTTTAAAAGCTCCTTAAGTTGACAATTTGTGATATGGCAAAAATACAACTTGAATTAGTTTGTGGAATAAAATGGACTTCTAAGAAATCCTACAACCCCACTTTTGATGTATGTATATATAATTTTATTGGTGCAACGGTTTGCTTGTGGATCAATTATATGAAGTTCTATTATCTGTTAATCTGGAAGAATTAAACATGGGGGATACAGTCCTTATTTTTTTTCTTATTTTTAGTTAATCTTTATGCGTGTTTCCATAAGAGATAAAGATGGAAAAAAAAAAACACTAAAAAACCTGAAAAAATATAATTAAAAGGGGACTTGGGTACATTTCTTAGGGGCTTATTGTTCTGTATTCAGTCTGTAATATTTTGGGCTTTTGTATCAGATTAATTACATATGGCCTGGCTGAAATGCAAGTTGAAGGTGATGGAAATTGCCAGGTTCGTTACATTGAATCATGTACTCCTATTTTTTTTATCCATCATATCCTTTTTGTATGTCATTTCTGTATAATGATAAGAAATTTAATTACTTTAACTATCTCTTTTTCTTTCTTCCTTTTTTTTATGTTAACTTCCTTACAATATAATATGTGGACAGTTTCGTGCTATAGCGGATCAGCTGTTCCGAAACCCTGAATACCACAAGCATGTTAGGAAGGAAGTTGTGAAGCAGGTACTCTCTCTCTCTCTCTCTCTCTCTCTCTCTCTCTCTCTCCTCTCCACGCCACCACCCACCCCCTTGCTTCTGAGAAGACTGGTAAACGCTGAATATAATAGAAACTATCAAAGAAGTTTTACAGAGACAATATAAATTGTAGGTTTTCAGTAAAGAAAATGTTCAATTTTATTCAAGTTGGAGACATGTTTCATTAATTAAGACGGAAGATCCTAAACTTTCAATGATTGGCCATTTAAGAAAAGCATACCACTGATCCGGAAAATTTCCAAATTATTGATGGCTATTAGATTCCAATACAGAAAATCTTTTTGGGGCATCCCTATCATGGTGGGCCACCATAGCCACTGTCTGGACCACTGGACCATAGAATCTCTTTAAGCAATTAGTGTTTTAAGCTTTAATACAGCGGACACATTGTGATACCTCAGGTGAGTTCCCTATAATTTCTTCTGACTAAAGGTTTATCAAACTGGTGGTAGAACTGGTCTTTTGGTACCATTTTCTTTATATTATTTCTGGAAGGACTAGCCTGATCTTTTTAAATTGTTGCATTTTTCAGATCCTTGATCTCCCATTTTTATCCTGTATTTTCTGCATCCACTTAGCTATTGATGATTTGCTACATCTGAAACTTCGATTTTCGTCTTGTTTTCAAGTGTTGTTCCTGTACCAGAATGTGTTTCTTTCTCCTTTTTGAATGAAAGTTTCCATTTAGGAAGAGTAATTACAATAACCCTATTTGTCATTTTCCCTCTTCAGCTTAAAAAATTCCAGAAATCTTATGAGAGCTATGTTCCAATGAAGTACAAAACTTATCTGAAGAAGATGAAAAGGTTTGACGTCTGGAGTGATGCATTATCTTTCTTTTCATTTTTATCCTTTTCTCTGGCAATAGAAAGTGAATAACTGAAGACATTTGCAATATCTAAACCATTCATATTCTATTCTATAATAGATTGATCATAGCCCAAAAAGTGCACTCTGATTGGACCACCCCAACTTTTGACCTTCAGGATTTTTTAGGTAAAGCAAGGACTGTTCGTGAAACTAGGGATGACCTTTCACTATTCATTCTCTCCTGAAAGGTTCTTTTCGTGAATAGTTAATATGAATTTTTGTCCAGCTGATATGATATTTGGTTTAAGGTAGAGCTCAAGGCCTAATCTGGTTTGATCTCATACATGTGTCATGTGTACAAAGTAGAGTTTCTGAAAGTCAAGTAAAACATTGACAAATGATGTGGTTTGGATTCAAAAGGAAAGTGACCTTTATTTATTTATATTTAGTGGATAACCCATGATTCTTGTGAAACATCTTTCTGATGCATTTTCTATACAAATTGTGATATCCATCTAGGTCAGGAGAGTGGGGAGATCATCTTACCCTACAAGCAGCTGCAGACCGGGTAAGATTACATTTTTAATTCAGATTGGTTTGTTGCTTTTATGACCTGCTGGAAGCAGCAGCACGCAGCACTAAAATTGTGTAAATCACAAACCACCATCCCCCATCCATCCACCCACTGCCCACACACAGCCTCCACTCACCAGCACAAACTCACACCCAATTACCAACAAGCCTCTCCTTTCTTCTTCCCAACTCCCTCCTCCCCTTTTCTTTTCATTTTTTAAGTGATGCTGCATGTATCCTACTTCCTGGTTATTATGTAAAGTGCAAATTTAAGTTGGTTGTTTAAAACCTTCACATGAAAGAGACAACATAACTGTAGCGCAATTAGAGGTGGAAGTACTTGACTTTACAATGCCTAAATGTTTGCGAAGGAATATTATATACAAGAGATAGAAGAGGGGAAAATATATATGTTTTTATCCTTTTAAAGAGGGTGAACGGTTTAGATCATGAAATAGGGGCTAATAAGAATAAAATAAGTTTGAAAAAAAAAAAACAGACTGCCTCAAAACCGCATGCAAAAGAGGCCATTTTCTATCAAACAGTTAACCATTTTTCTTAAATTTATCAAAATCCATGATGAATCAAAACATAAAATTTGGTTTCCTAGCATTTTTTAGCCTTCCAAATAGGATCAACGGTTCGGATCGTGAAAATGGACCCCACAAAAAAGTCCACAATTCTAAGCTCTGGACTCATTCACAAATATCTCAAAACCCGTGATGAATCAATGGATGAAATTTGACCATATGGCTGTTTTTGACATTTTAAAGAGTATGGACGGTTCGGATCTTGAATTTGGAGCCCATGCAATTCCAAAAATTGAAGAAAAAAACCGGACTGGTCGTGAGGGCATCCATAACATGTATAAAACATTGATTCAATTCAACAGTCGTGCTTTTTAAAAAATATTTTTGATGACTTCTTGAAATCCATGAAGAGTTAAGATGTAAAATCTCACCCTCTAGCTGTTTTTGACCTTCTAAGTGTGTGAAGTAATGGTTCAGATGGTGAAAATGGGCCCCACAAAACTCCAGAATGGTAGATTTGAGTGTTTAGACTTCTTCGCAGTTATCTGAAAATCCGTGATGTATCAACGGTTGAAATTTGAGTGTAGAAATGTAAACAGATGCTGACTAGGGAGGTTCCTATTTAATTATCACACGACCAGATATCTTATATGCTGTTATTGTGGCAAGTCAATTTATGCACACTCTACACACTGAACTATTTATGCAGTACACACAGTTCTGTAATATTTATGCAGTACACAGAATTCTGTAATATTTAAAAGAAGCTCCAGGACAAGGAATTTTGTATGTATGTCATGGACACTTAAGCGTAGAAATGTAAACAGGTGCGTGCGTGCGGGCGGGCGGGCGCGCTCGCGTTTGGTTTCTAAACCTGAGACTAGGATAACATTTGAATATGGATGCCTGCAATTTTACTTCTCTCCAGTTGTGCTAGCATTATCATAATCCATGCCTGACTTTTTTATTTATTTATTTTCTGAATCAGATGATCAGATTGGAATTGTACTTTCTTCTTTCCAGTTTTGCTTTGTATTTTCAAGTATTCATATGGACACTAGATTCTGTTCTAATTGTTTACTCCTTTTCCTCAGTTTGTGGCCAAAATTTGTCTGCTTACATCATTTAGAGAGACTTGCTTTATTGAAATTCTTCCCAAGGACCAAAGTCCTTCAAGAGGTAATGAATGCATCCCAAACTACTGCTTGGAATATGACAAATATGTTTAGGCTGTCTATGAGAACCCATTTATTTCAGAAGCAATCATGAAATGATTTCCTGGTTCTGTAATTCTTGCTTCAAATTCTGTTTATGCTACAAACTTTATGTCATGCTTGCCTTAACCAATATCCATAAGAAAACATAGAGTGCACTGTGGGCATATTTAGTCGAGAATGGGAGGAGGGAGAGGAAATGGGCTTCCCATTGAAATGACTTTGTTTGGCTTTCTTCAATTAGGGAAGAAATGGGTGGAAATGTAGGCATATGTTGAGGCAAGTAGCCTTACATGGGAGCATTGATTGTTCTACAAAATACCAAAAGAACAGTCCTTTTCTTTCTAGAAACTCCTCTCCTCATGGTCAATGTTCGAGTTAGATGGGCTATGGTGCATTTTCTTTTGTTGATAGGCCTCATTTTGGATGGCTTTACTAGAGGGACCATGGTGGACTGATGCATTCCCGATTTGATGCAATCGGACTGGCTAGGGCTCAATTAAATCAAGACCAGAAAAACTTACCCAGCAACTAGGGTTGTATGCAGTGAAACTACAGAGATTAAGAATTAATTATAAGCAAAGAACTAGCATAAAACTAATCCCAAAATGCACCTCAAACATCTTCTCATTCACCTATAGCCCACACCATCAAAGGGAGATGGAAAGAAACAAAGCTACTGCTGTGTTTTTATTCAAAAGAAACTAAATTGTCGAACTATGTATTGCAGTTGACTATACATGAGTATTTATAATGCTTAAAACACCACAAAGCCCTAGGAATCCTACCGAACTTGGAATCGTACCACAAATAGAAGTCCTAATCAATGTTTCTAAAGCAATTACTAAAAATCTGTAGAGAGATTGAACAAAATTAGCAATTTTCCTAAACTGGAGTTGTCCCATACGACTAGGAGTAGATCTGATGTGGGCCTCACATGGCCCAGTGGT
The DNA here is from genome assembly GCA_012931725.1 of Litsea cubeba. Classification (NCBI taxonomy): domain Eukaryota; kingdom Viridiplantae; phylum Streptophyta; class Magnoliopsida; order Laurales; family Lauraceae; genus Litsea; species Litsea cubeba. Next base: position 23,354,167 of record CM022951.1, on the reverse strand, counting down.
CACAAATCAATGTCAATGGTCTTGAAGATTTGGTCCACCAAATTGTGGCTCAAGATAACAGCAGGTCCAGCCCTGTTTCATATTCAAAAAAATTTATACCAAAACAGTCCCTGCAGTCTTCCGAATATCAAAACAGCCTCTGAGATTTTATTTTATTGAATAATTGGGACTGTTTGTTTCCCAATTTCTCTTCAATTCTTAACTGGACCCTTGCGGGCCTTCTTAGGATGCTCCATCTACTCCATCTAGGCTTCAACCACTCGCGATAACAAATCCATTCCGCATCATGGATAGTTCTAGTTAGTGGGGGGCTAGTACTGGATGCATTACAGGTCCACTTAGGATCGTCTCATATAGATGGCCTCAAGTGTGTTCTAATATCTAGGACCCATTAATAATGGATGATAAGAAATAGATGGGTCCCATGGTGGATGGGCAGAAGGGTGCTATAATTTGTGGCTTTCTTAAATGGATGGTCAGAACTTGATATATCCCATGGTGGATATTCCAAATACATCGGCCTATATGGATGTCCCAGATGAGATGCTCCAAAATGCAAGCAACTGGAGGGGGAGAGAGGGGATTATAACTTTTTAATGGTTTTCTTTATGATGCGAAATGGAAAAAGGTTAACTTTCTCCTTCCCAGTTTTTTCTTCCCTATATTTTTCTCATCTTTCCCTCCTTGATTGGATTCCCCTACTATCCTTTTAACCACTTTCTCCATTACCGAAACAATCTCTAAATGCATCGACTCTTAGAGCCTTGAAAGTTGCTTCATATATACTTCTCAAAGATTAACTCTCTCCTTCCCAGATTCTTCCCTATACTTCTTCATCTTTCCCCGACTTGATTGAATTTCCCTACTTTCCTTTGAGCTGCTTTCTCCATTACCGAAACAATCTCTAAATGCATGACTCTTAGAGCCTTGAAAGTTGCTGCATATATACTTCTCAAAGAGCTCAAAGAGATTGTTATGAAGGAAACTGTCATCGACATCATCTCTTGCGGATGTGAAAGAGTTGTCATACCTAGAAATGTATATATCCTCAGGTTCTGGCATTATGGTTACTTCAACTGATGCCACTACTTGAGGAACATGCTTGCCCAAGTATTAAATTGGTAACGCACACTCCTGAAAGACTCAGATAATCATTAGCTGTTAGTTTATCATTCAGTTGGCCCATTATTTATCATATGTAAATTTATTTGTTCCTTGCGACTTTGGTCAGGACAATGACTGTCATGGTGTGCTCTCTAGCACGCTAAAAAACTAAATTAATTTGGTACATTCATGGTATGAGCATTGAGCACCTAGGCAACGAAGGAAGCAGATGTCAGAGCTGAGCCTTTTCCCTTTGGATGTGAGAATTTTTATAAAAATTAAATGAGTTTGGAGCTGATCGCATCTGTTCTAACCTTAACTTGGCACATTTAACTAACTACTGGAGACATATCCACAGTGATTGCATAACATTTAATTTCATACTCAATGTCATCTTATGTTCATCTCCTTCATTGGCTAAGCCCAAATGATTAGGCATATAGATCATGCAATGTACTCAAAAGCAGATGAGTAGTGTACCTTGTTTTTGTTTTTTTGTTGCTGAAAAGGGAATTTCATTAACCAACAAAAGAGAAACCAACAATAAAGGAAACAGCAAAAGCACACAGCAAACAACACAAAGCACAATAGGTTTTAGGTTTTCTTTCTGATGGATATATGGTAAATGTTTTTTCCCCTTAAAAGCGCGGACAGTGAGAGAAAGAACTGAAATGAACACAACAGAATAGCTGATTCACTCACTGATCCTTGTAAATGTAAAGGTACTCGTTGGTGCTTTTGAGAGAATATCACTAGAGAAACATCTTTCTATGCCACCTCTATAGCCCGAGTCTCTGTTGTACCCATCAATAAATGCACTGCTTTTGCCTAAACGTAATTAACAACAATGAGAGTCGTGTAAGTTGTCTGACTGGATATTCCTCAGTGATATATTTATTCTGTTCATTTTTTTTTTTAAATTCTTTTTTAATGCATTGCCAGTGTCTAGCGAGTAAATGTAAGAGTGCTATAGGAACCCATCTTATGCTTGAACTTTGTACCCCCACCGTAATGGAGGATATGCCTTAACATTGCACCCAAGAGCTGGTTCAGAAATATATTGTCCTTTCAAATGCCAAATGTAGCCCAATACAGATATAATATCTGCGAAATTTTCTCCTGTGGGAATGTGCCTGTGGATGTCCCAATCTCTGTCAAAATGCAGGGGCCGCAGAACTGGGCCCCTCTGAATTAGAGGCATCCATGAGGATGTCCCTCTGGAGAAAATCCCCTATAAATCTATTATCTGTTTCAAAAGTCAATTGTCCATTTTTTTACTCAGTTCTGAAATAATATCTTATAGTTCTGCCCCTTCAGAGCTTTGGCTGAGCTTTTGGAGTGAAGTTCATTACAATTCCTTGTATGGAAGTGGTGGTAATTAAACTATTCCTCTATTACTATCTGCATAAATATAAATCTCTCTTGGGGCAGGATGATTGCTGATGGCCAACCTGAATTTGCAGATGTTCCTACCCGAGTGGCCAAAAAAAAGCATTGGCTCTTTTAGACATTGGTACTTGGTTGCTGTGTTCTTCAGGTGTAAGATTAAGATGGTCATTGTTCATTGCTATTGTATAAGTTCTAAAATAAACTGCTGGAACTTGATATTTTCCCAGAATGAGCAAGTTGTTTCTACTATGGCATCAGAGCCTTGTATATTATTTTTGTATAGATTCAGTTAGAGAATTTGTACTAAATCATAAAACGCATGTCAGTGTAGTGAGGGGAGCCTTTGTTTCATTTCCTCACTTACAGTTGTGATTTGTTTACTGTTATTAATTGGTTTATGATTAATTTGTACAGTGTTGGATTTTGATTATGACCATTGACAGCATGATCTTCGCCGTCGTCTTCTTTTCCTCCTTTTTGTTGGGTTTAATCAATACCACACGTGTTTTTTTTCTCTATTATTGCATTGGCGGTTCCACAGGATTATTCCTAATCCCTTTCATGTTGCATAGGTATTTCATGATTCATCTCCATTATGTCTGTATGAATGTTTCCCATGGCCATTAACTTCTCCATGCTAATGTCTTGCGCACACTTTTTTTTATATATGTTTGAATCTATGTTACTCTTGCGTAGAGGTAAGTGCCATGTAAGAAAGGGTTAGAATTAGACCTTTTTTCGATCTGAATATTGATAGTTTTTCATAGCAAACTCAGATGATGGCTTTTCAGTTTCATATCAAAAGAATTCTCAATACCCTAGAAGTTAAGAGATTAGGGCCTGTTTGGCACTTTACTAGATTAGTAGAAGTCAAGTAAAACCTCCATTTTTTAAACAAGGGGTCACATCAATCACACTTTAATTCAAAATTTCCTCTTGTATTTTTAAAAAAAGAAGTGAAAAAGCAATCTCCTCACAGTCCTGTCCAACTCAGCATGAAATTGTGGAGGTCACCCATCCTAGTATTGTTCTTACATGAGCACACTTAATTCCAAAGTTCCTATGATTTTCGGGGCTGCACGGTTTTAAAAGGCCTCACGTTGAGTTTAGACGGAGTTTGACTTATAAGCTCAGGGTCAGGATTTGGATATTTCTGATGCGGGCTAGTGGAAACTCACCGTTTGAAGCTCGTGGTTAATACGCTACGCCTCGTAGTTAAGGGTGTCGTGCGAACCATGTTCTTACACTTTCTCCACTAAAAGATAAAAAATTTTATCTTATTTTATTCTTTCTTGATTTGATGCTTTAATGTACTTCATTTTACATGTAAAATTACCAAAATGGTCTAAAATGCATTAAAATAATTTCAATGTAACTTGGGCTTGTAAATCTATAATAAGCTGTAACCTGCTCATTTCTAGGCAGACTCGCCCAATCTGTTGATTGTTTTTTTGCTTTTCTCAATCTTTGTCCACATCCATTTGCGGGATTCCTCCCATTTTTCGATTTCCCAAACCTTATCCTCCACCAAATGCTCTTTGAAAAGTGGAATAAGGTTTTCTTCAGTTGGAGCAGTGAGAAACTTCCAACTGTGATACATGCTCTCATGGGATTAAGGTTTTTGAACAACCCATCTAATTGTGTTTTTCAATACAATACATGATTTTTAGAATTTTCACGCTTTTCTGCTCTTTGGGTGTTGGTTTTCCTTTTCTAGTTAAGCCCGGTGTGTTTGTGTGATGAGATGAATTTTTGATTCCTTGCAACTCACTGGTTTGTTGTGCGACACTTCGAAAATGAACTGATGTTCCTCAATAGATTGAATTTTGATTCTCTCTCCAGTAAAATCTTTTTATTGCACAAATGAGTCCTAAGGGCACATGTGCTGCACCACAGTGTGAAATGGAAAATCCTTCTATGCGGCAATGTTGGCACTTGGCACACAAACTTGCCGGAATTCATGTAGGAAATAAGGATACATGAGTTGATAAGAAAAAAAAGAAGGAATGTTGAGAGCATTTAATGCAATGGAGATAGGTAGGAACAAACCAATGTGAATATCTATTCTATTATCAATTCAGCCCATGTTTGCACATTTATTTCCAGCCTCTACTTGTCTAAATGTCTAAAGCGGACAAAGCTTATGAAAATAAGAGCGTTTGACACAATATTTTGGCCTCTGTCCGTTTAGACAGTTAGTGGTAAATCATCTAAATCCAAATACTCAAAAAGTGGGCAACTCAAAAATAGAGCTTTGGCCTCTTCTTTGTATGACTCTTTTTTTTATTTTTATTTTTTATGACTCTACTTTACTGAGTATGTCAGAAAAAAAGTAGAGATACCAAACTTGGTCTCAAGCTCTTTAATCTCATACATACCTCCTATGATTTGCATTAGGCCACGTTGACATCAGGCCATTATCCACCATTAGAAAATGTTGGTCCCAATTAACCACTACAAGCTATTATCCACCATTAGATATGGCTTTGAGGCCATTATCTACCAGTAGAAAATGTTAGTCCAATTGACAATGGTCAGGCTATTGTCCACCATTAGATCTACTTTCAGGCATTATTTTAACTATTTTCACTATTGTCATACAACGTTAGTCCCAATTGATAATGGTCAAACATTTATCCACACCATTAAATCTACAGTCAGGACATTATCCACTAGCATATCTATTCATTGAAATGGATGCACACCTTTTTTTTTTGTATATTTGAATTATATGAATGCTGATTTTTTTTTTCAATAATGTAGTTAACACAATTTGTTTTAATGAAATCATACTATAAAAAAGGACTTTTCATATAAATCCAAGAGAGGAATTCATAAAGAATGGTGTATAATATGTTACATTAAAAGGTCTTTAAAAATAATATAGCATATTTTTCACAAATAAACTAAAAACGGACACCCTACCATATAAAACCATATCAAATATGTTAACATTGAAATTTTATATTTAAAGCTAAAAAGCCAAAAAAATATATTTGGCAAAAGACTTAAAGACAAATTGCAAATTCTTGGTTCCAAGCTTTTCAAAGAAAACTATGCTATATCTAAATGTATTCATACTGGAATTTTTGGTGTTTCTCATTTTTATGCACAATTCCTACTTATGCTACTCCCTACAATGGAGTCCCTTGTATTATGGATGTTCTTTGGTGGGTGATGGGTACACCGGGTTTTAATCGGATCCGTCACTTTGGCTTTACACTTGCCGAGATCTCTTAAGAATAGTGAGGCACCTCCCTTCTATAGAAAGATACAGCGAATTCGTGAGTGTGTCGGTGCGTTGAGTTTCTAAATAAACCGCCATATCAATGGTTCCACTTGATAGAAAGTGGGTTTCCAAATAAAACTCGGAGAGAGAGAGAGAGAGGTCAAACAGAAGACCATGGAGCATGGACAAAGACCATCAGACAGAATAATGATCGTGCCACCAACATGAATGGCGTTGTAAATACTTTTTTCTTTTTGGCCCACTTCTCTATGATTCTAGCATTCACGCAAGAGGAACAACATTTCCAGCCAAAAGTAAACACCAGTTCTTTCAATCTTATCCTTTGAAGGACTTTCAAGGAAAGAATATCAAAACTAGTGATTGAATGAATGTCTATCTAGTGACGAATTAATGGTGGATGGTCTAAAAACGCTACTTCCATGACTTAGGAGTTAGGTGGTGTTCATCTTAAGTCAAACATCCCATGTCGATTACCCTTCAAGGGAGAAGGATTTTTGGTATGGATGGTGCATCAAAGCTTAAATGTATAAATGATATCCATGTAGCAATCAATCGCTGTAAATACTCATTCATTCAACTGTTTACTGACTAACCACCTTTTGGATTGAGATTTTTTTTATTGCTACATAGAGGACTCCAAGTAACACAATCTTATCTCTTAAATGGACAATCAATATGTCTAACTAGTTGAGCTACAGTTTACTGTCATCATCATCTTAGCCGAATTCTATTATTTTGAGCTATCTTTAAGTGTTATACCATTAACTATATAAAGCTATGTTGTTTTATAATTTAAGTTTATAAGGTGCCGGAAAGATCCATTGAGGTTCTATGGGCAAAAATAGCATACCCCATATACTAACATCTCCCACTTGACCATAGATCCGAAACTATATCATGGTTTTACTCCCACTATTTTTGGATTTGATCACTATTTGTAGATATAAAAATCAACAATTAATCTGTTTGTTGCGAGGTTTTGGTCCCACTATATTGTGATTATATCCTTTACCGGCATATACTTGTCAGGAGGATATATAACTCTTAATTAATTTTGCACAATTTTACACTTGGGCATTCTCAGATCCCATTAAGTCGACTTACTTTGAAAAAAAAAAATCTCTACACTTAGGCTTGTTTGGATCATCTTATTTTTTTGACGTCTTAACTGCCTGAAAAAGATCTTTGAATTTAAGATTTTATTAGAGCTGCGAGTTTAAGATCTGATTAGCTTTTCTGTAATAAGATCGTTTGGCAACACTCGAACGCAATGAGATCTAAATTGAATAAGACTGTTTTTGGTAATGCATCTTATCCATGTCTTAAGTTAAGGGTAATTTCTGTCATTTAAAAAAAATAGTTTTAAGTCTGAAAAACATCTGTGACACTCCAGATTTTTGGATCCAAGACAAGAATAAGGAGATCGATGTTGCCATCTTCCCGTGTACGCAGCTCTCAATGGGCGAACCACGCAAATCCTGTGTGTGGATTGATTGCATGTGTTCATGCATAGTTACATCTAGACCATCGATCACTGGAATTTTCGCTGTAGAGCCCACCACAAGAACTGGTATCAGAGCTCAGATCGAAGGTGGGCCACCTTCTTGATCAAGGATTAGGTGTTGCTGTGCGAATTGCGATGCACAGATCGCTTAGATCGTGATCGATGGATCCAAAAATCGGATCTAGTTGAAGAAGAGATCAATCGCAGTTGATCTCGATGGGCCACACAGACCCTCTGTTGCAAAACAGAGGATCCAGATTTATAGTCAAGGTGGGCCATCACGCGCAGATCCGGACGAAGTGGAGAAGTCGAAAAAGAAGAGGCCATAGTTGCTGAAACGAGCTGTGACATCTTTTGGATCCAAGACAAGAAGAAGGAGATCGATGTTGCTTGAGGGTTATTACGGAAATTTTAAAATTATTTTAAAGGCCTGAACTGTCTTACCACTTAAGATGTTGGGGTCTTAATTCCAGGAACTGGATTTCGAGCTCCTAGAATTAAGATAAATTTCGTCTTAAATAACAAGTCGTCTTAGCGTTTAAAACATGTTGTTATAGCGTACCAAACAATCCTATTTAGTTTTTTGTCTTAGCGCTTAAGACACAAGACATTAAGATCCAAACTTAAGACGATCCAAACATTATCTTACTCCCTTTGTTAAGGGATTAATTACCGTATCTTGTTAAGACATCAACTACCATATTAGCTGAAGGTAAGAAATTTATTATGAATTCACCTCTTTTAATAATATTTTGAAGTAATGGTGGTCCACATTTATGTGTTTTCCCTTAAGAATTTTTGGGCACATTTTTTGTCAATCTAATTGTAGATCTATAGTCATAATGTATCCAGATAGGCCCATTGATTATGTTAAGATTCATATCTTTTATGAAGTGTTTAGCAGCAAAAGTTGTAGCAATACTACATGTTATGGATTCAACCTCTTCAGCATTGTGAGATACACAATTTTATTTCTTACTTGATCAAGAAATAACTGCACTTCCCAAGAGGAGAATGAAACCTGAGATAGATTTACAATCATCTCTATCCCCAACAAGATCTGAATTTGAATATCCTATGGCTTTAAGCTAATTAGTTTGAAAACAAAAAATTAATTTGTTGCCTCCCTTTATATATCTGAATATTATTCTCATTGCATGCATACTAACTGATGATGCCAAAAATAGGTTTCGGACACCACCGGTCAAGTAATAAATGCTAGGTGAAAATGTAGTAAATAAATGAGAGAGAGAGAGAGAGAGAATTTATAGTGGTTCGGTCTGTATGACCTACGTCCACTTTGAATATGGTGATCTTTGATTGATAAGGTGGATTACAAGCGAGAGAGAGAGAGTAAGATGTTCATCATTGGCCCTCAAGTGATGAGGAGACCCTGAATTTATAACACTTCCCCAACAGATGGGATTCAAAAATAAAGCAACGTCTCTCTGGAGCCTGGAGCCTCAGACGTGTCCTCGAGGAACGAGCAAGGTGGAGGGCAGGTGAGAGTTTCTTCGCGAGATTTGGTAAGAGCGGGTAAGGGGAGGACTTCGTCGCAATGACTCGGAGGCCTTGACGTGACGAGGCTTCCTTCAACGAGTTTCGAATATCAACTGAGGTAAACTGGCCTGACCCATGACCTTGGACGGACCGGGTTGTCTGGACCTGACTTTTTACCGTAATCCGGGTTGGGCCTGACCCATCACTAACTATTTTTAGAGCATAACTAATGTCAGGCCTTATACATAGCATATATAGTATACATAAAATTACCAACTGCTTGCGCGTAAGGGACTTTTTAGTTTCTCTTCATCAATTCTCGGGCAATCTCCTTTTGACAATTTTAATTCCATTCAACATGAGTAGAAATTGGTTTACAATTTTAATTTCCATTCTAAATTGCATAAGGATAGTGTCAAGATATCTTTCTTGATTTGAACATATTTTTTTCAATTTTTATCGCTTATTATGGTAACTCCTAAACATATGATGCTTCTCTCATGTCTTTCATTTTAAATGTAGAGCTTAGTCATGACCATATTCTTTGCATCATTTCTAAGTCATTACCTGCTAATAATATATATCATCAGAGATACAATAGTAAAACTATTTACTTTTTATGATATATGGCACAATGATTTGGTTTATTAACGATAAATCCAAGTTTAGGAATTCCTCATAAATGAAACTTTTATACCATCATTGATAAGAAGAACTGACTGGAATTTATTTTGGAGTAAATTAGCGAAAGGTCTCTCCAAACGGTCTTGTAAGGCCTCCAGTCCAACAACTTTTTCTCTAATGCCTATAGTCCACACAGTTGGACATATTTTGGCGAGGGGTCCCTAGATATGTCACATTAAATATTTTCATGACTGATTTGCCCTTTTAACTGTTTAGGCATAAAATTTTGAATTTTAAAATTTCAAATCTTTCATTCTCCCTGATTCCTAGGGCAAGGTTCCCTCTCATTCTCTATTGTCCCAGAGAACCAACCCATAACAGATCTTATTCGTTTCTCTTCTCTTCCCGAATGGTTCTGCAAACAGAACGAGTGTGGGGTTTTCTGCCTTCTTCCTCATTCTCTCCGACAATGAGCGATGGTGACATGGCTGCACGACGATGCTCCCTCGGCAGCAACAGCAACGACCGACGGTCTTCTTATCGTCTTCTCCGGCAACAATCGCAATCAATACCAGTACTCAGATTTCAGTATAGCGTTCGAATTCTCCTAGCCACCGCAACTTCGGAAGTTGAAATCCTTTGCTTCGGATTTCCGTAATAGGGATGATGCCCATCTTGGGCCAGTCCTAGGTCAACAGAGTTTTCATTAGATCAAAGGCTGAAAACTATATTTTTTCTTCTGATTTTTAGTTGTTCCCTTGCGTAAGAAGCAATAAGGACTCTTTCTACTGTTACAAAATGTCACGCCCCGAGCCCGAGATTACACACATCCCGAGGTGCGACACACGCCCGCGTGGAAATTCGAGTCAAACTCATTGACTCTAGGTCCCCACGTACGGAATTTACCCACAGGATATCACGCGTGAGGTTTATATTTCTCAACATGCCTGTATAAATCTGTCAAATAGATATCCAACTAACATAACACAATCATCAAGATATAGAGCATAAGGGTCCATGAGCATAAATTTAAAGATTCAAGTTCAAGAGATAGGAAGAGAAGAAGTAAGTCAAGTTAAGTTAAAGTTTACAATTCCAAAAGCTAAACAAGTTTATAAGCTAATACAAAAGATGTGGCAATCCTAGCCACGGTCAGTGGGTCATTTAATCGTCCATTTCTCATCATACGGATGTCTAAAAGACATCATCAGGAGTCCACTCTGCTACGTTGTGTGGAGGTTCCTCTTCCTCAAGGATCTCCGGGGCAATGGCGTCGACATATTCACCTGTAACGCCAAGTGTAGCACCATTAGACTAAGCTAAGCAAGACAAACATATACAGTCCATATAACATGTATCAAATGAATAGTCAGACAGGTATAAATCATAAGAGATCAAGAAATAATCACTAGGCACATCAGTGCATGAATTTAGCATGAGACATACGAGTCATAGATAACAGATAAATATATTAACAACTAGTTGGCACATCCACATAAGCTATGTTCTCTCAAGTTAATCATATAACATGAAATAAAATGAGAGCAGAATATCAGGACAGAACAGGGCGGTGCTACTAGGAGACAGAGGTACCCAGAATTCTCCATCGTAGACCTAGGGTGCCGGTAAACCCTCAGAATATATTCCCATCTGCAGAGGGCCAGAAGTTTACTAAACCCACACTTAGCCGGGTCCGACTTAGATAGGGTCGAAGCTAAGTGGTGCCGACTCATAGAGTGCAATATACCAACAACAGAGTAGGTGCAGGACAGTATAATCAGATACAGGACATATACAGGACATATCATATAGGTAACAAATCGGAACTTACTGAAATATACTGAACACAGCCAGAAATAAATGTAGCATGACACATGTGTAACAGAAAATACATAACTGGACAGAAGCATGATCAAGTCATACTAGAATACTGGAAACGGAATGCAATGCATGTACAGAGATATCATATTTAGAATCAAGACAGAACTCAAGCCAAGCCTACGGTCTTGGAAACACATGTGGTCTTCACCGTCCAACTCAGGGTAGTATTAAGAGTTCGACATTATCGGGCTACGAGGACCCCTTGGCGTTACATAATTTGGATGTCGAATCCCTTAATAGAACACATTTGGCACGGTTACAATCCGAAGAACACAATGCCCCTTTTGTGGGTACGGGTGCTCAATCCATATCCACAATTAAACAAACCCAGTGGTCATGATAAAAGTTCAGGGTGCACATCCTACAAGTCCATCTATCAGGCCAATCAACTAGATCAAGCTACGGTTCAATGTCCGGCTCATGGAAACGTCCATTTGTCATAATTATGTAAAATCCAACATATAATCTTTCCAAGGCTCAAATCAAATAAAATCACTTTTTGTTGGGTTCTACACATCATGAGCTTTCCAACGGTATGTAGATCTCCAAAACGGACTTACGGTTAAAAAGTTATGGTCGTTGGAAAATCTGCATACTGCAAGTATCAGGTTCGCTCGAGCGTTAAGATGTTCGCTCGAGCGGACCCCAGACAGAGAGCTGTTCGCTCGACCGGACCTAAAGTTCGCTCGAGCGAACTCTCCCAGAGAGCCCTTCGCTCGAGCGTTCGCTCACGCTCGCTCGAGCGAACTGTCAAATCCTGGGTTCCGAAAATCTGAAACTTCTTGATTTCTCCCAAGGCATTCAAGGCATTCATTCCAGGTTTGAACCACTACCAATGGGTATCCTTGAGCTTCCAAAATGCTCATCAAAAACATCAATAAACCCCTATACATTAACAAGAGAAATCATCCACAAAATCCATTTTTGAGCAAGAAGAAGGGTATCTAAGCAAGATTGCATATATTCATGAATCAAACAAGAAATCATGCATACAAATGTATAAGTTTAACTTGCCTTGGTGCTTTGAAAGCTAGCTCTCACACCTAATCCTTGTTAAACTCAAAAATCCCCAAATATGAAAGCTCAAATGCCCTAAAAATGGTGAAAAACAAAATGGAAGAAAATGAATGAGGAAGGAGATGATGTATGCACGAATTTTAGGACATTCTTACACTAATATGAAGCAAGAGAAAAGAAATGGAAGTTGAGACTTACCAATGGAGGAAATGAAGAACTTTTAGAGAGAATGGAAGCTTTGAGAAGATGAATAGGAAGATGAAAATGTCTCCACCAAGACTCACATGCAATAGTTAGCCCAAGAGGATGTTGGAGATGGAAGGCTGGGAGGAGATGAGGTAGTAAAGAGATTGAGAAGAGAGGGTTCAGCTGGAGATGAAGAAAGAAGAAAGAAGAAAGGAGTAGCTGAAATGGGTTTTAACCCAATTTTATCCTGCACTTGCATACAAGTCCATAAAAAGGACTGAAATTTCAAATAAGGGCTTGGAGCTAATGAATGGGCTGGGAATGGGCCTAAATGGATCCAAATTTGATGGGTCAAGACATGAAAATTAAAGCCCATGAAATGCTCTATGCAATGCATTAAAAACCCAAAATTTCTAAGTACACACAAAACCCAAAACACTCCAAAAGTCATAATCTACCTAGTAAGTGGTCAAACCCCACTAATTCTATCTAATCAAGTCCAATCACAACCAAAACATCCATTAAGCAATTAATTTAATTTAATTAACTCTAAAGCGAGATTAAGGCGGGTCGGGGTGTTACACAAAAGCAGAGGGTCACAATCTCCATAACTGGAGATCATCGTCGGGCTCGGAGAAGAAATCGGGTAGTTACAGAGAACAAAGCACTATCGCCCTGATTACAGAAGCAACATTGGCGGAATTCTGTTCTATAGGAATCGTGTGGCCCGCATGCCACGGGTCCCACGTCAGATCAAGCAGGGTTGATGCCAACAGAGAATACAATCCTACTTAATGTAAGACTTGATCTGGTCCCACTAATAAGACTCCCAATAGGATTAGTGGATGTGGGTTTCTTGGCGAAGAAGTCTCTAGTAAGTATGACTCTTTCGGACTTGTCTATATAAGATAAGGGAGCCCTAGGGTTGGTATTATTCCATCTCACTGGAGAGACAAGAGGCAAAGAGATCTACAGAGCTTCCCAATCGCCGGAACGCACATAGATCTCCGCCGCGTGTCGGAGTCTCCGCATCCAAATCCATCATGTTCTCTATTTCTAGCCTTGCTTCCGGGAACATGGCTGAGAGTCCGAATCCTTCGTGCTTCTTTGCTTCAACTCCCTCCTCTTCCTGAAGAAATCAATTTCTGTAACTAAAGGAATTGACAGAACTGACCTTGAGGTCTCCTCGGTCTAAGCCAAGCACCTAGGATCTCTGCCTCCAATTCCTCTATTCTGCAATTCTCGATCACAAAATCAACCTGTTCCATGTGGCCCATCTTCGACCAGATTTGATCCAAACTTCAATAGAGCAAACAGAGTCAGGATCGACTATGTCTCTCTCCGATTCAAGCAGGCAAACGAACCGAAGCGGTTCTCTCGTGATCCATTTTGAAAAATTTATCTGAGTTTTCACAAATTTATCTGAGTTTTTGACAAATTTATTTAATTTTTTGTCAAATTTATCTGAGTGCTTGGCAAATTTGTTTGAGTTTTTGAAAAACTTATATCAGTTTCTGAAATTTTATCTCCAATTTGAAAATTTTAGCTGAGTTTTTGAACAAATCTTTCTGTGTTTTTGGCAAATTTATCTAAGTTTTTTTAATTTTTTTAATTTTTTGTAAAATCTACCTGAGTTTTTTGGAAAATTGATTTGTGTTTATTGAAATCTATTTGTGTTTTTTAATTTTATTTGTGTCTTTTGAAATTTATTTAAGTCTTTTAAAATTTATTTTCATTTTTTAAAATAAATTTCACTGAGTTTTGGACAAAATACTTGAGTTTTTGGATTTTTTTTTTAGATTTGAAAAATTGGTTTATCTTAGTTTTGGAAAATTTATTTACATTTTTTTAAATTTATTTGTATTTTTTAATTTTATTTACGTCTTTTGAAATTTATTTATGTCTTTTAAAATTTATTTATATTTTTTGAATTTTATTCAGATCTTTTGAGATTTATTTGCATCTTTTGAAATTTATTTGTATTTTTGAAATTTATTTGGATCTTTTGAGATTTATTTGCGTCTTTTTAAATTTCTCTGCATTCTTTTGAGATTTATTGCATTTTTTAAATTTATTTGTGCTCTTTTGAAATTTATTTGTGTTTTTTTAGAATTTATTTCAAAATCTCATTTATGGGTTTGCATTAATCGTAGTCAATTAAATGGTTGTTGACCATTATTAATGTCATATCCCACTAATCATGGGATATGATTTAAAGAAAAGGTAACTTGTACTTTTTATGTCTTCAAATTTGGAAAAATGACCTATCACACTATATAAAAGGATTGTAGATCTAAGACCATAAAGTGAAATATTCAGAAATGTCTCACCGAATGCCCCTATAATATTTATCAGCCTATATGCCATACACGTTTGATGTATGGCACAAATTCCATGTATGGACCAGCTCAAAAATTGATACAAATCGGCCTATTGGATATGTATTTATTTGTTGATTCCAATTCAGGATGGTCCATGTCCAATTTAAGAGTGGAAAAACTTTTGGTCTATTTGTTTAGAAAAAGGAGTAGTAAAGATGGGGATGGAGCAAAAGTAAGCATATGATGTGACGTATTTTTTACTTCAACCACTTTGGATGAAAAAGTGGAGTAGAGAAGTAAAGTTATCATGTGGCATGTTTTACTTTACTCCTGTTTGGATAGAAAAAGCGAAGTGGAGAAGCAAAGTTATGATGTGACGCCACTTGCACTTTCACTCTTCCCTTGGTCTCTTTTTATTAAAGCAACGGAGTTGGATAAATTGTAAAGTAATAGCCAACACAATCATGGTTAAGTAGTGTTGGCACCTTAGTTTCAGTCACACTTGCCCACGAATTAACCCTTGGGTCTTCATGTGATAGTGACATTCCCGAGCCCGTAGCCCAACTAAAAAAAACTGTAATGCAGTGAACTTTAAGAGAAAATATGATTTGACGTCCACTTTATCTTTACTCGTCCACACATGCAAACATATTGGAAAAGACTTTTCAAGTAAACCTGCATTAAAGCCCGCGAGATGCACCGGTTAGAATTTCATGAAAACTAAAAAATAAATTAAATATTAAACTTTATTATTATTTAAAAAATGATTTGATTGAATGATAAATCATTTGGGTAATCATCAGAATATAAATCTACATTATAAAATAATCAAGCAAAAACAAATTCATATGTAACACTTAAATAATAAGCCAGAAAATATCTATATCTTACTCTGCAATTTGAACTTAAGACACTCGTGCATTGAACTAAACGTTCGTATAAGTATGACCTTTTTTGAGTGTATCCTAATTAAATGTTCGAGAAAATGACTATTGATTTACCAATATGCTTTTTGATTGAAAACTAAATCAGATATTCAAGTAGGTCCCCTATATATCATAATCACGTGGGGTTACATAAATAGTGTAATAATAGTGGGCTCTCCTAAATGATAGTTAATGTCAAGGTGTAACTCATGTGAGCTGAAATTTAAGTCACTTAATGGGTTAAATTACTCTCCTCAATAAGATATTGAGAATTAACTGGGCCCTAATAGGTTGACAATTGCAAAACACCATGCCGATGGTTGATGTGGAATAGATGAGCTGACTGTGGCTTGAGGAGAGAAGGGATTTGAGGCTTTTTTTTTTCAACTAACATCTAGCTTTAGTTATTCTTCATGTAAATAAGGTAAGATAACCCATTGGTTTTTTTTTTTATGGTAAAAGAGATAACTCGTTGACACAAAAAATGTCACTTTGCCTCTTCATTATACTTTCAACGTTAAGAAGCTACATGAAGCTGCATCTAACCACAAACAGACAATGCTACTTCAATCATCAAAACTTTTCAGAATCAAATAAAAACTGCAAGATTCCTCAAAATAGTCACAAGAAGAGTACATATGAAGTTTCGGGCCATTTCGACATCATTTGGTCTAACTTCACTCTTCCAGCAGCAGAATAGGAGCTTTCGGCGGCGGTGAAGCTGGAGACCCTAATTCACAAAACAGAGTAAACAGTTGACCTCAAAATGCCACTATAAGCTCTACATCAAGTTCCAGGCCATCCCGACACTGTTTGGCCCAAAAAGCAAAAGCCGCAGCAAAATCAGCTCTCCCGGCGGCAGCAACATCGAGGACATTAGATATTCAATCAGAGCCTATGGATGGTCTCAAAATACTTCTAAGGTAGCGTTCGTTTCTCTGTAATGAAGGTCGGAATGGAATGATCATTCCAACCCGCAGTTTGGTTCGCAAAAAGTGACGGAATGACCATTACCTTCAGAATCATCATTTCTTTATGTGAGGGAATCATCATTCCATTGGGGAGGGAAAAGAATGGCCATTCCATTCATGCCTAAAACTTTCCTGAGACCGAAATGCCCCATTCTTCCCTCCACCCTCCTCCTCCTCAGGCAACAACGAGCACGAGTCCGGAGTCCGGATGTCTTCTCCGGTTCTGACAGCGAACAGTGGGGAGTCCGGAGACGTGAGGCCTCTGCGATTTCACCCATCTACTCTCTTTGTTTTGTTCTTGGATAGACACCAAATCCACTACACTAGGACAAAAAGGACCCTCGTCCTTGTCGTCAAGACAAAGAAGAAGATAAGAACAAGTTCATGTCGATCGAGACCAACCACTCCACATTTTCCCCAATTCCAGATTCCTTCTCTAACAACAAAAGGTCTCTACCAAATCCCACAGCATTTTGTCTCTCTCTCTCTCTCTCTCTATGTCTCTTCATCTCATCCCACTCCTCTGATATCTCTGTTTTCTTTCTTCTGTGTTTGGTGCCCCATCTTTTTAGTCAGAGAAAGTAAGAAAACAAGAGAGAGAAGGACTCCTATGCTCTGGATTCAAAATTCAAAATTTTGATCTGGGTTTTGAGGAATTGTGCTAAAGGAGAAAACCTAGTTGGGATTTTGAGTTTTGTTTTGTCTGTCCTTTGATCTTTTGAATTCTCTTTTTGTAATAGCTTTGAGAAAGGAAGGAAGAAAGCATAGAGAGAGAGACCTCTCTTGAGCTTTGCCTGTCCATATTTCATTTGGGTTATTAGGAAATTGAAAGAAGGTGAAAACCCATATGGGGACTTGAGCTGGCTGTCTTCCTGCAAATTTCAGTATTTCTGAATTAAATTGAACTAAATTGAATACCAAGTTATGGATCTGAATTAGCAAGTTCCAGTATTTCAGCATTGAAGAATTGTTGTTAACACATGCCTCCTGTTCGCCTGCATGTTTCATCAAGGCTTTGAGAAGACTCAGCTGCGACTTCTTTTTAATTCTGCAATGCAACTCTTCTCTTATTCGTTTTCTTACCATATCCCAGCTAGAAATTAGCCCTTTTTTATAGCTCTTTTTAGTCTTTATCTAGCGAATTTAAGCCCAACAATCAAAGTACAAGAGACTCATCTAGTACTTTGTATGGGTTTGATTGGTGCAAGGTTTCTACTTTTTAAGTTCAGCTTCCTGTTCTATGATATCTGCAAATTCCAATTGCTATTTTCTTGAATCTTTATGCCTATTCTTGTGATTTGATTCAAACCCAAAAGCCATCTCCATTCGGGCATTGCAGTTTGGATGCAGGGACTTGGGGGACAATGGTAGTTGAGGGTATTTTGGTCCGTCTCATGTAAATTTTATTCCATTCCGGGCATCATTCCAGCATACCAAACGCAAGAACAGGAATGGCCATTCCATTACTGTATTGATTCTTTAGTCTAACCAAACTTTGGAATGGAAATGGCCATTCCTGCCTCATTCCATTCCAGACTCATTCAACTCTCCATTCCGTTCCTGCCTAAAACCATTCCAGTGAACCAAACGCTACTTAAAAGGCTTTGTGAAAAGTTTCAGGTCGAATCGACAACATTTGACCCTATATCAACCCTCAAACAGCAAAATCAAGCCTCTCGGCGGTCGGCGGTGGGAACCACCGAGGCCATCACTCATCAAACAAAGCATATGGGTGATCTCCAAATACTTCCAAAGGGCTACATGTCAAGTTTCAAGTCATTCCGACAACATTTGACTAGACTTTGACTCCCAGAAGCTAAATCAAGCCTCCCGCGGTGGAGCCCCTCGGGATCATGATTTCCAAATTGGTAGCTAATGGATTATCATAAAATGACTCCAATAGGCTCTCTGTCAAATTTCAGGTCAATCGGGCATCGGTTGATCGTACATCAAAGCGCGACATCTTCCTCGCGACAAAATCAAGTCTACTGGCGACAGGACCTCACACGGCTTCAAAACTCAAACAAAAGCCTGTGGTTGGTCTTATTTATTGCTCAGGAGGCTTCACCCCAAATTTCAGGTTGTCATTCCGACAACGTTTGACCTAGTTTCGGCTTTTGACAGCAAATCGGCAACTCTGCACGATAAAGTCTTCATCTTTCCCGAAAAATAAGAAACTTTGCCTTCCGATCTGCACGGCTTCTCGTCAAGTTTTCTAAAGGGGAATCAGGCCAAAAACATGTGCAAAAATACGAAGAACAATATCAAGGAAGAAAGAATTAGAAAAAATCGAAAAACGGCTGAAAATCGGTGACCGAGGGGCAAAAACCCCATGGTCGCTGGCGACCTTGAAATCCGGGTCGCCGAATTTCCGCCAAAAACCCATCTTTGGGTCCCTTTTCGCAGTTTCGAGATGTTTGGCCTTTGTGATTATCTAAAAAATTGATTTTCATGGCATGAAATCTGTCGATCTTGGTCAACAACACAGATTCGCCGTTGAAATCAGGGGATCATCATCGGATACTACGAAATTGCCAACCGATCGATCAAGAAATCACACTTTCTGCCCGACCGATCGAGAAATCGACAAGACAGATGGATACCGGCCCACTGGTAGAGTTAATGTCTGAAAGTACATGATCATCTGACATTAATCGGCATGAAAAATTCATTGGTGATCAAGGCTTCCTACATCGCTAGTAGAATTTCAAAAGACACGGCGCAGCCCGTGACTCTTCAAATGCTTGGCGGTCACTTAATGCAATTAATTACCCATTTTATGACAAATTAAATTAATGTGGTCAATTATTTATTATTGTTGATGGCCCAATCAGAAGCCAAGGAATGAGAGTTACAAGTCAACCACAATGATGGCATTAAACCAAGTAACTCCTCCTATCATGGAGTTTAAAAGCAATTAAAAGCCCATTATTCTCCAACGGCCAATCAAAAGCCAAGACAAAAGGAGTTACAAAAATACAAATTTAAAAACTTGTAACTCCTCCCATCATGGAGCCATTAATGCAATTAATGCATTTAAAGCCCATAAACCCCCCTCAATGGCTACCAAAAGCCTATAAAAGGAGGTTATTTCCACCATTTCAAGGACGAAATCCGGCAAAATACACTAGAGAAAACTCTGAAAACGTTGATACAAAGACTTCTCCTCCATTGAAGAAGTTCTGCAGCGACCACCACTATAAGGTGACCAAAGTCCTGGCTCCCCCCAGGCTCTTTCCTTCTATCTCCATGGCTTAGACGTGGCTTTTCAGCCCGTATACTTTAGCTTTTTATTGGATATAGGACCTCCTCTTGGTCTTTATCCTCTAAAAATCTAAGGTTCAAGCCGAGCCAAGCGAATAAAAAATATCATTTGTTCTCATATGAAGGATGATGGTGAAGTCCACACACGACTTACGATCGTCAATCTGAACGAGTCCCCACAATCTCCTGAGAATTTAGATCTCCTTTTTTACTTTTCATTGTAGTTTGTATTTTTTAAAGAGACATAAAAAAATTACAACTCTTGTCTTCTGTTTTTTATAAGAAGGTAAAAACACCGCCTTTCACCACAAAAACATTACCTTTCATGGCAATCGAATGAAAATCACCTTTCACGGCATTCAAATCAAAACATGTCTATTTTCTTAAATATATGTGCAATGAAAACTAGAAAAGAAATAATTTTCTTTTCTACTTGTGAAGGTGGTGGATCTACGGACCACCTACTTGTCAATTCCAAGTAGAGTAGAAAACTTGGCATACCCGTACAAAAAAGTTGATGTTCACTTTGTCTCAGTCACGAAAGGGTTGGGCTCCACGGACTCTCACGTTCGCTGACCCGATAGTCCCGCGAGTGAAAAAGTGAGCCCATCATAATTAGGGTTGTAAATGGGTCCCTGATTCTTCGATTACCCGAAGGTTCCAACCCGTTAGGTTCCGGGTCTGGGTCCTTATTTTGGTCCCGATAAGCCAATAGTTTCTGATCCTTTTTTTGGAACCGATACCTAAACGGGTCCGATTCCGGAACCAAATCGACAGCGGCTCAGATCTGTGGACCCGGGACCCGACCCAAACCCAATAGACACTAACATAAATACGTTAGTATGTATGTTATGTAGGTCAGTAGGTCACGTGACATTGTGACAAGTGAGAACAGAACCCCATTCTTAGGGTTTTCTACTTTTCTTCCATCCCCATGTTGGGATTGGTGTATGCCCTAAAGCCCACTAGCTGCACTCTCATCTTTTGTTACTGGATATTTACTGGTTATTTAATGGAAAGACTCTTTTATGCTTAAACATGTATATATGTATAGTTGTGTAAGGCCCATTGTTTCTAGTAAATGAATTAGGTGTGTAGTGTCTATACACAGATAGGTCTAATTCATGGACACTGGAAACATCATATTCGTTCATAACTGAAAGATGGAGCTGGGCACTTCATCTTGGTATAAGTTATAATGAGAGACTCTCCTGTATTCAGGGTGACTTACCTAAGTCATGGGAGGGCTTTCCCGGATTCATCTCATTAGTGCATATGCAATGCATTGAACAGGACCATGGTAGGTGTGATCTCTAAAAAAGTACTATCACAGAAAGAGATCAAGTCACCTCATGCTACTGAGTGACCGGTGCTCTTAATCTTGAACATTTGTGGATGAACTGACGAAGTCAAGTTTTGTGCTTTAATTCACTATGGGTGAGATTCTTTTCATGGGTCAACAGCTCTGTGTTTTGGGTACTCGGACTTGATCAGTTGGGACGTGCAGATGCAATATAGAATCTATGCCATCTGATGATGGAATAATCGTCCCCTTAGAATTATCCGATTAATCATCAAAATCTAAGATCTTAGTATATGGATGTTCCATATGGATATTGAACTTGTGGGTCGCTCCCTGGATCAAGAGAATGATATTCGAATGATGATTATGTTTAAGGATATGAAGTTCTAAGGTTTAGATGTAATCGGGAAGGTTGATAGTACATGTGATAACCTGACTCGATTATGGATGTTACATAGAGGGGCATTCAGGTCATTACACTTAGTAGGTCGAAGACGACCGACATTTTATGACGAGCTTATTATATTATATATTTGTCCTTGGAGTTCAACCATAACTCTTTAGTGGAATGAGTTAAGGTTAAAATGGTCTTAATGTTGCTATGCGTTTAGCATGGACATTTTGGTCATTTTGGGAGCCAATGGCAAATATGTCTTTTGGTCCCTTCTCTAGTCACTTTCCAAGATTGGCATGGTTTCCTAAAATGTTTAGATAACATTTGGTTGAATTATTTTAGTGGAAAAATAATTTTGAGTTTAAATTCAAATAGGCCTTTCATGGCATACATGAATTTAACTCTAGATAAATTGTATGTGGGCCATGGTGTGCATTGATATGTGGGACGTCCATAATAAGATTTCCATGGGTAAGGTTTCCAATTTTGAGTAGGACTCTCTACTTGGAAAGTTGGACTCCTCTTTGGATTAGTATTCTTATGAGAAGGTTTCCTTTTTGGATTAGGAACTTAAAATTAGTAAGTGTTCTACAACTAGGATTACTAGTTGTATGGAAAGTTCCTTTTGGTTTCCTTTTCTAATTAGAGTGTTTTTTAAAGGAAATAAGTCTTTCCTTTTTGGACATCTTTTAGAATGAGGAAAGATAACTTTATGGGAAAGGTTTCCACAAAAGTTTCTATAAAAGAAACCACTTGGCCCTTGGACGTCCAACACTAAGAAAGCCTCCTAGGAGTCCCACACGTCCAACCCTTTGAAGCTCTTTCTTCTTCATTGAAGAAGGCTTAAGGTTTGAGATTTTTCTTGGAGAAATACTTCTTGATTCCTAGATTAAGATCCCACCATTTTAGCCAATCAGATTTGGAAGTGAGATAGAGAAGAAGATCAAAGGCAATACTAGTGCAGAAAATTCCAACAACTTGGTTGGAAATTGCAAGTCTGAGTTCGGGTCTTTGGATCTATTTTTTCAGAGATTTGAAGTCTACAAATCTTCGTGGTATTAGTCTTCTTCATTCTCCTTTAATTATACACTTGTTGGTCATGAATTCATGGAGTTCTCATGCGATCTATATGGCTGATTTATGCTGCCCAAATCAGATTTTTAAAATCTGTCATGTTACAAATTAGCCATGAATCTCTTCCGCTTATTCAGATCTGAATCGCAGTTTCTTTCACCCCAAACCTCATTGCCGCCATCTGTCCTCTGTCCGTCTCCAGCTCTCTTTCCCGCTCCTGCTCCGGCCCTCTCTCCCTCTACAGTTGCGTTCATTTCTCCCGCTCCAGCTCTATCCATTTCTCCCTCTCCGGCTTTCTCTGTGAGGTATAAGAAATCCCTCTCATTTTCTCCCCAATCTCTATGAGGTGAATCGAATCATCTTCTCATTTTGTTATTGTTTTGTTACTTTCTTAGAAGCAGTAGTTATGGAGGAAAAGAGGATACAATTTCAGTTCTTTTTTATCAGATGTAAGCAACAAATGAGAATTTTAGGAGCAAATGATATTCTTTCTCTGTTGTATTATGATGACAGATACATTCTTATTATTATCCTAAGAAGTTTGTATGTTCATAACAGTCCCGAGACAGTCTGTGAAGGATTAATGTGATAATCCAGACTGTTAATCGAGTAGAGGATTCGAGGATAATCTTAGGATCAAATTATTATAGATGCGTTTATTATTGTTTACAGCAAATGATAATCTTTGAAGGCAAAATACAATTTTTTTCCTTTTAATTCCTCTCCCTCTGTTCCTATTTTCTTTGCAATTTTTCTTGAATCATTAGAGCTTGATTTGAGATTTGAGCTCTGCCATCCATTATTGAATAGGAATGATTTTAAGGAATTTTCAAATGCGACATAATTATTTTGGGCTCACTGTTGAGGACGATTTTTTCTTGGGCATTAATGCATATATGTATTGTGAAGTGATGCCATTTGCAAAAACCTTTGGGCTCACTATTGATGGTCTTGCTTGCTTGACCGAATATATGTATTGAGAAGTTCAAAACATAGCACACATTAATGGTGGAGGAGTTCTTGTATATATATTTTTTCCAATTGAACCGTTGTCTAGATCTTTATGTAATTTATAGTGGTGGATTTGTGCCATTAGGTACTTGGAACGGGTAGGTTTGAACTTCACAGATCCATAGATGTAATCATATGCAATTTATATCCATTGATACAATCCTATTTTTTTATTTCTGTTTGCTCAGTAATTGCAAGTTGATTGATCTTATAAATGTGTTTTGCTGTGTGATCTCGTTGTGAATGATAGCTCATACATATAATCATATAATTATAATAGATTTTGTAATTATTTGTATGCAGATAAAATGTCAGAACCCATTGATATTGACGATGCGGAAACCAATGTTTCCATTGAAGTTTCTAGGGTATCTCCAAAAAAAAGGAAGCTAACATCTCCGGCTTGGGCTGAGTTTACAAAAATTACACAACAAAATGGAGCTGTAAAAGCAAGTTGTAACCATTGTAAGAAATTACTGAATGGGAACAACAAAGACGAAACTTCACATTTGTTTAAACATTTAAAACATTGTGTGCTCTACAAACTAAAGCAGCAAGGGCAAGTAGATATAAAACAACAAATTCTACAAATTGGGGAAGGAAACGAAGGAGGAGTTAGTGCAATACAAAGTTTCAAATTTGATCAAGAAAAAAGTAGGCATGATCTTGCACACATGGTCATAATGCATGAATTGCCATTTCGCTTTGTAGAATATGAGGGGTTTCAGAATTTCATAAAAGGCCTTCAGCCATTGTTTAGAATCGTGTCACGGAATACTTTGAAGAACGATATTATAAAAATTCACAATGAGGAGAAACAAAGGCTTTATGGTCTCTTGGACAATCTATGATGTTAGGTGAGTTTGACAACTGACATGTGGACCTCTAACCAGAATCTTGGGTACATGTGTTTAACATGTCATTTTATTGATGATGAGTGGAATTTGCAAAAGAAGATCATTGCATTTAGCTCTGTTGAAGCTTCCCACACCGACGAAGTAATTTGTAATTGCATCTTCAATAGATTATATAATTGGAACATCGATAAAAAACCGTGTGCCATTGTTTTAGATAATTGTACTACCAATGATGTTGTGGTTCGGGAGCTCAAGTCAAAGCTCATGGAGATATGTTCCACGTGCGTTGTTCCACTCACATTTTAAATTTGATAGTTCAAGATTGTTGGAAATTTATACTAAAAGCATACTTTTATGTATTTGTCTTTGATTGACTTATTTATTAGTATATTTTGGTCTTTTCATCTTCATGAGAATTTGTATGGGCAAATGGTTGCATTATTTAGTTATTATGCATGTGTGTGTCTTTTATTCTATAAAGTAGACAAGTTGGTGTGTAGAGTTCAGCTTATACACGGCAGACTTGTTTGTTGGTTCTTATAGAATATAAGTTGTTGTTCGCAATCTACATGGATTTGGACACACCATCGGTACGATTGCAGCATGATGTTTTAGCAGGCTTGTCTTAGCTGCGGAAAACGGAATAGTTTCAACTCATTATGCTAGTACGCTTTGTGTGTATTGAACAGGACCGCTTTTGGGTTTATTGTCTTTATACTGACTATATAAGATGATTAACATCCAAATGGTTATTATGAGTGCTTATGCTCTTAATCCTGATATAAATAATAGACACATACATTTAGTGTTTCACATTTTGATTTGCAAGGGAGTGTGGTCTTTTATGGGTCAATAATCTCAGTAAATTGGATGAGTACACTACGTGTATGGTGCATATTAGTTTATTGACGGAATCCACGTCCTGTAATAGGGATTGATGATATCCCCTTGATGAAACTTTTAAGTTTTGATATTGTTAAACCCTACAGGTGGACTTTGTGTCTGACATATCAAATAAGTTGAGCGTAAGGTCTCAAGGAAGTATAAAGATATAGATTAAATATAGATGTCAGTATATATTTAATCGATGGATATCTGAAATCTTAACGTGGGGAGATTAATAAGCATTTAATAACAAGAAGCCCAAAATATTATTTTTAGAATAAAGGACAGGAGTGCAATTATAATTCTCTAGTGAACTGAATTATAATTTATGGAACTAGGATTCTAATTTGGGTCGAATTAGGGTTTCCTACTTCTATTAGAAGCCTATCCCTTATGTACTTCTTAGGGTCCTTATTGTAGCCTATAAATATGTGCTATTGCTCTCTATGTTAAACACACGAGAAATCTCATTTTTTAGAGCAGAGAGAATTCGCAGAAGAGGCCCACTCCTTGGTGCGGATTCGAGCATAGAGGAATACAGTAGAAGCTCTTGATATTTTTGAGTCGCTGTGATACCGAGATCAAATCAGAGAGATCTCGCAGGTATGATATTTGATCATCATTATTTCTGCATTTAATCTGTACGCAATATCTTGAGATACTGGCGGCATCTTCTAACAAAAATGGCATGGATTCCATACGTGAGGTAATTTTTAAAGTACGTGAAAGTGTAAAATATATCAAAGCTTCACATTTAAGAGAACAAAGGTTTAATGAAATCGCAAGGCAAGTACGAGCTCCAAGAAAGAAATTTCAACCTGATAGTTTGAATAGGTGGAACTCTACTTTTGAGATGCTATCTACAGCGATACAGTTCAAGGAGGCTTTCGAACACTTAAGTGATCATGATAGTGGATACAAATTTGCCCCAAGTTATGAGGAATGAAAAAATGTTAAAAAAATATGTAAATGTTTGCAAGTATTTCTTGAGTTGACAAAAAAATCTTCAGTCACTAAGTACCCAATAGCAAACTTGTATTTCTCAGATGTTAGCATGCTTCACTTGCATTTGGTATAATGGTGCTCTAGTTGAAAATCTTTTATCAAAGATATGGCTAGGAAAATGATTATGAAGTTTAGAAAATATTGGAATATCATTAATTTCCACACCGTTAGCAATTGCTGGTGCTTTTTATCCTCGATTCAAGTTTTAAGTAATCGATTATTACTTTCCATTGATTTGTGGTGATGAGTCTGGTGCGAGGATTATGGATGTTAGGATTGCTTTGACAAGCCTTTACAATGAATAAGCCATTGAGTCAACCAAGAATGCTTTTGATGGAAGACTTTCAACCAATGTTGGTAGTACCAGTAGCGGTGCCAGCAATAGCTCTGGGACAGTGTCAAGTGTTGCTTCTCCACTTGTTTCCCTTGATAAATAGAAACTTGGCCTCCAAGGGTTTATCAAAGGAAATAAATCCATTGAAAGAAAGTCAGATTTGGAGTTGTATTTGGATGAAGGACAATGGCCCGATGAAGATGAAGAGGATTTTGACATCCTAGTTTGGTGGAAAACCAATGCAGCCAAACACTGGGGAGTTGCTCGAATGGCTCGTGATGTCTTGGCCATCCCGGTATCCACTGTTGCATCAGAGTCAGCATTTAGTATTGGTGGCGAAACAATTGATGATTACATGAGCAATTTACTCCCTGCTACAGTAGAGACTTTGATATGTTGTCAAGATTGGTTGAGAAGTTCAACAAAATGTAACTTTTTTTCTTTTACTTTTATAGATGTATTTTGGGTTCAGATTCATTAAGATTTCTAACATTAAGTTTAATTTTTAGATCTTCAGTCTCATCACTACACAATCACAAATGCAGCCAAGTTTGATAAAGAAGAGACTTCAAATATAATATCAAATGACAGTGACAATGTGCCTTTGGAAAGATTAGTGAGTCACACATTTACTTATTTTTAATTTTGGATTGAATAGTCATATTGAATGAGAGTTTTATTAACTCATGTTTTTTTAGGTGAAGCATGCCATGGACTGATGACTGATGACTGACTATGAAGAATAGAATTGAAGAAGCTTATGGGCTGATGTTGTCTTATTGGTTGTAGACTTGTAGTTTTAATGTATTTTGTAAGGTTTTGATTTGTGATGGTTTGACTTTGAATGTGATGTTTGGGATTTTGATGATATATGATGGTTGGACTTGGTTTGAGATTTTGACGGTTTAGTGAACAAGAGTTTGGATGTGATGTTTGGAATTTTGATGGTTTAGGGAATAAGAGTTTGGATGTGATTTCTGAGTTTTTGGTTAAAAGTGCCTGTTATTGATAGACAAAACATCACATTTGTATTTGCAGGTGATCCAATTGAAATGTGGAAAAAGCATAATTTTTTAAAAAAGAAAAATACAGGTATTAGTCCAGACCCGAAACCATACTCAGAATCGGAACCAGACCCGCCTTACAAACGGTTCCAGTTCTGGTTCCGGTTCCCATTAATAGTATCGGAACCGGTTCCGGTTCCCCTTCTTAGAAAACGGTTCCGGTTCCACCCTAGACCCAGACAGGAACCGGTCCGTTTATCACCCTAATCATAACCCATTGTTGAAGTAGTAACTAACATGAGCCGTTTCAAAATTCATCAGAAAGTACTAAATGCCATGAATAATATTGATTCTAATTTTTCATGGGGTCAGACAGGTGTTAAAAATAAAATTCATTGGCAGAGTTGGCCAAAGATGTGTGATGGGGAATTCCGATTCGTAAAGGATATGGCTTTAGAGACCTAAATAGATTTAACATTGCCTTGTTGGCCAAATTGGAATGGCGGCTTCTAACTGAACTGGAGATTTTACGGGCTCGGGTGATAAGAGGTCTTTACTATCCTAATGGTGATTTCCTCAAAGCTAAGTTTGGATCGAGGGCTTCATGGGGGTGGCAAAGCACACTTGCTGGTAGAGAGGCTTTATGTAGAGGGCATCGTAAACAAGTAGGTGATGGTTGCCAAACAAAAATATAGGATGATCATTGGCTACCTTCCTTCCCCTCTTGCAAGATTCTTTTAAGACCATGACCCGAGAGACCTCGATTAGTGTTAATTAAGTTGTACTTTAGCTTTAAGTGTGTTTAGTGGTTTTTGGTTAAGTTTGGGATTGAAATAGCTTTTATAATAGCTTTGGGGAATTTTGAGAGCCTTTTTTATTTGTGGGACCGTTTGGGGGTTCTTGTTAAGAATTTGCGTGAGCTTGGGGGTTTATTCATGATTTTCTAAAATGGTGTTTATATTCCCATTTGACTTATCTTGTTAATCCCTACAACTTTCATGTTGACATCGTTTCCATTCGAGAGCCCTAAACCTGACTTTTCACAATTTGAGGGCAAAATGGTCTTTTTACCCAAAATTTGGACACCAATTTCAATGTCACAAAAACTTGCAAAACATATACTTTTTGGAATCTAGAAATTTCATCGAGCAACTTTGCCTTCTTCGTCGAATCCATTTGAAGCCCCGAAAGCCATGTTTTTAGCTCGACAAGTCTTTTAAGTTGTGGGCCCCATCCCCACTTGCTATATAACGAGAGCCCTCTTCTCCATTTTCCCTTTCCTTGCTCATTTCCATTGAAGAGATACTTGCTCTAGCCCTAGGGTTTTCTCTTGCCTTCTTCTTACTTCTTCATCTGCAATCCACCACCAAGCTATTGCTAATGGAAAAATGGAGGCCACAACATTCTTCCTCATCTTGAAGGCTTACCATTGATGCAACTTGTAGAGAAATCCACCCACTCTAGAGCACCCTTTGAGCTAGTTTTGGTTATTTGAAGCACTTCCAAGTAAGTGATCCTCCCAATCTTCTAGATCCATGTTCTCCTAGCCCTAGAGAGGCATAATCTTGGTTATTGCAAACTTTCTCTTTCTATTGTTTGGTTTTTGATGGTTTTAGGGTTTGTATTTGGGGGTTTTGTGTAGGTTGGGTGTGTTAGCTTGGAGAGGTGATTAGTGGCTTGTTTTGCTTAAGCATTGGACCTAAGGCAAGTGGATGAATGGGCTGATTTCATGATTTCTTGCTTATAAAATTAGAACTCTTAGTAATTGCTTTCACCTATTTTGTCTTATGAGCCTTAATGGTTTTGGAAACATACATATTGATAGGCTAATCTCTACAAATTGTTTTCTTGAAAATATAGGCATTATTGTCTTGCTAAAAGATCATTTATGAATTTTCATTGATCGAGTTTGCCTTGCATTGAATGAAGTGAAAGTGATTGGGAAGTTAATGTTTGTTAGAATGGTTGTTGGAGGGTTGAATGATGGATTGAATGGGGTTTAAATGAGGATTTGAGACCCTCAAAAATATGTAAAAAGGGGTACTCAAAAGAGGATGAAAGGAGAAGAAGAAGAGCCGAACTGTACACAGAAAATAGGTTTCTGGACAGTTCGCTCGAGCGACCTTGACACATCGCTCGAGCGAACCCGTCAAAGAACCCCGATGGCTCGAGCCAACCTTCTGATCGCTCGAGCCAACCTGATCCGAGCAGGTCCGCTCGAGCGAACCCCAAACAGAGAGCAGTCCGCCTGAGCAAACTTCCCAGTCCGCTTGAGCGAACTACCTGTCATGCCCGGGTCAATACTTGAAACTCGAAACATTGTTTTAGGCTTGGGGAGGTATTGTTTGGAGCCCCAATGCAATGTAAGGACTTGTAGGGCGTGGTATGAAGTCCGAAGGAAGGAGAAATCTCATTATGGAGATTCATTGAGGATTTCTAGATTGATCAATGTGTATAAGGACCCGGAATGTCCCTAATTCTTAAAGAGTACCAATTATATCAGAACCGACATACGGAACCCTATTCACATTGGTCCAATCTTGAAACCTCAATGCCTAGCCCAGAAATGTATGAGGACCCACTCGTATTTAATTTTAACCAAACTTTTACTCATGGATTTCAAACCCATGATATGTGACTATACTTGTCCCGAGAGCATTGTTTTAGCATATTGCTGATCCGTTTAGGCTCGTCCCGATACTAATGTGTTTTGTACCTATGGGTGCCCTGCCCCGTTATGTGTATTTAATTATTTTGATTTTTCGCATGTTACCTATGAGTCGGCACCACTAAGCTTGGATAACCTTATCGGTTTGATCCACCGGTTTGGAGATCCCCCTTCCGTTATACCAGCAGCAGCATGGGTCTCGCCTCGCCCCGATATACCCGGTTCGCTACCGTGGTCCCGCAGAGTATATATGTATATTATTATTATAATCATTGACTCTCCTCACCTTGTGTGACTGAGGTCAATGTCCCGATGTGCTCTCATCACTCTAGTGAGAGAGGATTTAGCTTCGTGTGGTTGCCATCTCGCTAGATCCCGAATCATTGTTACCTTACATGTTTTATTTCATATGTACCTCTTTTAAATGATGTATTCTTCTTTCATGAAATTCATTAATTATCCAGGCCTCATTATATTTTCAAAGGCATCATTGTTTAAATTATTGTTATATCCTTTCACCGACCTGCCAGACCGTCGTGTCTGATCCATTTATTTTGGTACTCAGGTCTAGACCCCCTTGCCATTGAGGAGGAGCCTGAGGAGGCGGTTGGTGAACCGCAGCGAGTGGCAAGCGGACGATGTCATGTAGACATCCGGTCTAGCTTTGAGAACGACACTTTTAGGATATGATTAACATCTTTTGGGTTTGTTAATTGGTTGTATTGGTCTCTGTAGACCATTATTTTGGGGCAATTAAACTAACTGATCTTTGTATAAACTTTAACATTTACTTTTGGGAAATGCTTATGATCGCTGCTCACTTTGATACTTTGTCATTATGTTTATGAATCAGTCTTGAAATGAAATGACATGAATGATGGGTATATTTATGATTTGTTACACGCTTCCGCAATCTCGAATATATTTATGTGTTGGGTGAGATGATTTGTATCGAAATCCTCACCGCGGAACCCTGTGGGAAATCACGTGCACAGACGAAATGTTTTCTAAATTCCGTGTACGGGTTAGCCAGCCAAAGAGATGCACGTGGCGCGGCATCACTTGTTGGATCCCGGATTAGGCTCATGACCCGGTCTGCGGTCGCGACGGACTGGTATCAGAGCGGGACATGTTTCAGGCAATAAAAAAAACTAGAAATCATAAGGACGTGGCAAGGATTCGTTAGACTCTCGTTAGAATAGAATCGTGTGAGCAATGTGTGCCACCCTATGTTTAAATTTATGTGTGTTAACAATTTATTTTGCAGCGTTATGCCACCTCGCAAATGAGCAGCAAACAGTAACCACGTTGCTAGTAACAATGAGAATACAGGGCCTATTGCAGAGGATACACAGGACAACATTATGCAGAACCAATTTGAACAGATGATGCAGGCAAACCAGGCTAGACTCCAAGCACAAGCACATGAAACACAAGCCAGATTGCAGGAGCAAATGGCTAAGAAAGACGAAGATCATGCAAGGGAGATGGCTCGAATGCAGGCACAGTTAATAGGTGTATTAGAAAGGAGACCCGAGCAGATTCCAGTTGCACCACCGGGTGTGGTCAACAATAGGGCAAATGACCCCAATGTGTTGTACGAACGGTTTAGGAAGAGAGGCCCGAAGGAGTTCATGGGATCAGAGGATCCAATGACAGCAGATGACTGGCTTGAGCATACGGAGAACATTTTTGAGATCTTCACGTGTACGGGCATAAAACGAGTACAACTTGCAACTTCTATGTTCACTGGCTTAGCAGATATATGGTGGAAGACCATTAAGCCAGAGTACAGGACAATGGTTGATTCTGAAGCCTGGACTAACTTCAAGAGGCAGTTTTGACACAAATATGTACCATCTCATGTCATGAGGCAAAAGGCAGTAGAATTTCAGTAACTTGTGCAAGGGAATATGACAGTTCTCGAATACTTAACCAAGTTCGAGAGAGTGTCAAGGTATGCACCAGAGTTAGTGGACACGGTGGAAAAGAAGATAACTAAGTTCCTTGAGGGACTTCACCCAATCATTGAGAGAGATGCTACCGGGGTTGTACCACCCGTCACCTTCGAAGAAGCTGTCAAAAAGGCATACAAGTTTGAGAACTTTCATAACAAGATCATCACGATTCAAGGAAGAAGCCAAGGCCAGCAGCATAACTATCAGCAGAGGAACAATCAGAGCAAAAGGCCAAGGCAAGAGCAAAATGCGCAGAATCCGGTGGTTTGTATCCACTGTGGGAAAAACTACGAGAGTAACAATTGCCGTTTTGTTATGGGAGCATGCTTTAGATGTGGTTCTATGTACCACCAAATGAAGGATTGCCCAAGACCAGATAGGTATAATCGACAGCAGCAGCACAGCGCCAGGCACCACCTCAAAATGCATTAGTGGTCCAGAATCAGGCAAGGCCACTACAGCAGCAAGCACCTCAGCAACAGCTCAGACCACAGCAACAACAGCAACAGGCCCATTAGTAAGGGCATAATCAAAATCAAAATCAGCATCCTCAGCAGCAGAATAGAAATGGACAACAAGGCAGACAGCAGCAGGGGCAGAACAGGCCACACCAAAGGGCATAACTCTACTGTCAATAGAGCTGATTTAGAGGCGGAAGGCAATGTAGTGGAAGGTACACTCCTCATCTGTGGTTTTGATGCTTGGATTTTGTTTGACCCTGGCTCTACTCACTCATTCCTATCTCCAAAATTTGCTAAGTTGATTGATATGCATGCTAGACAGTTGGATTTCATTTTGACTGTGACTACCCCTTTAGGTAAAGAAGTTATATGCAGGACATTTTATTATAGTTGTCCAGTCAAAATAGGAGAAGTAGTGTTCCCAGTAGATCTCATTTTACTGGAGATGCAGGATTTTGATGTCATCCTAGGGATGGATTGGTTAGTAGGATATCATGCTACTATGGATTGTTTCCATAAGACCTTAACTTTTAAGTTAGAGGAGACCCAAGCAGGGGTGTTGTTTTAGGGAGAGAGGAGTAATCCTAGGGCAGGGTTTATTTCAGCGTTGAAGGCCGATAGACTTCTGAAAAGTGGTTGTGAGGCCTATTTGACATTTATCACGGAGGATAAACGGTCCCAATGGGTGGAGGAGATCCCAATTGTTTGGGAATTCCCGAATGTTTTTCCAGAGGAAATACCAGGATTACCACCCATCAGAGAGATATATGGACTTCACTATTGAGTTGTTACCAGAGACCGCTCCGATTTCTATTGCACCTTACAGAATGGCTCCGACAGAATTGGGGGAATTGAAGATACAATTGCAATAACTTTTGGACAAAGGTTTTGTGAGGCCTAGTATTTCACAGTGGGGAGCACCGGTGTTGTTTGTGAAGAAAAAAGATGGTTCTATGAGAATGTGCATTGACTATAGAAGACTGAACCAAGTAACCATCAAGAACAAATATCCATTGCCAATGATAGATGAATGAGGCCTAGTATTTCACAGTGGGGAGCACCGGTGTTGTTTGTGAAGAAAAAAGATGGTTCTATGAGAATGTGCATTGACTATAGAAGACTGAACCAAGTAACCATCAAGAACAAATATCCATTGCCAAGGATAGATGAATTGTTTGATCAGTTACAAGGAGCTGCTTACTTTTCGAAGATTGACTTGAGGTCCGGTTACCATCAGCTGAGAGTCAGAGATTCGGATGTACCGAAAACAGCTTTCCGGACAAGATATGGACACTATGAATTTCTAGTGATGCCATTTGGATTGACTAATGCACCGGCAGTGTTCATGGCATTGATGAACAAGATATTTGCAGAGTACCTGGATCAGTTCACAGTGGTGTTTATCGATGATATTCTAGTGTATTCCAAGACCAAAGAAGAGCACAAAGACCATTTGAGGATAGCACTTCAACTTCTGAGAGAGAATCAGATGTTTGCGAAGCTCAGTAAGTGTGAATTTTGGTTGAACCAAGTCACATTTTTGGGTCATATCATCTCCAAAGTAGGATTATCAGTGGACCCGTCCAAGATTGAAGCGATTATGAACTGGGAAAGGCCGAAGAATGCCTCAGAGATCAGGAGTTTTCTTGGATTGGCCGGGTATTACCGGATGTTTGTGCAAGGATTTTCGTCAATTGCGTCACCTTTGACGAAGTTGACAAGGAAGAATGCACCGTATGTATGGACAGACAAGTGTGAAGCTAGTTTCCAAGAGCTAAAAAAGAGATTGACTATAGCTCCAGTCCTTACTTTGCCATCCGGAAGTGGCGGTTTCACCATTTTTACCGATGCTTCTAATGTTGGACTTGGTTGTGTTTTGATGCAAGATGGAAAAGTAGTTGCATATGGATCCCGGCAGTTGAAAGATCACGAGAAGAATTATGCAACACATGATCTTGAGTTAGCAGCGGTTGTTTTGGCGTTGAAGATATGGAGACATTACCTCTATGGAGAGAAGTTCGAGGTTCACTCCGATCATCGCAGTCTACAGTATTTGTTTTCTCAGAAGGAGTTGAATATGAGACAAAGAAGATGGATGGACTATATCAAGGACTATGATTTTCCAATCAAGTATCACCCGGGGAAAGCGAATGTAGTTGCAGATGCCTTAAGCAGGAAGTCAGTTAGCATGGCCAGTCTTCGGGGGACTTATGTTGTACAGCAGTTAGAAAAGTTGGGAGTAGACTTTTAACCACTAAGGAAGGGTGTAATGTTAGCAAACATGTCAGTGTCAGAGCCTTCCTTCATTCAGAAGATCAAAGAGAATCAGTTGCAAGACTCAGAGTTGGCCAAAATTTCAGAGTATATAGCAGATCGTCCGGATTTTCGTGTTGTGGATGGAGTTTTGTACTACCGAGACCGTCTATGTGTGCCTAACATGGAGGATTTGAGGAATGATATCATGACAGAGGCTCACAAAACCAAGTATTCCATACATCCAGGCAGCACGAAGATGTTCCAGAACTTGAAGGGCAGATTTTGGTGGAACAACATGAAAAGAGAAATCACAGCATTTGTCTCTAGATGTATGACATGTCAGTTGATCAAGGCAGAACATCAGAAACCTCCAGGGTTGCTATGGCCATTAGAGATTCCAGAATGGAAATGGGAGCACATTACCATAGATTTTATCTCAGGATTACCGAAGACTAGTAGAGGCAATGATGCTATTTGGGTCATTGTGGACCGTCTCTCCAAGTCAGCTCATTTCCTACCGATGAAGACTGGAAAGAAGATGCATATGTTGCCTTTGGCACAGTTGTTTGTCACAGAAATCGTCAGTCGACATGGACAACCAGTTTCCATCACGTCCGATAGAGATAGCAGATTCGTCTCTAGATTTTGGAAGACACTGCATGAGTCTATGGGTACGAAGTTACAGTTCATCACAGCCTATCACCCACAGACCGATGGTCAATCAGAGAGGACAATTCAGACTCTTGAGGATATGCTTTGAGCTTGTGTGTTAGATTTCAAGACTCAGTGGGATGAAGCCTTACCGTTGTGTGAGTTTGCTTACAACAACAGTTTCCACTCGAGCATCGGAATGGCGCTTTTTGAGGCTTTGTATGGCAGAAGGTGTAGGACACCTGTTTGTTGGGAAGAAGTTGGTACTCACAGTTTTCATGGACCAACTATGGTTAGCGAGACAAGTGACAAAGTCAAGTTGATCCAAGAACGTCTGAAAACGGCTCAGAATAGACAGAAGAGTTATGCGGACTCTCACCGAAGAGACTTACAATTCAAAGAAGGAGATAAGGTTTTCTTAAAAGTATCGCCTACTCGTGGAACTTTGAGGTTCGGACAGAAGGGCAAGCTATCTCGGAGGTACATTGGACCGTATGATATTGTGAGCAAGATTGGTGACGTGGCTTACAAATTAGCCTTACCACCCGAGCTTTCCGGCGTACACAATGTTTTTCATGTGTCTATGTTGAAGAAGTACGTCCCCGACAGATTGCATATACTCCGTTATGAGCCGTTGGAAATCCGAGTAGATGCTACATATGTTGAGAAGCCTAAGCAGATTATTGACACCAAGGAACAAGAGTTGAGAACTCGGACTATTCAGTGGGTCAAAGTGCTTTGGGAGAATCATGGACCGGAAGAAACAACATGGGAATTACGGGATCAAGTTCAGAAGAAGTACCCGCATCTTCTACCGGAGGTGAGTTTTAATTTACATTTGGAGGACCAAATGTCCTAAGAGGTGGAGGATGTAAGACCCCGACCCGAGAGACCTCGATTAGTGCTAATTAAGTTGTGCTTTAGCTTTAAGTGTGTTTAGTGATTTTTGGTTAAGTTTGGGATTGGAATAGCTTTTATAATAGCTTTGGGAAATTTTGAGAGCCTTTTTTGATTTGTGGGACCTTTTGGGGGTTCTTGTTAAGAATTTGCGTGAGCTTGGGGGTTTATTCATGATTTCCTAAAATGGTGTTTATATTTCCATTTGACTTATCTTGCTAATCCCTACAACTTTCATGTTGATATCGTTCCCATTCGAGAGCCCTAAACCTGGCTTTTCACAATTTGAGGGCAAAATGGTCTTTTTACCAAAAATCTGGACACCAATTTCAATGTCACCAAAACTTGCAAAACATATACTTTTTGGAAACTAGAAATTTCGTCGAGCAACTTTGCTCATTTCCATTGAAGAGATACTTGCTCCAGCCCTAGGGTTTTCTCTTGCCTTCTTCTTACTTCTTCATCTGCAATCCACCACCAAGCTATTGCTAATAGAAAAATGGAGGCCACAATATTCTTTCTCATCTTGAAGGCTTACCATTAATGCAACTTGTAAAGAAGTCCACCCACTCTAGAGCACCCTTTGAGCTAGTTTTGGTTATTTGAAGCACTTCAAGTAAGTGATCCTCCCAATCTTCTAGATCCATGTTCTCCTAGCCCTAGAGAGGCTTAATCTTGGTTATTGCAAACTTTCTCTTTCTATTGTTTGGTTTTTGATGGTTTTAGGGTTTGTATTTGGGGGTTTTGTGTAGGTTGGGTGTGTTAGCTTGGAGAGGTGATTAGTGGCTTGATTTGCTTAAGCATTGGACCTAAGGCAAGTGGATGAATGGGTTGATTTCATGATTTTTTGCTTATAAAATTAGAACTCTTATTAATTGCTTTCACCTATTTTGTCTTATGAGCCTTAATGGTTTTGGAAACATGCATATTGATAGGCTAATCTCTATAAATTGTTTTCTTGAAAACATAGGCATTATTGTCTTGTTAAAAAATCATTTATGAATTTTCATTAATAGAGTTTGCCTTGCATTGAATGAAGTGAAAGTGATTGGGAAGTTAATGTTTGTTAGAATGGTTGTTGGAGGGTTGAATGATGGATTGAATGGGGTTTAAATGAGGATTTGAGACCCTCAAATATATGTAAAAAGGGGTACTCAAAAGAGGATGAAATTAAGGAGAAGAAGAAGAGCTGAACTGTACACAGAAAACAGGTTTCTGAACAGTTCGCTCGAGCGACCTTAACACATCGCTAGAACGAACCCGTCACAGAACCTCGTTGGCTCGAGCCAACCTTCTGATCGCTCGAGCCCACCTGATCCAAGCAGGTCCGCTCGAGCGAACCTTAGTCCGCTCTAGCGAACCCCAAACAGATAGCATTCCGCCCGAGCGAACTTCCCAGTCCGCTCGAGCGAAGTGCCTGTCATGCCCGGGTCAATACTTGAAACTCGAAACATTGTTTTAGGCTTGGGGAGGTATTGTTTGGAGCCCCAATGCAATGTAAGGACTTGTAGGGCGTGGTATGAAGTCCGAAGGAAGGAGAAATCTCATTATGGAGATTCATTGAGGATTTCTAGATTGATCAATGTGTATAAGGACCCGGCATGTCCCTAATTCTTAAAGAGTACCAATTATATCCGAACCGACATACGGAACCCTATTCACATTGGTCCAATCTTGAAACCTCAATGCCTAGCCCGGAAATGTATGAGGACCCACTCGTATTTAATTTTAACCAAACTTTTACTCATGGATTTCAAACCCATGATATGTGACTATACTTGTCCCGAGAGCATTGTTTTAGCATATTGCTAATCCGTTTAGGTCCGTCCCGATACTAATGTGTTTTGTACCTATGGGTGCCCTGCCCCGTTATGTGTATTTAATTATTTTGATTTTTCGCATGTTACCTATGAGTCGGCACCACTAAGCTTGGATAACCTTATCGGTTTGATCCACCGGTTTGGAGATCCCCCTTCCGTTATACCAGCAGCAGCATGGGTCCCGCCTCGCCCCGATATACCCGGTTCGCTATGTTAGATATCGCGATCACTGAGAGGGGGGGTGAATCAGTGATTCCTTAAAAACAGGTCCAATTTAACAACAAAAGCAAATCAAATCACACAAGGACACCAGATTTAACGTGGTTCACCGAAAGGCTACGTCCACGGTTCAAAGACTGTCCGAACACCAATCCGGGACAGATCTGAATCTATTTAGTCGCACCAACGACAAAGAGCACCAACCCTTAGTTTCAGATAGCACCAACTATCTAGGAAGCACCTACTCCCTTTAGTTTCAGATAGCACCAACTATCTAGGAAGCACCGACTCCCTTTACAATTTATCTGCACCAACAGATAGGATCACCAAACCCCAGACACCAAGCACCAACTTGATGTTCTACAGAATAAGAGTAGAGAACTTTTCTACAGCCTTTCCCCTCTACAATCTCTCTCTCTCAATCCCTTACAAATTGAAATTAAAGCATAAACAGAGAGACACTTATCTTATGGACGAAACATCATCTTCAAGAGCACATCCTCGTCCACACTTGCTGTAGAAACTTCTAACAAGATAGCACACAGCAACAGCACCTTCTTCTCTCCAAAACCCTCTCTTTTCTTCTCTCTTCTCTTCTCTTCTCTTCTTTCTCTCTCTGGTGTTCTTGAAAACGAACCAATCAAGCCTTTATATAGGTTATGGTAACCCTTAAGAGTGTTCAAAATAGGCTACAATTCGTTTAGAAAGAGTCCCAAACGAAATACTTAAGTTTCCTGAATTTTCGTGCAAAACTTCTATTTCTGCGCAACTCAGGTTTCCCGTGTGTTCTACCGGTAGAAATTGCGGTAGAACAGATGAAATTCTCATGTCCAAGCTTCTGCTAGAATTTAAGCCTCTTCTACCGGTAGTACTTGCGGTAGAACTTTCAGGGCAGCCACTTCTACCGGTAGTACTTGCGGTTGACAGATGGAAATCTCAGGGTCAGCCTTTTCTACCCCTTTTCTACCCCTGTTCTACCCCTGTTCTACCGGTAGAAATACCAGTTGACAGATGAAATTCTGATTTCCTATACTGTTCTGTTTCAGCTCTGTTTTCTCTTTGAAGCTCTATCAACATCACACTTATGACATTGTGTTGACAATAATTCCAACACAAGATGATACTTGAGATACTAATTTTTTCAATTCTTCATTAAACTTCTCAAGGCATCTCAAATTCCAACACGCTACCGTGGTCCCGCAGAGTATATATGTATATTATTATTATAATCATTGACTCTCCTCACCTTGTGTGACTGAGATCAATGTCCCGATGTGCTCTCATCACTCTAGTGAGAGAGGATTTAGCTTCGTGTGGTTGCCATCTCGCTAGTTCCCGAATCATTGTTACCTTACATGTTTTATTTCATATGTACCTCTTTTAAATGATGTATTCTTCTTTCATGAAATTCATTAATTATCCAGGCCTCATTATATTTTCAAAGGCATCATTGTTTAAATTATTGTTATATCCTTTCACCCTCCTGCCAGACCGTCGTGTATGATCCATTTATTTCGGTACTTAGGTCTCGACCCTTACCATTGAGGAGGAGCCTGAGGAGGCAGTTGGTGAACCGCAGCGAGTGATCGAGTGGCAAGCGGACAATGTCATGTAGACATCCGGTCTAGCTTTGAGAACGACACTTTTGGGATATGATTAACATCTTTTGGGTTTGTTAATTGGTTGTATTGGTCTCTGTTGACCATTAATTTGGGGCAATTAAACTAACTGATCTTTGTATAAACTTTAACATTTACTTTTGGGAAATGCTTATGATCATTGGTCACTTTGATACTTTGTCATTATGTTTATGAATCAGTCTTGAAATGAAATGACATGAATGATGGGTATATTTATGATTTGTTACACGCTTCCGCAATCTCGAATATATTTATGTGTTGGGTGAGATGATTTGTATCGAAACCCTCACCGTGGAACCCTGTGGGAAATCACGTGCACGGACGAAATGTTTTCTAAATTCCGTGTACGGGTTAGCCAGCCAAAGAGATGCACGTGGCGCGGCATCACTTGTTGGATCCCGGATTAGGCTCATGACCTGGTCCGGGGTCGTGACAATTCTTTCCCCTAAACCTCAAGAATCTTCACTGATATGAGTGGCAGATATAAGGGTGGGTAAGCAATGGAATCACTGAATTCTCAATGAGTTGTTTAGCCAAGCTAAAATCACGGCAATTAAAAGTACCCAAGTTGGAGAAGCACCGTGTCAAGACAGATGGGTATTGCAGTACACTAAAAATGGCACTTTCTCCGTCAAGTCAGCTTATCTTGTTCAAGCACATGACAACTTTCCTCAGAATGCCAACTACCATTCATCTTTGAATTTTGTTTCACACATGACGTGGAAGTTTTTATGGAAGATGCCGTTTATGCCTAAGATCACGAATTTCCTATGGAGGTCTCTTCATAATAAATTGACTAAAAGAAGGGTATGCACAGAGAATATGTGTCCTCTACGTGGAGAACAGAAAGAAACTATGGAGCATTTGTTCTTGAAATGTCATTTTGCTCGTTCTATATGGTTTGGCACCCCATTATCGATCCTTTATGATGGAAATTGATCTAACATACATCTTTCACCTATTGGTGGGAATATTGGATGGGGAAGAGAATTGATGGGTTAATAGAGTTGGAACATATACTCTATATGGGCTTTGTGCTTTGGCATATTTGAAAAACAAGAAATGAAAAAATCTTCAGTTATAATATCCCATGTGCTGAGGATGTGGTAAAGAAAATTCAGCTTTCACATTTGGAGTGGATAAACTCTTTAGAGGAAAACCTTGAAGTACAATATAGCCATTTAAACCAAGTGTATACTTCGTCTAATGAGCATGATAGTGACATTGATGTCCGTATTTTTCGTGATCGATGGAGCTGTGAGCAAAGAAGCTAGAAGCTAGTAGGCTTGGGATTGTGTGCATTGCTTACAGAAATGATGGTGTAGTTATGGCAAAGCTAGCAAAATGTAAGAACGGGGATACTCCTCTCATAGCTGAAGTTTTAGCAATTGAAGAAGCCTTGGACTTAGTGATGCAATGCGGTTGGAAAAATGCTGGCTTTTTTTAGTGATTCCAAAGTAGCCATTGATGCAATTAAAAAACCTCAAAATGTGTCTCCTTGGGAAATCTATGTCCCCACTCCGAAAGGTCAAGAAAAGAAAAGAATACTTTCCGAAAGCTATATTTGTGGCCATCAATGAGAGTATCAATTGCCAAGCTCACAATCTAACAAAAGCATGTTTAAGCACGTACAGGTGATGAAGTATTTATTTTCAATTCTGATGTATCTACTTTTACTTCTTTTTGAATAAATACCCATCTTAAAAAAATATATATATAATCCTTTGTTGGAGAAATGATAAGAGGAACCATTCTGGCATAGAAAAAACCATTAAAGCCATGCTATTAGTGAGGTTATATTTTGTTCCATATAAGGTGGCCCATTAAAGGCTAATGAATGCACTACTGCACTAACTGGAAGGCTGAGATGGTGGTTTGACTGTCGATCTAGAATCCTAGGCAAGGAAACGCCAAATCATGAGTTGTATGCAAGAGCCTAAACTTCCATGAATTTCTTTTTTTTTTTTTAACATTCAAAAGATCAAAGCATTATACTATTTAGTTCCATTTACAGTTTTATCCAAAGAAAAAAAAAACATAAAAAGCTCCATGCACCAACTAACCATAGTAAATCGGGACAGATCACACGTGAGGAAGAAAAAACTGCTACTCCTAACAACGGTTCGGGAATTCAAAAGAAAAAAAAAAAACTTAGCCTAAAAATACTACAATGCACAAAATTAAGTCTTGATGTCGTAAAATTAAATTTTAATATCGCAAGAAAGTGATTGAACTAGCCATGAAATACTCCAATATATCCTGCCAAATAAAGTATTGATGCCGTGGGAAAGGGATTGAACTAGTCTCGAAATACTTTAATGTGTAAAATCAAGACTGATGTCGCGGAATCAAGTATTGATGTCGCGGCCTCGAAATACTTCAATGTACCATGATAAATCAAATCTCGATGTCGCCAAATCAAGTCTCAATATCGCAGAAAAAATAGTTGAACTAGCCTCGAAATATTTAAATGTGTCAAATAAAGTCTCAATGTCGCGAGAAAGGTGTTGGAGGGGCAATTTGGTCCGAAAAAAATCAGAGTATACTGTATAAGATGCTTTTGGACATTATATTTATTTAATGATGCTTTTGGAGGTATAGTAATATTTGATGATGTTTTTGGTAAAAAAATCCATTTTTTAAATATAGCCAATTGCTAATCTAGCACAACCCTCCCTTTCACCTGAGTTCAAGATCATCACACAATGAGCAACATCATATAGGGTTTGCACCATAGTCGACCCATAGTGGGCTCTCCTAAGGAATCAATCCCCTCATCATGGGTGGGACCCATACCTGCTCACAAATTTATTCTAAAAAAAGCCAATCATGGAATACAAAGCAAGTTAGCCCCCACCCCACACATACTTTCGCAGGAATGGATGAGTATGGATGGACTTTTTTTTCCATCTTTTTTTTAGTCCTAACGGTCAAATGTAGGCATGGATTCAAAGGAAAGCTTTTAAGGGTGGTTCCCAAGGAGAAGCAAGGTATGTGTCCAATTCACGAAATAATGATGGATCAGGAGACCAAAAACCATGGCAGGAATTAGTTGTCACAACCACCTTTAAAGGAGTA
Organism: Litsea cubeba; assembly: GCA_012931725.1. Classification (NCBI taxonomy): domain Eukaryota; kingdom Viridiplantae; phylum Streptophyta; class Magnoliopsida; order Laurales; family Lauraceae; genus Litsea; species Litsea cubeba. Next base: position 23,310,715 of record CM022951.1, on the reverse strand, counting down.
GCTTTGGGGAACCTTGCCTTGGGTCAGAACTCAAAACTACCTTTGAATATATCTAGGGTTCCCTCTTGTCCCTTATCCCTTTTACTTTTTCTATTTGCTAGAAAGGGTATTATGCTGTTATTGGGTGCTCAGCCTTTGGACGTTTCTGGATCCCAATTCTCTTGGCCAGTTGAGATCCGTTTGATTTGCACTGATAGCCCCTCTTGGAGTGGAAGATTATAATCCTTTGGTGCAAATCTTTAACTTTTTTTTTTTTCAAAAAAGAAGTCATATTTTTCATCTCCACATTTTAGGGTGACCCACAGTTTTGGGCCCACGTTTCGATCAATCCTTTAAATAAATGGAGCATGGACCTCACATGCTAGATTTATCACTCACTAAGTTATATGATCTTAAGGAGATTAGAACCATATAATTTGATATCTTTAGAGAGAGAGAGAGAGAGTGAGAGATATTCTCCTCAACTGGGAGTGAAAGTGAAAGCTACATTGTTCATGTGTATGGAATGAAACTTTAGGTTGAATGGACGAAAAGGAAAAGGGTTGGGGTATTCCCACAAGTCAAGGTGCTCCCCCATTGCCTTAAAAAGGGGGAAGCACAAACACACATGATCCTCTTTTATTATTGTTGCATCAGTATAATAACTAACCATGTTTTGGTATTCTGAGGGGTACAACAATCTGTTCTCAAGCATTTACATGTCGGGTGTTGTAATTGGCCAAGCACGATCAGGTTTGGATATGATTGACTTGGACTGTTTTTTTGCAAAAATTGTGACAATTATTTTCTTAGCGTAATTGGAGAATTTTAACTGATGTCCCAAAATAGTAGAATTCCAAATGTTCAACTCCATTCTAACATTTTGAATGTTTAAATTCTCAAAATCCATAAAGCCAAAAGTGGTCCAAAAGTGGTTTTTGGTTTTTCCTGTCGAAAGTTCCCAACAAACCTAATCTCTAAATGCCTCTAACTAAATAGGTCCTAATGGTGGTCGATATGAACTGTATCTAAGCTCAACACGTTTTTTAAAACAAGTCAAAATGACCACATTCCACACTCTAGATAGTGGCTTTAAGTACAAAATGTAGGATCAAGTGAAATTTTATTCAGATCAAGTTGAGTAGTAAGTCCCTGCTTGATTCATTTTTTAATCATGTTAAATATGTCAATGAAAACAAGGAATAACTTTATAGGTTAGCCTAACTAGTCAGATTGATAATTGTTCTAATATTTTCATGCATCCAACCCAAAAAAAGTTACAAATCATCCAAAAATATTTTCAATATCGTGGAAATGCATCACTCAATATCTTAATTGATTGGACAATGTTAGCCATCAATTTGTAGACATCCATTTTCTAAATATCAAGCTCACTAATTTAATCTTAACCATCCATTTGATGCCAGGTTAGATCACATGGGTTGTAAACAAATAAAAAAATAATGAGAAGAAAACCACAACTTGGATAGGATGATGAATAGTCATGCATTGGCATATAAGAAAGCATTCTAGTGTACTATGCATATGTGTTTGGATCATTGTAACCCATAATTTCAGCAGAGGATGCTGTGGGCTCTTGTCCCTCTTAGATTGTTTCCATGATCTAGTGATTTGGGTTAGTATTAAATTAAGCAAAAGGTGTTGGGGATACTGTTGGGGTTGATGGGAGCAATAATTCAGAGAGAAGAAGATGAGTGAATGGAGGAGGAATCCATTCCAAACTCTCCATCTCCAAAGCATTTTCTTTCTCTTTCCTCTTCTTTCCTTTTCCTCCTTTTGCTTTCTCTTGCAGTGAAAATGGAAAGCAAACGCATGAAGTTGATAGGAGGGATCATAAAAGCTATCCCCATGCCAGCGTATCTCACAAGGACTGGAGTGGAGGGTGACCGTCACATTTCCAGGTGGGCCATCATTGCGTGTTGTACGGTCTGATTGTGATTGATTTGGTGGAAATTTTAAGATAGATTAGTATTGTCCGAGTCACAAGGCAGTTGGGAAGTGTACACTCATTTTGGTTGCATACCTAAAAGGGCTTCGTTTCCTTCAAAAGAACCTTTAAAAAGTTAAAGTAGCCCATCCAACTAATGCTTAAAAATGTTAGTGTAATTTATTGTCTTATAATCGAGTACTATAATACATTGGGTTTATGATTTGTAGATCTCACTTGGTGTGCATTGAAAGTTGTGCAAAAACTATGTGAGAAAAATCCCAACTTGTGATAAATTCTTCTTATATTTTTGTCTCATCTAGGAACAACACTACCTCAACTGCAACATAATAAATGGATTTGCAATTTGATAGGTGATAATATACTATGGTATTTTGGAGGAAATGGCCTCAAAACTGAATGACTCTAAACTAGAAGAATAAAACAGGCCGGATTAGCCAAGTTTGGGCTTTGCTTGAACATCAAACAAGCCATCTTGCACTCAAGTGGGACCAAGTCGGGGATTATTTGAGAAGAAAAACTTATAAATTCTTCAAATATTGTCACCCACTAGATCCTCCAAATGCTTGAGCATAACTCAACAGTTAGAAGCTGAGATTTGAATAATTTTAAAGGTCAAAAGAAACATTTCAGTAGACCGGATTTTTAAAACTTTCGTAAGAGATTCCTCCAACAGGCCCTTAGCCTAAATCGAGCTCGACAAGGTAGTACTAAATGGTACTTCAGCTTGAGCTTATCAAAGTTCAAGCTTGAGTCAGTTCAAGCTCAATTCAAGCACAACTTAAACATATTAATTTTAGGAAAACTTTTTCCATGAAAGTTGCTGGTAATTACATAAGCACATTGAAGCACCACTATATGCTCGACTTTTGATCACCAAAAAACCAAGAGGAAGAGAAAGGTGTTGGATATTTTCTAAAAATCCACAATTAAAAAACAAACCTCAAGAGGCACAGAGGCACGGCATGCCCCAGCCCGCTTCAAGCATGGCCCAACCCGCTTCAGGCACGGCCCGCCATGCTAGGGTAAATCCCTGGCGGGCCGTGCCGACCCGGCCCGTGGCCCGCTCAGGCCAAGATTCCGCTCGGTCCGTTTGACATCCCTAACTCCTACTCTCAGCAAATGAAAGGGGGACCATTTTTGTAAACTCAAATTGCTGAAGAAATCTTCCAAATGTATAATAGTAATGAGTAATGTAGGCCATTTTGGTGAAGTTCAAACCACTCACAAACATGGCCCAAACTTCATTTATTTGATCGATCAAGGTATATAAAGCATGATGATTTAACATGGTTTACAATATTTGGTCTTTAGGAGGTCACAAATATTTGTTTCACATCTGATCAATCTAATGGTGAAAGTATATCACATAAAGTATTTTTTGTGGATGATACAAAGTATTTTGGTGTTATGGGTTTACAATTTTATTTATGAAGGTATTTTGGTGGACCTTAAATGGAGAAGTAGGGTCAATAGTGCCCCACCATGCATGAGGTAGACCCCAAAAGTGTGAAGACACTTATAGTTCATGAGGTAGGCCTCATAGTGGCTCAAAAGGCACTCAAAATTAATGTACACTCAGGGGTGGCCCTGGGGACAGCCCACACAGGCGGTGGGCTGGGGCCCCAAATTTTGGCCCAAAATAGGAGCCCCCAAGTCTAACAGTTAGGGAAGAAATCTCAGTAGTTAAGATTTTTTTGATAAATGGTCGTGTCTGTAGATTTATATGTAGACTAGGTTCCACATGTAATTACTTTTAATGGCCGACACCCATGGTATGCTTGAACAGTTGAACATTATATAAATATATAATGTGGCTTCCGCTTTGCAGCCAGCCTTACAATCCTACCCTCTATATTTTCATGTAGTTGATTTTGATCATAGAGATTTAGAAAAAATCAAATGTTTTATGAAGTCCAAATATTTTAGTCCTAAAACAAGATCTGTAATGAGACAACTACCAACTATAAATCATTTGAAGTCACGGGATAATTATTTTCGGTTTTCCAAATGCATGGGTTGTATACAGAATTCTGCCGACTATACCAGTTACCGTTGCATTTGCAGAAAGAAGCTTTTCAAAGCTAAAGTTGATCAAATCTTACCTTCGATCAACCATGTCCCAAGAAAGATTAAATGGATTAGCTATGTTATCTATTGAAAAGTCTTTGGTAGAAAAGCTTGATTATGAAGACTTAATTAGTGATTTCGCAGCTAGAAATGCAAGAAGACTAGTTGTTTTTCAGTAATGCTTAGTTTTTGTAATTGAATTTTGGTGTTAATTGGTTAATGTTAAACACAATTCTGATTCGGTAAGAGTAGGTAAGGAGTTTAGACTTAATTTTCGATCAAATAATAAAAAAATTTGTCTTTTATTTTTTTATCATTTATTGGTGGGTATACGGGTAGGGCCACACTTTAGGAACTCGTCTAGGGCCCCCGAAAACTTAGGGCCGCCCCGGTGTACACTCGTGACCTTTTAAGCTCCCAAGCACGTGTCGTGGCAGCTAGGATATTTTTTGTGATGTAGTTAACATAACCTTCTAAGCATTATCCCATCAACTTGTACTAGTTTTATATGTTTCATTTTTTTCAATCCTCTATACTGAAAGTTCTGTTCTCAACCACCCCAAACTAATTTGTTATTATTGTTGCTGTTTTCTTTTTTCCCCTCAAAAGGTGAATTTCAGTAAACTAATTTATTATTCATAACTACTTCATTTAATGTTTTTAAGGATCTAGCCTTTCTTTTAATTCTTTTAAACTATGACATTACAATTTTTAAGGTCATATTTTATATTGATTTGTAACCAAATTTTTTTTTTTTAGAATTTCTGTAGCTAAATGTTCTCAAACATTATTCTTTGATTGTTTTTCCCATTTCAGCTAGTGTATGAGTGAGGTTAGCACTGATGCTGCTGAGGGATTTCAGTGAGTGTATGTGTGAGTCGGTTACGCTGATGCTAAAGGACTTGGGTAAGTATCTGTGAGAGTGTATTTACCACAGAAAAAAAAAATGTAATTGAAGTACCATTGGATGATGGTACCACATGTATCAGCTTTATTTGTGAATTTGTTTATCTTTACTTTTTGTCCTATTATTGCTATCAGTGATTGCTATGCATCTCAATTTAACACCAAGGGTCTGTTTGAGGATTCTAGTCTAATTTAGTAAGAACTAGTTAAAGAAAGTTTAGGATGAGTAGCTTTAATTTTGAAATTTGAATTTACATTTAGTACATTTGCTAAAGTTCTAGAGGAAAGCTCTTATTTCTATGTTTGATAAATATACAAATAAGAGTTTTTTTAAAGAGGTACTCTTGTCATTTTAAAAAATATAACTTTGATTAAAAAAAAAAAACCACCACAATTGAGTGAGGCTACGTAAATTTGAATTGCTTGGACTTGTGATAGATGGGCCTACTATACTAAATAATTCTTGCATTTGACATTTGTTATAGGTATGGACAACGTACGGAACAGTTATTTTATCATACACATATAGGGTCACTTTTGCTAAAGGTAACTCTCATGCAATTCGTGAGAAGTAAGGTTTATTTTTTTTCCCACTATATGGACCCCAACTGACTCCCTTATACTCAATAATTCCATATGAATTTGCACTCATCCTAATTTGATACTAATTTAAATTATATTCACTGTTTGATTAAATTTCATGAAATGTGTAACTAAATAGACCGTTAAACTTTAAATCGCCTAAATTGTGATGATATAATCAGGATGATTTTTACCAAAAAGCTTATCGGAAGTGGGTCTCACAAGGTACTCAAAGTTTTATGTCTCATGAATTGCATGAGAGGCAGCACTTAGCAGAAAAATAAAGATGATAAATAACATTCAAATATTACTTAGGATGCATTTGTCTTCAATATTCTCCAAATTAATTGTCTCCATGTGGTACTATTGGTCTATTTTAAATCAATAAAAATCATATCCAAATATTTATGAAGAGTTATAATTGATGGACTAGTAATTTATAAGTTATGGCATCCAAATAAACATGATTTCAGATCCAAGCTTTTTTTTTTTATAGAATTGAGCACCACTTACTCAAATTTGAGCATTTGTTTAATTAATTACGTGTTTGGCTTGACCAATTCAATTGTATATATCATTCTAATTAGAGAAAAATATAATATTATTATATTAAATATTAGCCGCTTCAATCCTTGCCTCATTTGGATTAAGAGTGTATGCATGCCTAGGGTTGGTGGCTTGGGGCTTTAAAAAAAACATAAAATTGGACTTCCATACTCCAATGATATTATTCAATCCATGGGGTGGGGTGAAAGCTGAGATATTGTATTTGGAAGCCAAACCCACAAACCAAGGACCAATTTAATATGCTGATGGCCTTACAAGTAATTGAATTTTTATTGTATATCTTGTACTGCAGCAAGTACGTACCATATTGACAGCAGCTAACCAATTCATTCATTTATCGTAGGTATGTCCCAACTTATGACCTGGTCGTATCAGGTGCCTTCATTTTATAAAAACCATACTGATTTTCACTTGCACTTTACATGAGGGAATTTATCTTCTACAAGCATGCCATTGTATTGCTAAAGTTCAAAATAGTTGTTCTTCTCTTCTTTTTTTTTCTTTTTTTTTTTTTGAACTACATAAGTTTTATATTCCATGATAATGCATCAAACATAAACATGAAAGGCCACATAATTGTCAAAGATGAGTTAGAAGACTTCTATAACCTAATTTTATTTGGTTTAAATAGTTCTTTGGTGGTACAGGTTCTAGACCCAAAAATCACTTCTTCCAAAAAGAAGGTGAAGTAAGAGGGATCTTTGCAGGTATAATCAAAGCTAAGGTGAGTTATAGGGCTAATGTACACATGCTTCAAAATAACCTAAGTTTATTTGGTTTAATAGGTTTTTTGGTGGGTCAAATTCTGTGGACGACCCAAAGATCGTTTCTTTCAAAGCAAGTGAGTTTAGGGCGATCTTTACATCTCCAATCAAAGCTAAGGCCTATGAACTTTGGGAAAGTCCATGTTTTGTGGTTCAAATAAAATTCGAGTCAAATAGGTATGTTCGTATGAGTAAATCAGATTAAGTAAAGATATGTGTAGGCCAATCACTACTAGCTGTCATCCAAACCATTCATGGTGGAATAGAATCCCGCAGTAAAATATATACGACCCCAAGTGGAGGGCTGTGATCATGTGACAAGGTGGGTTCCTAGTGGACCATGTGAGAGAGGAGAGTGTGGCGCGTGAGTCACGCATATGGTTAAAAGGTCTGACCAGTATTAAACTTTCTATGCAACCACGTACGCTGGCTCATCTGGAAGCGCGAAGAACGTGACGAGCCTCACCTCCTTGAAATAATCACTTCCACACAGAGAGATTTCTGGCTACAATCCAACCGAAGATGCTGGCCGTGGGCCCCGCCACAAAGCCCTACACGTGTTGACCCGCTCCACTCCTCCGCACGTGGGGGCACTGGCGGTTTTGGATTTGGGTGGGAATTGTCCACGTGGCAGCCTGTTGCAGGCGCTGGCCGATCCCACATGGCGACGCCTGGGCCTTCTTGTCAGTTTCCGGGATTTTTTGTTTTCTCCAACCATCCAAAATTCACATCCTCTTTTTCCTCCTCCCCCTCCTCCTCGCAACCCTTCACCATTTCCACCTTAAATTAGTGAAACAATAATACCCCCCACCCCCAAAGTTTACTGGAAAGCCCCTTGTTTTCTTTCTTAATCAAATATTTCTCATTCACCCCCTTTGAATAGTGAATTCATGACATGGCTTTTGAATCCCCTCAAATGTCCCGAAATCAAAGGTTGGACACACACCCTAGGATCAAAAGATCAAATCCAATGAAAAGAACTATAATATACAATGCCATTGATATTTAAGGTCCCTCAAATTAAGCGTCAGGATCATTTGACCGGTTATTCTTACTTTTTGGTTATCTAAATTGGTGGCATATAATCAACCAATAGATTAGACTCTTAAAATCATTGGATTAGTTAGGGATGTATGGAACTTTGATGTGTCCGTAAAAGGCCTTCCAAAGTGAAGGTCTACGTCATCATGAATTTATTTTTAAGAGACACATTTGAAAACAACTAAAAGCTTCATTTGAAGATCTTCACAAACCATAGGGTTTAACTTGAAATAACTTATTTTTGAATGGGACAAACAGCCAAAAGCCAAATTCTCTCTCAATCCCTTTCATTACTTTCCTTCTTTTCCTCTCTCTCTCTCTCCACGAAACCCCTAAATAAACCCCTCCCAATCTCCCCACTTCTTTGCATGTAGTTCCTTTCTTCCTCTCCTCTCCTCTCCTCTCCTCTCCTCATCTCCATTTTCTCTACCTCCCTCTCTTCTTTTCTTACTCAATCATAAATAACCAAAATCACCAAAAGAGCCCTTTTTCATGGCTGTTGAAGCTCACCATCTCCCTCTCTTCTCTCAGCTGATCAGCAATAGGTACATGCGCGCGCGCTCTTATCTCCTACTTGAGACCTGATATTCACACAACAAACACTTTTTTCTTTCCTTGATTTTAATGAGTATTTCATGTTTTTTTTTTTCAGAGAAATCGCCAACACCTATGAAACCAATAGAAATCTCTACAACACCCATATGAGTTTTGGCATTCATGGCATCGAAAGCATCATCCCCTTCTCCAGCTCCACCATTGCAGATCCTATTGCCATGGCAGCAGCCATAACAGCAAATCCTTCAGAAAGCGGCCTCACATGCAATCTCCCCGCCCCGCGAAAACGCTCAAGAGAATTCACAATCCAGCCTCTCCCAATCTCAAATGGAGAAAAGAATCGAGACCCAGTTCTTCATCCCTTCTCCTTCCTAGGCGAAGACATCTCCTTCCAAATCCAACAGCAGCAACTCGAGATCGATCGCTTCATCTCCCAACATGTAATTTTCATTCAACATAAACTTTTTTCTTTTTTATATGCTTTTTAATAGATTTAATTGGGTTGGAAGGATATCGAGATAAGAATTTTCTGGTTTTTACTGGATACTATGATCTAGAAATCAAGTAAATTTGTATATGCTGAGATTCTAAACAACAAGTCATCACAATTTATGAATGCTGAGTATAATTACAATCACCCACCAATTTGTATCTAGTGAAAATATTTTTGGATGTGGTAATATTCCAAAATTGGAAAGAAATCAAGTCTTAAGAACCCAATCTCTTTTTTTCCTCCATTTTTATCAATATTATTTTCTTTTTTTATCCTTTCAATTTTTCAATTTTAATTTTTTTTATCATCTTGAAAATGACCCACTACTCCCACAAACTTTTTTGCTTCTTGAAGATTCATTTTAGAACAATTTTTCTAAAAATTGAAGCTTTTTTTGCATTGTATTCTGAACTGGGGTGATTGAATTGTTAATTGTGAAACTTGCAGACAGAGAAGGTAAGAAGAGAGCTCCAAGAGCGGCGAAAGAGGCACTTCCAACAGCTGATCATGGCCGTTGAAGTGGGGATGATGAAGAGATTGAAGTCAAAAGAGGAAGAGATGGACAAGATGGAAAAACTGAACTGGGCATTGGAAGAGAAGGTGAAGAGCCTCTGCATGGAGAACCAGATATGGAGAGACCTGGCGCAGACTAGCGAGGCCACAGCAAACGCCCTCCGGTGCAATCTAGAGCAGGTCCTTGCGCAGGTTAGAACCGACCAGGGCCCTTGCGATATCGCAAGCGACGCAGAGTCCTCCTGCGGCAGCAGCAGCCGCCCAGAAGGAGGAGGAGAAATTGGGGAGAGGCGCACGTTAGCGGAGGTGGCGAAGGACAAGAGGTGGTGCAGGAGCTGCGGGAAGGCGGAGTCGCGCGTGCTGTTGCTGCCGTGCAGGCATCTATGCGTATGCGCGACTTGCGGCCCGACCGTTCAAACGTGCCCTGTCTGTAAATGCTGCAAGAAAGGTAGTCTCCATGTCAACATGTCATAGTGATATAGCTCTCTGCCTTGATGGATACAATAAAAAGAAAAAAGGGCAAAAAGAAAACAAGAACTGTAATTTGTATCTATTCCATGTTTTGTTCTTTTCATCTTTTAAAAGAAATTATTTTATTGGTTGAAGACGGTTGTGGAATGGGCTAAAGAGAAGATTCTAATGTGAATGGCCTTTTTTTAGATATGTTTTATGATTTTTCAGTGGAGCCCACTTGAGATTGTGATGTGCTAATTGATCTTAATTGGGACACGGCCAGGTTGATTACCTGTTTTGCAAGTGTTAAATACAACAATAGTGAGTTTGAGCAGCTGGTAGATGGTCATGGCCTTAGAGAAACAGAATTCACAGTAGATACATAAGTGGTTGATGTATTGGAAAACAAATTCATTGTCTCACTATTTCATGTTTTTATCAATTGGGTTTGATTTTGGTTTGTCTTTTTTCTTTTTTGGGTGTGTATATTGATATTTAAGAAAATCATGTGTCCACTTTTCTAGAAACGGAAGTTTTAATTTTCTACCTACAGAAAAAAAAAATTACAATAAAAAACTTTGCTTATGTTTTCTTCTCTCCTCCTACTCTCATCTAAATAAATTTTTTTTTAGATTTTTTTTATTTTCCATGTGAAAATTTATATAATTTATATGATGTTGTGTTTTGTACAATTCATATACACATCTCATTTATTATTTTATTATTTTTCTTTTTTCACTATTGTTGGGATATAAATGGTTTTTTTTTTCAGAGAAAAGGATGCCACTTCCAATGTTTTACAAAAACTTTATTTTATTCTTATTAGTTTCTCTACCCAAGTTAACTATATGTATATTTTATAGGGCTTAATTTCTACTGTAACGTAAATTTTTTTATTTAAGTTTATATGGGAATTGTGTAGTTTTTTATAACACACTTGGATGTACAATGGTTTTTTTTTCTCTCTAGCATGTGTAAAGGGGAAAATAATACTGTGTGGGGAAATTCCCAGAGCTACAGGATTAGGCTAATCACAGCCATCATACGGGGCTAAACATTCTCACGTGCCATCCGCGTGCCATCCGCGTGCCATCCACGTGGCACCGGTCTCATCCCGGCTACCAGGGCAGAGGCCTTGGCCGACATCATACATCTCCAGGCCACAAGCGCCGAACTGGATCACCTCGGGCATCATCTCGGCAGAGAGTCCACATCGGCAAGGCCACCCCGGACGCTATCTCCGCAGATAACCCTACCTCGGCTAAAGCCACCTCGGCTGAAGAAGCCAGAACAGTAACCGAAGCGAGAAAGAACCTTCGCCTAGACCCCTCATCCCCCACGTCACCAGGCACGTGGAAGGATAGGGTCACGATCTAGTGGGACAGACACGACGTCCAGCCGCCCACTATCTTCGCCAGATCGCCACGTGGCAGCATCCAGCGGCTGAGGCCACATCAGGGCAAGGCCCGAGGGCGGATCCGCTGGTACTCCTACCGCCAAAGGCGCCCAACACAATCTGGCCCAACAAGACATGCATTTAATGCAATGTGGGCTGACCCGACTGGCATTTAATGCTGAGTGGGCCGGATTAGACCGCATTTATTACTTTGTGGGCTGATCATGACTTCCCAGTCAGATCATGGGACCCACACCCAGATATTCTCAGAAAGATACGATCCACTCCTCTATAAATAAACCCTCAAACACCATGCAAGGTACGCACATCCCATACACAGAGCCCTTACTCTGTCTCTCTTCCTCCTCTCCTTCCATTGTTCCAGTTCATACACTGACTTTGGCATCGGAGAGCCTTGCGCCGCTCAGGCCAGGGTCCTCTGACCGTTTGCTTCTCCCTTTCAGGCTATCGGACGGCATCCAGACATCTCAGACACCATCATCTTCACGGATAAGTCCTGTAAGGCACCCTCTTATTGTGGGTCATAATTTTCTGCACCTACAATTGGCGCCGTCTGTGGGAAAGAAATAACCCAGCCATCCAAACCTCTCAAAACTTTCCCAATCTTCCTAACCTCATCCTTTCAGAAGCCATGCCTCCGAAAGCTAAGAAGGGCGTAGAATCTTCGGGAGCAGCGCTCGCGCTGCCACCACCGCCAACGGAAGTCCCTCCTCAGGGGCAGTCCCGCGCGGTGCAAGACACGACTCCAGCGGAAGTCCCTCCTCAGGGGCAGTCCCGCGTGGTGCAAGGGACGACTGCAGGCGAGGGCCGCCTGGGCTCCCAACTCTTTGTCGAGATCCCCTTCCAAGAGGGAGTCGAGACCTCACTCTCAGCGGACGAGGTCCCGCCACCCGGACGCGATGAGCATCAGCATCAGCGTCCTCGGAAGGACAAAGCCGTGGCCGTGGGAGAAACGCGCCACGCTCAACCCCCCGGAGAGGCTCCCGAGGCTGCCCTCCTCCAGAAGCAACTCCGGAAGCAAGAGCGGATGATTCGCAAGCTCCAGCAGCAGCTGAAGGCAGTGCAAACTGCCTCCTTGACGGAGGTCTCTGATCCCCAAGGAAAAAAGAAGGGCGCTCCCAGCAAGGCAGCCCAGCCTCCTCGTGAGGACCTCAGACATCATCTGGACCAGAAACGGGGCCAGATTTGTGACGAAGGCTCGAGCAACAGCCGGAGTCACCATAGTCGCGATGGCCGAACTCATAGCCATCACAGTCCGAGCCGCCCCAAGCGAAAGTCCAGAGTTCAGACTCCAGAGGAGGACGACGAGCAGGAATGGTTCGACAAGCGCGTCAGGCGAGCTCTCCAGCACAACCTGGACATGCGGGACCAGAAGCAGCTCTGCGGTCACACTGATCTTGGGGGCTCTCCCTTCACGAAGGAGATCGAGCGCACCCCCTTGCCCAGGAAGTTCTCCGTCCCGCGGTTCGTCCCCTATGACGGACTGTCCGATCCATCTGCACACCTCCGACACTTCTCCCAGAAGATGTCTATCTGGGGAAATGAGGGCCACCTAAACTGTAAGATCTTCTCCTCCAGTTTGGGCGACCTCCCCCTGAAGTGGTTCTGCTCTCTCCCAGAGCAGTCGATTCCCAGTTGGAAGGAGCTCCAGCTCTCCTTCCTGAAGAAGTTCCAAGCATACACCGTCGTCCCCAAGAAGGAAGGGGACCTTATCGCCCTAAGAATGAAGCAGGGTGAAACTCTTGCCAAGTTCACCCACCGATTCTGGGCAATCTACAGCCAGATTGAGGGCGCAAGGGAGGGGATATCCATCTACGCCTTCCAGCATGCCCTGATCCCCGGCAGCGATGTGCGGAAGGACTTGGCCGGGGACACTCCAGAATCCATGTCAGAATTGATGTCTCGGGTGAAGCGCTTTATCGCCCGGGAAGAAGACGAGATCCGAGCTAAGGATCAGGACGGGCATCCAGAGCCCGAACAGAAGAACAGCCAGCCTCGGCAAAGAGGCGGGAGGCCCTCCCAGAAGCAGGAATCCAAGCGGGACTGGGCCTCCAGCTCGGCGAAGCCTTCGTCGTCCAGGTCTGGGGGCAATTGGAAGCCCAGACCTCCCTCCGGCGCCGGTCAGAGCGTGAATGTCGTCTTCAAGGAGCCGATATACCGCATTCTGGCCAAGATCAAATCCAAGCCGTTCTTCAGGTATCCTCCTCCCATGAGGAATGAACCCACCGAAGGTTCCCGGAGCAAGCTCCACTGCGCCTTCCATAAGGGCAACGGGCACAAGACTGAAGAATGTAGGTCTTTGCAGTGGTATCTGGAGAAGCTGGCCAAAGAGGGCCACATTCCAGAGTTCATCAAGGAGGGTGATGCCGGCGGCAGCGAGGGCCGGGTTCACCAGAGCACGGCCCCGGCTCCAGACAGCGAGGACTCAGAGAAGATCATCAATGTGATCCATCTGGCGTCCTCGGCTCCAGCTTCCTCGTCCCGGGGAAGCTCCCAAACCCGTGCCGAAGCCAGGCGGGCTTCGCACGAGAAAGAAGTGATGAAAGCCGACCTCGCCCCGGCATCCAAGAAAGCCCGCCGCGACAAGCCAGCCATCTCGTTCTCGGATCGAGATCTAGAGGGGGTCCAAGTCCCTCACAACGACCCCCTGCTCCTCACCATGAAGCTGAGAGACTTCACCGTAAAGAGGATCCTCGTCGACTCCGGCAGCTCCTCCGAGGTCCTCTACTACGACTGCTTCAAACGGATGAAACTCTCCGAAGCAGACCTCACGGAGGTTCGTGCACCTCTGCTAGGGTTGTCCGCGACGCCAGTCTACCCCAAGGGCAGAATCACCTTGGAAACCGAAGTTGGCGGAGCCTCCGTGACAGCCGACTTTCTGGTTGTGGATGCCCCTTCCCCCTACAATGTCATTCTGGGCAGGACGTGGCTCCACAAGCTGGAGGCAGTTCCCTCTTCCTTCCACCAAAAGCTGAAATTCGTCCACGAGAACGAAGAAGGCAAGCTGGAGGTAGTCACAGTGAAGGGAGACCAGCAGCAGGCCAGGCAGTGCGTGTTAGCCGCAGTTCCAGCAGTAAAGGAGCCAGAGCGCGTTAACCTGGCCGAATTCGAAAAGGGCCTCGATGAGATCGGCAGGGACCCTGAAAAGAAGAGCATCGAGGACCTAGCCGAGGTCAGGCTAGACCCGGCAGACCCAGACCGTTTCTTCCTGATCGGCACCCAGCTGTCGGACGAAGAAAGGGCCGAACTCTCTCGGTTCTTGATGCAGAATGTGGACGTCTTCGCTTGGAGCCCAAGTGAGATGCCCGGGGTCGACCCAGAGGTCATGTGCCACAAGCTCAACGTCGACCCCGACCACAAGCCAGTGGTGCAGAGGGCCCGCAGAACCGGGCTGCAGCAGACAGATGCAGTCGTGGAAGAGGTCGACAACCTGCTAAAAGCAGGGGCCATCCGGGAAGTCCAGTACCCGGTATGGCTGGCCAACACGGTGGTCGTCAAGAAGAAAACTGGAAAATGGAGGGTGTGCGTAGACTTCACCGATCTGAACAGGGCTTGCCCTAAGGACAGTTTCCCCCTCCCGAAGATCGACCAACTGATTGACGCCACCGCTGGCCATGACCGAATGAGCTTCCTCGACGCCTACCGCGGCTATCATCAGATCCCTCTCTATGGGCCCGACGAGGAGAAAACATCATTCATCACCCCCCGCGGCACTTACTGCTACAAAGTAATGCCCTTCGGGCTGAAGAACGCGGGGGCAACCTATCAGCGCCTCGTCACGAAGATGTTCCAGGCCCAGCTCGGCCAAACGGTGGAAGTGTATATCGACGACATGGTCGTCAAATCTGTGCGCTCCAGCGACCACCTGGTAGATCTCGGCCAAGTCTTTAACATCCTTCGCGCCTACAAGCTCAAGCTCAACGCTTCCAAGTGCGCCTTCGGCGTAGCCTCTGGCAAGTTTCTCGGCAGCTTGGTGACGCGGAGGGGGATAGAGGCCAATCCAGACCAGATCACCGCCATCCAGGACATCCAGAGTCCCTCCACCACAAAGGAAGTTCAAAAGCTGACGGGAATGGCCGCCGCACTCAATCGCTTCATCAGCCGCTCATCAGATAAGTGCAGGCCTTTTTTCCAGCTTTTGAGGAAAAATTTGAAGTTCCAATGGACCCCCGAGTGCGACCAGGCATTGGCCGCACTCAAAACTTATTTGATGTCACCCCCACTACTCTCCACCCCGACTCGGGGGGAGATTCTGTATTTATACCTAGCGGTCTCGGATCACGCAGTGAGCTCCGTCCTCATCAGGGAGGATGAGGGAGTTCAAAAGCCAATCTATTACACGAGCAAGACCCTGCTCGATGCCGAGACCAGGTACCTTCTGTTGGAGAAGCTTGCGTTGGCTCTTGTCACCGCCTCCCGCAAGCTCTCCCATTATTTTCAATCCCACACTATTGTGGTGATCACGGAGCACCCACTCCGTTCCTTGTTCAAAAAAGCTGACTTTTCAGGGCGCATATCAAAGTGGGCAGTTGAATTGGGGCAGTATGACATACAGTACCGTCCCCGAACTGCAATCAAAGCCCAGATTCTGGCCGACTTCATAGTCGAATTCGCCTGCCCAAACCCGGCTCCGACCCAGCTCGGCACGGCACTGGGGGGCACAGGGCAAGAGCCAGCAGAAACAGAAATCCAACAGTCTCCCACCTCGGCATGGAGGATCTTCGTTGACGGGTCGTCCACCTCCAAGAGAGCTGGCGCCGGCATAGTTCTCCAATCGCCAGAGGGACTGGTCATAGAGCAGGCTTTCACCCTCGACTTCAAAGCGACGAACAATGAGGCAGAGTACGAAGCACTGATCGCAGGGTTGAACAGCGCCCGAGTCCTCGGAGCCCAGCACCTGGAAATCTTCAGCGATTCTCAACTGGTAACTAGCCAGCTCGCTGGAGACTACCAGGCCAGGGACGACAGGATGGCGGCTTACTTAGCCCTGGCAAAAAAGCTACTCTCCCAATTCCAGAAAGCCGAGGTCAGGCAGATCTCCCGAGATACCAACACGCACGCAGATGCGCTTGCAAACCTGGCCTCCGCTGTCGAAGCAGGAAAGAAGAGGACCATCGAGGTCGGGTCAGTATCAAGGTCGAGTCTAGAACTCCAGTCATCTCGGCTTGTCCTCTGTGCTGACCTCGGCCCCAGCTGGATGGATCCAATCGTTGCCTACCTGAAGGATGACCAGCTCCCTGAGGACAAGACTGAAGCCCACAAGGTCAGGCTCAAGGCAGCCCGCTTTTGGCTCTCTCCAGAAGGCAAACTCTACAGGAAGTCCTTCACAGGCCCGTACCTCCAATGCGTCCACCCGTCCAGGGTGGACGACTTCCTGTACGAGATCCATGAAGGAATCTGCGGCAGCCATATAGGAGGCCGCTCATTGGCCTACAGGGCAATCAGCCAGGGTTACTGGTGGCCCTACATGCAGAAGGACGCCCAGGTCTACGCCAGAAAATGCGAGAAATGCCAGAAGTTCTCCCACTCACTTCATCAGCCAGCACAGGATCTGAGCCCCCTCTCTAGTCCATGGCCCTTCGCTCAATGGGGCCTGGACATTGTGGGGCCTCTCCACCGAGCTCCAGGGAACAAAAGATGGCTGATAGTGGCTACGGACTACTTCACCAAGTGGATAGAGGCTGAGCCGTTGTCCTCCATCACCGACCGGGACTCCAGGAACTTCGTTTGGAAAAACATCCTTACGAGGTTCGGCATCCCCCGGACCCTAATTTCGGATAACGGGACTCAGTTCGATTCCAAATCCTTCAGAGATTTCTGCCAAGAACATGGCATCAGAAACCATTACTCCACCCCGGCATATCCACAGAGTAATGGTCAGGCAGAAGTCTCCAACAAAGTGATCCTGGACGGCCTCAAGAAGCGACTGGACAAGGCAAAGGGCAGATGGACAGAAGAGCTTCCGAGCGTGCTGTGGGCGTACAGGACAACTCCAAGGAGGTCCACCTCGGCGACACCATTCTCTCTGGCCTACGGGATGGAGGCTGTCATTCCCCTAGAAATCGGCCTTCCTACCCTGAGGACAGAACTGGTCGACCAAGGTCGGAATGAAGCGAACCTGGCAATGGAGCTAGAGCTGGCGGACGAACGACGTGAAGCAGCAGCCCTGAGACTAACCGACTACCAGCAACGGTTAGCCAGGGCATACAATCAGAATGTCAAGGAAAGAAGGTTCACCACGGGGGAGCTCGTTTTAAAGAAGACCCTGCCAGCTGACAGAGAACCAAATGAGGGGAAGCTTGCCCCGAACTGGCACGGCCCGTTTAGAGTAGTTTCACTGGCAGGAAAGTCAGCCTACAAGCTCGAAGACTTGGATGGCAAGCCATTGCCGAGACCGTGGAATGCATCTCATTTGAAGAAGTTTTATTTCTAAAGATGTAACGAACTTCGGAATCAATAAAAAGCAGCTTTTGCCTTGTCATCAATCTCTCTGGTCGACTCCGGCGACACAGGCTCCACGCCTTGGAAACGGCTTCGAGTTCATACACTCAGCCTTTCCTAAAATCCCGTGTCTTAGGGCACACAGGCTCCACGCCTTGGAAACGGCTTCGAGTTCATACACTCAGCCTTTCCTAAAATCCCGTGTCTCAGGGCACACAGGCTCCACGCCTTGGAAACGGCTTCGAGTTCATACACTCAGCCTTTCCTAAAATCCCGTGTCTCAGGGCACACAGGCTCCACGCCTTGGAAACGGCTTCGAGTTCATACACTCAGCCTTTCCTAAAATCCCGTGTCTCAGGGCACACAGGCTCCACGCCTTGGAAACGGCTTCGAGTTCATACACTCAGCCTTTCCTAAAATCCCGTGTCTCAGGGCACACAGGCTCCACGCCTTGGAAACGGCTTCGAGTTCATACACTCAGCCTTTCCTAAAATCCCGTGTCTCAGGGCACACAGGCTCCACGCCTTGGAAACGGCTTCGAGTTCATACACTCAGCCTTTCCTAAAATTCCGTGTCTCAGGGCACACAGGCTCCACGCCTTGGAAACGGCTTCGAGTTCCTACACTCAGCCTTTCCTAAAATTCCGTGTCTCAGGGCACACGGCTCTATGCCTTGTAAGAGGCTTGCAGTTCCTACACTCAGCCTTTCCCAAAGTCTGGGTTCATAAACCCCTCAAGGCAGTCCGGCCAAGGACAGTTTTCTGGAGTCCGGGTTCATACACCCGTCAGAAGGCCATTGCCGAACTCGCTCCGCCGAGCCGAGACCAATGGAATGGGTCCATCTCGGCACAATGCATCTCGTCTCGGCCAAAGCCAGCCCTTTTGGCCAAAGTCAATGCCAGCACTCAAACACAAATCCAAGCATTCCAGAACAACGCAAAGAAAGGAGAAAAAGAACTCAAAAGCACTGTACACAGCTTGGGTAATCAGAAAATGCATTTTCATTCATTGCAAACTGCTTCGTTACAAGAAATACATAACAGAAAGCGGAGTACAGAAAGGAGGACCACAGTCCTCTAAAAATAGAAAATGGAGAGAGGCTAGGAGACTCTGATCTTCACTGACTCTTCAGGCGTCACTGACTCTTCAGGCAGAAGGCTCCTGGAGGTTCTGAGCGATCCCTGGACCCCGCTGAGCTCTGCCACACACCCTCGGCGGGCAGTGGGAGCGGCAGAGCTTGAAGAAATCTCGCGGACCAGCAGAGCTCCAACCCGCCTTCCGTACGATGGGCGCACAGGGTCGTGTTGGACGAGAATGCGCCACCATCCCCTCGCAGCGCATCCTCACTCTGTCTGGCCAAGGGCCAGTGGCCATGGACCCGCGTTCAGAGAGCGCGCGGCCCACGGGGAATTCCTTCAGAGAGCGCGCAGGCCACGACAGCCTTCCCCCCTCGGGGGCAACCGTCCAACGGCGCAAGGATCTCCCCCGGATCAAGTAATCTCAGGCACCTCTCAGACATGGTTCCTATGTTCCTTCCTTCTCCCATGGCGAGCCTGTTCCCCCTATTTATAGGATGGAGGGAGGCTCAGACTCCAAAAGGAGTTATGGGGCGAAGTCTCCCACGCGCTGTTGGGAAGGCGCGACTATTGACCAGCGAACCCTACGGCGCCACGTGGAGACACCCGTCAGACTCCCTCGTCTGCCGCGCCACCATATTCATTGCTATTCAAGATCACCTAAGATACGGAGGATCAGCGCGAATACCAATGGAGATCACCCAAGATACGGAGGATCAGCGCGAATACCAATGGAGATCACCCAAGATACGGAGTATCAGCGCAAATACCAAAAAAAATCTTAAGGGAGCACTCTACCGAACTCAAGCAATCGAAGAACTCAAGCTTAAAAGAGAAAAGCACGGGTATTTCAGAAAACCTTCATTTGTATTAAAGTTTCAATCATTACATTGTCCAGCAAATACAAATTGAAGGAAATTACAAATTACAAAGCAAAAGAGCAAACATCCCGAAGTCCCGAGGTCATGACCGGTCAGTTGCACGGGCTGCGGCGTTAGAAGCTTCACCAGATGGACGGGCAGAGTTCGGCACCGGAAGCGGGTACGGAGGCGGCTCCCGAAAGGAGCGGTGGCCCTCCGAGATCCCGACCTCCTTCATGCCGGCAAGCCACCCTTTCGCCCAAGCCTTATCCCTCACCACAAGAACCCTTTCCTTGTAGTGGTTGGTGACCTGCACTTTGGCATCCTCGAATGCAGCGTCGCACTCGGATTCGAGCTTCGCCTCGGCTTCATCCGCCCTCTTGGATTCGGATTCAAGCTTCGCCTCGGCTTCATCCGCCCTCTTGGTCTCGGCTTGAAGCAGGGCCGCGTAATCGTCTCCCATCTTCGAGATGGAGACCTCGAGCTCGGCCACCTTGGTCCGCTCCGCCTCGGCCTCCTCCCTCGCCTGCTCAAGCTTCGCCGCGAATTCCTTTTCTGCCTTGGCCAACTTCTGGCTCACAGCGTCCAGGGACTCTTGCAGGCCGTTCTTCTCCACGGACAGCTCGGCAGCGTCCGCGCTGTACCTCCAGATCCTATCAGCAACGGCCATGGACTTCTGAGCCGCCTGTCAAATGAAGACGTACATGTTAGATCCAAAGAGCGTCAGACGCTAAATTGCTGGTTTAGCAAAGGAAAATGAAGATTTACCACGAGGTTGGACTGCAGCATCGACAAGATCAGCTTCTGATCGCTGTACTTATCCAGCCTCTCCATGTCCCGGGGAAGGGCACAGGCTCGCCCAAGGGCCTCGAGGACCGGGAGATCGATCCTGTGAAGAATGCTATCCTCCACCGTCATCGGCCTCCCCGGCCCGAGCATGAAGCCTGGCTCCCATAACTGCGGCCCCGGCGGCAACGAGGCAGCGGCCGAGCTAGGGCCCGCATCAGTCCTCGGCATCTTCAGCGGCCGAGTTTCCTCCTGCTCGACCTCGGCTGGGGGCGAGCGTACCCCTAGGTCAACAGGGCCAGGGGGCACGGGTACCTCCACCGCCTCTGCAGGAGAAGCCACCCGAGCCCTCGGAGACGGACGCCTCGGAGAATCTACCGGCTCCTCGGGGGCTCGGACGTCCTCCACTCCAAGCGCCAAGGCCTCGAGATCCTCGAAGGACAAACGCCTGGTGTGCCTCATCCCGGATCCTGGCGAGGGAGATCGGGCAGATTGACTCGATTCCCTTCCTGAGACCTGGGGTAGTCTCGATTCCGCTAAGGAAACTAAGATTCCAGACGCTGCCCTAGCTTCAGACGACGCCCGCGAGGGCTCTGCGACCTCCGGAACGGCCCGCTCCTGACCAACCCCGGATCCGGCACCTTCACTCGGGATCGGCTCTACGGTGCCCCTCAGATACCCGCGGTACTTCGGCTCATATCCTAGCAGCGACCAAGCCGCCCTACCGTCGTGACCGCTGTACCGCTTCACCAGACGGAGCCAGGCATCGTTCCTCTTCCAGATGTATTTGGCTGCCCGTCTCCTTTCCTTCAAAGCTGCAGCAGTCAGAATCATAAGCACGGCAGAATAAAAAGAAACTTATGAAAAAAGAAAAGAAACGGAGGATGTTTACTTGGGATGGTGCCGAAGTGGCGGGGGACCTGGTAGCCTCTATCGGTGTCGGCCTCCCCAAACTCCCAGTTCCCCGAAACATATAGAAGATCGTCCCCGGCATATTTGCTCGAATCCTCCAAGTATCGGACGAAGCCGTCTCGGCCTGACTTAGCCCGGAGATAATAAGATTCCCCGGACCTGCATATGTCATAGACGTCCTCAAGATCGAAGACGCCGAAGTCGGTGCCCAGGACCTCATTCAACTTGACCGTGCCCATCACGATCTTGAAGGCATTCGGCAGCAGTTGGCAAGGGCAGAGACGCCACTGACTAAGGCATCTCCTGAGAAGCGGATGAAGGGGGAATCGGACCCCGCCTTCTATCACAGCCACCAGCGGAAAAGGCATCCAGCCTCCCAGAAAGGCGCGAGGGTTGTAGCCATGGGGATCAGCACCCCTGACTTGGACATCAGCAGGGATCCTAAAGGCTGACCTAAAACCCTCGATCGCTGCCTCGCTCTCTAACCAGTGGTTGTAAATCCCCATTCCTATCCCAGTCTAAAAGCAGAGAAACCCGCAGAAGAAGAAGCAGAGCAGAAAGAACTTACGGAAGCAGAACAAAGACGCTGGACAGCGAAGAGGCTCAACCTCAGCAGCGCACCACTTCTCGGATGAAGCTCCCTCACAGTAGCCTTCCCTCTTCTGACGCTCGTCTCTGATTCAGAATCGCAAACGAAGGATGGAACAGACCTCAACTGCCCTATAAATAGCAGAGAGTTCCCCCTTTTTACAGAAACCCTAATCGGGCGTGCCAAGGGGCGCCCCCCCTCCTGGGATTTCGCGCGAATCATTTCGGAAATTTATTGCGCCTCCCTGAAGCGGCGCGCAAATCATTTCAAAAATTGATTGCGCCCCTGACGAAACGGCGCGTACGACCTCGAAGAGACAGACAACCAGCCCAGGAACGACACGTGGAACCGTCGAACTGTCTTCAGCATTGAATGGGGACGCCATTTATCACCTCGAACATCCAAAGCGACAGCGAGTCAGGGCCGAAAGAGGATCTCCTACAGATAGACCCGGCACATAGCTCCCGACCTCACGGCACTGACGTTCTACGCGAGCTCAGAAGCTAGGGGGCAATTGTGTGGGGAAATTCCCAGAGCTACAGGATTAGGCTAATCACAGCCATCATACGGGGCTAAACATTCTCACGTGCCATCCGCGTGCCATCCGCGTGCCATCCACGTGGCACCGGTCTCATCCCGGCTACCAGGGCAGAGGCCTTGGCCGACATCATACATCTCCAGGCCACAAGCGCCGAACTGGATCACCTCGGGCATCATCTCGGCAGAGAGTCCACATCGGCAAGGCCACCCCGGACGCTATCTCCGCAGATAACCCTACCTCGGCTAAAGCCACCTCGGCTGAAGAAGCCAGAACAGTAACCGAAGCGAGAAAGAACCTTCGCCTAGACCCCTCATCCCCACGTCACCAGGCACGTGGAAGGATAGGGTCACGATCTAGTGGGACAGACACGACGTCCAGCCGCCCACTATCTTCGCCAGATCGCCACGTGGCAGCATCCAGCGGCTGAGGCCACATCAGGGCAAGGCCCGAGGGCGGATCCGCTGGTACTCCTACCGCCAAAGGCGCCCAACACAATCTGGCCCAACAAGACATGCATTTAATGCAATGTGGGCTGACCCGACTGGCATTTAATGCTGAGTGGGCCGGATTAGACCGCATTTATTACTTTGTGGGCTGATCATGACTTCCCAGTCAGATCATGGGACCCACACCCAGATATTCTCAGAAAGATACGATCCACTCCTCTATAAATAAACCCTCAAACACCATGCAAGGTACGCACATCCCATACACAGAGCCCTTACTCTGTCTCTCTTCCTCCTCTCCTTCCATTGTTCCAGTTCATACACTGACTTTGGCATCGGAGAGCCTTGCGCCGCTCAGGCCAGGGTCCTCTGACCGTTTGCTTCTCCTTTTCAGGCTCTCGGACGGGCATCCAGACATCTCAGACACCATCATCTTCACGGATAAGTCCTGTAAGGCACCCTCTTATTGTGGGTCATAATTTTCTGCACCTACAAATACAATGGATATGGCAGCAATGCTGCAATAGAGATAAGAACTAAAATTGGACAGCTTGATTCAATGCATGGACCAGAAAACTTTAATGGACCACACTTTCACAAGCTTGAACTCGGGGACTTGTTATTTTATTAGTTCAATGCATCTTGGCAAAAAGGGTAAGAAGTAGGTGTCAGGTGAGGTGCGTTTTATGTAATAAATATATGAAATCATGGTGGGTTTAAGTTCATCAGGAACAGAAATCAATGTAGATACATTGAGTAGTTGATGTATAAATATCCAATGGTATTGGGAAAGAAATTCATTGTATCACTATTTCATATTAATATTAATTGGGTATGACTTTAGGTTTTTACGTAAATATGTATTTGATGTTTTAAATAAATTTGCCCATTGTTCTAATGTTTAAGTGATAGAAGACAAATGTGAAAATGAATGAAGATACAATGGATATGACATCAATACAGAAAGTAGTAAAATTGGACGGATTGGTTCAATTCATGGGTCACAAAAAGTTTAATGGACTTGGCAACACGTGTATAGAGGAAATTGGGTGGCCTGTTATATTTATATAAAGAGAGTTTTGTGAAATTCGAAAGGGTAACGGTGAAAGAATTGCTGTATCCTGAGTCAAAGAGTTTGGTTTTTATCTATTTTATTCGGTCAAGATTTATTGGGAGTTCATTCGCGGCACACTATTTGACTTGATCTAGCATGGACCTATGATAGTCGGGCCACATAATTTTTCTAACACACAAAACTCAAATGCGTATCTTGTAAATGTCTGAAGCCATAGTGGGCGCTATAGTTCATTAACAACCCAGCATGGCTTTGGTAGGATCGCCTACATTGTAAGGCAGTTTGACTTTATGGGCCTATTTGTTTCCAAGAGGTATAGAGTAAGAGTAGAGTAAATCTCATATTTGAAATGAAATTAAAGTAGAATGGGTTGAAATAAAATCATGAGTATTGAATTACTTTACATGTGTTTTGATTTGTTGGAGAAAAAAAAAAGATTAAAGTGAGGGGTAGCAACTTTCATTGGACAAAAGAAGGTAGGAGTAAAATAAACAAGTTATTCAGGTTGGTTGGAATGAAATTTTGATGGGTTGAATAGAGTAAGGGGGTGCCACGTCACCCGACAACTTTATTTCTTTGCTGGAATTTCTGAACTTCCCAATGCTCTCGGATTTTTAAAAGTCATAAGAGCCCTTTCTTGTGACCAGAATCTAAAAATGCTAGTGAAAAAAATTATGAAAATTAGAAATTTACAACATGTAACGTTGGAAATTCCTCACAAAAATTCCACAATAGAAACAGGCCCTTTAGTATCTTTCAACCCTTCATCTCAAAGCCAATTAATTATAGCAGAATCTTATCCCTGCCAAGTGAGAGTGTGCCTAAATAATAATTAGACTTAAGAATCAAATGTAAATCGGGGTCCATATTTCTAGTATTCCTTTCCAAAGATACCCTTTTGTATTTACTTCCTCT
Organism: Litsea cubeba; assembly: GCA_012931725.1. Taxonomy (NCBI): domain Eukaryota; kingdom Viridiplantae; phylum Streptophyta; class Magnoliopsida; order Laurales; family Lauraceae; genus Litsea; species Litsea cubeba. The sequence goes on along the minus strand of CM022951.1, from coordinate 23,285,766 downwards.
TCAGGGGTATTTCGGTAATTACATCTCATTTACGACAAGAGTTCCATGAAAGGAGAGACGGAGAAAAGAGACAGAAACATACGTGGCCCCATGCAATGCAACGTGTCATGCTCCAACTGTTACGCCACGCCTGCAGTGTACCCGCAACTCTCCGACACAAGGGAATCGGTGGTACCGGGACACGAGACGAGACCGCGACAAAAAAAAAAAAAAAAACAGATCTCTCTGTCTCGCTTCGAAAATCGGAACGGAAACCAAATAGTACGAAAAAGCTGGTCAGGTTCGCCTCTGGGCAAGTGAGAATTCAAGGAATAGTAGGTGCGGGAATGGGACGTTTCGTTTGACGGAGACCGTGGGAAAGGATTAAAGGAATCGAGCTGCACGTGACGTCCGTTAACCAGCCGTGACAATGAGATTGGACATTTTTAGGAGGCGCACGTTAGCGGATCGCAAGTTGTCGCGTAGCGAGGGTTACGTGGTGTGCAAAACAGTTCCGGGGTGGAACTTGAACCTCTGCTAAGGTTGGCGACGAATGTGGTGGCGACGCATTCACATGTTGCCTCGTTTTGGGAGTACGTCTTTGAACGTTGGAGGCTTCCCAAAAGTCTTTCTCTCTCTCTTATTGTTATGAAGGGGGTTTTGATGATTTTTGGAATTTTATATTTTTTTTATAGAACTCTTCTTTTATTTTTTTTTTAAAATTTAAGTGGCCATTTATTTTAAATTTACTTTATAAATGAGTTACCAAATTGGCGACTATTTTTCGAGCACATTTACGTATGTAAAAACCTAGACTAGCATCAAATAAGTCTAAGGTATTATTTCTTTACTTGAATTTATAGAATTCCTATTTGAAGAGTTTTTAAAAGTTTTCAGACATGGAGAAAATTTTTGAATACTCTATCGAATTTTAGTATCCAGAAATTTTACTAGAAAGCAAAGTGGAGGTTGTCTGAGATTTCAAAGGTCATTTGAGACTTTTTACGTGGCTAAAATTCTAAAATGCTTGTGAAAAATCATCACACTTGCAAATGTCAGGGATACAAAAAAAAAATGTTATTATTTTTTTAACATAAAGGCCCCATGAAGGAAAAATTTTCAGTTCGATCACTGTTTATGCCGTAGATAATATTAATATTAGGGGTGTAACGGTTTGATTAACTATTTGTTTTGGAAAAATCGTTAACCAAATCGTATTTTACGATTTTTCAGTTTTTAAAAACTATAACCGTATCGTTAAAAATCGAACCGCAGTTAAACCGTAGACGGTTCGGTTACGGTTAATTCCATTACGCGTTAAAAAGGAAAAATATATATATTTCAATATTAAAGCAATATCTATACATATCAAAGAAAACATAAACAAAAAATATAGAAATACAAATACATAAAAGATTCATTGAGAAAGTAAAAAGAGGAAAGGTGGCTTAACTTAAGTCATTTTATTTCATTTAGACCCTTTAGTTTTTTCTTATTAATATAATGGTTCGGTTAACCATGTGTTTTGGGAAAACGGTTAGCCGGACCATATTTTACGGTTCGGTTTGTTTAATAATAGTGAGTCAAAACTGAAAATTGTAACCGAAACGTGAAGTACTGTTTTCAATTTTAATAACCTAAATCGAAACGTGAAATACAATTTTTCTATTTTAATAACCGAAATCGAGCCATGAAATACAGTTATTAATCATCGATTCGATTTAATTCTGTCAGTTAAATAATTTTTTGATTATTTTTTACACCCCTAATTAATATTGTTACAGAGCTTCCAATGAAGTCATGCTGTAACAGGTAGGACCTCCTAACAATGAGCACACTTTCTAAAGAAATAGTCTCCCAAGAATTTCTCTAATAACGTATCACCTCTTTTTCAAAGGACTTATCACATTCACATTCAGATACAAATAAATCAATTTTTCTAACTTGACTCGTGGGACAATAGGTCACTCAAGGACCACCTCTTTCTACAGGAGCCCAAGGCTAGTCAATCAATACATCTAAACTTGAATTGTTAATTGCATCACTTGTAGTCAAACATGGCTCCCTTGAGAGGTAGGAGCCAAGAAATTCCAAGGTAGTCTTGTGACTCGTCAAGTGCTTACACAGAATGACTGACTTGTCTAACCATAAGGCCGACAGATTCTATTTTTTTTAAGTTCCACTCCTTGATTCAGCTCATTCAACCTAATGACTTATCAAGCCAAGTAAAGAATTCAAACTATGTTTTCATGCGAAATCAATTATCATGGGCCCATGTGGTTCATCAAAATTATTTTGTCAAGTGACCCATCAAAAAGATGCAGAGTCAACAAAAATTGCTTAAGTCCGTCCTCATAGCCCGCACGAAATATATTCACTATTAGGCACTTTTTCCATCACCATCCACCTGAATGCACGACCGGTTTACCATGTGGGCAATACAAGAATGATGGGTTCGAAACCGCTCTGGTACTATGTAATAATTCATATTCCAAAGTGGAAGGCCTAAACGGATATATGAAGCTATGTCCAACTCAAGACAATGTAGGGTGTGTGACTTCCCAACAAAATTCAAAGTGGAGATAAATATAGAGCATAAAATATGGATCTTAATGATGAGAGATCATTCTCCACCCTTCACGTAGTTAAACTAAATAAATAATATCTCCTTAGATGTTCACCTTGACAATTTGCTCCTCACCTTTGAGGAGATAAATATAGAGCATAAAATATGGATCTTATTGATGAGAGATCATTCTCCACCCTTCACGTAGTTAAACTAAATAAATAATATCTCCTTAGATGTTCACCTTGACAATTTGCTCCTCACCTTTGAATACCCCTCAAAGACAAGCTCTTTCTCATGAATTCCCATGAATTCCTAGGAATTCATGAGAAATTAAGATAAATGGAAAGGGTTTAATAGTTCGGGTATTGATGTTGGACCCATGTTGGTGAGATGAAAAACTGATATGTATCAGTTTCATCAATGCTACGGATGGCATATTGTCTATATTGAGGTAATTTTGCTTTCAGCTTAAAAAAAATGAATTAATATTGGCATTCGAATCAACTATATTAATGATGTGTATCCATAAATCTGCAATCCATGTGTGAATCATGTGTGAATCAAGTATCACATCAATACTAGATTTCCGATATGTATTAATTTGTGGTTTTTACTACTACAATGCAACTGCAAATTAAGTACACGTGGATAGTCGATTTAATGGAAAGAAGATACATTCTGACTGACTAATGCTTGACACAGGAAAGGGGTTGGATGGGCCATGAAAGGCCCCACCTTGACCATTCACTCTTTATAATCCTTCAATACTCTTAAAAGAGAGAAAAAAAAAAATCTTTCTCATCAATTATAGGAATTACCCCGAGGGGTAGTACAGTTTGGTTGTGGTTTCGAAATCACGCTCTCTCCCTGGTTAAAAAAAAAGAGAATTTTAGGAATCAAATAATAACGGTACAAATGAAATAAATTTGTATATGCAATTAATAAGAGACCTCACGATTAAGCGCGAGGGATAAAATTTCCTTCGAGAGGACTATTATGTAAAATATTCTTTTTTTGAGGGCCCAAACATGAAACAATATATAAAGATATGAAATATTTAAGTGAGAACTAGTTCTCACCTATTATATGAAAATTTTTTTGCGGGGTCTAACTAGCAACCCATCCAAACCTAGTAACCAATGATAGTCGGTAATCCCAATGATTGGCACATATCCTAATGGACTGAACTGTTGGATCGAGGGTTGAGTATTTTTTTGAATATGAAGTCATTAAACTTGTGGGCCACGGATGAAGGGATTAGGGGCATGAGTTTGGGGTCAAACTTAATAATTGGGTGGTCTCACATAGATCTTTACATCCCCCTGGTCCCATCCCCAAATGGAGCTTACAATTAAGCCCTATAAAAAAGTTCTCATATAATATGTGAGAACTAGTTCTCACCTGAATATTACACTATAAAGATTTTAAAAAATTTGTAAAGATTTTAAGTTTCATTTTCTTTCCCCTCTTAATGAATGCAAAATTCCCAAATGGCAATCTCAAAACAGCAGTAAAAAGGTAATAAAATGATTCTTTGATGTTGAATTCAAGGCTTGCTCTTTGAATATCTCTCCATCACCTTTCATTGACCATTTGAAAATAATCTCACATTGAATACGGCCTAAATTCCCAACATAGATGCTTGCAATGAAATAACCCGAGGAACATTCCATATGACATTTATCATTCTACATTTTCCTCATTCATTTCGTATTATTCTATGTAGTGGCTAGGATGGTCCCAAAGAGCAACTTCCTATTTTTGCCAATCCAAGATATGGTCTACTGAATTGATGTTTTCACATGTAAACCTACATGATGGTGTGGCACATTTAGTGATTTAAAATACGGTAGAAATTAAATGAGCTGGGGGATTTGCTCTACTTTAAAGGGGAACCACGATCGACCATTTAAAAATCAGTAAAAAAGAAACAGTATCTCCTTATTTTAACAAAATTGGAATCCAAATTCGTAAAAATAATGTTTCGTACTTCTCCATATGAAAATTAACCTCTGTACATCGTGTATAATGCATGCATGTAGTTTACTACGCTGATCACTATCTAGGGTGGTCAACATCAAGGCCATTGATTTGGGGTCGGCCTCAATGTGAAGAGTCTAGATAAGCTTGTGATTAAGAATAAATGAGTTGCGTCTTAAAATTCAGTTATCCATTTCTTGTTGGAAGTCAAGGACTTGGATTGATGCACCCATTCCATAATGACTTACATGGTGGTAGCTCAAGTTTCGTGTGCAAGGTTGACAAAGACCTAATAATCACCCAAAACATGATTACCGATCCCAAGATGTCTCTCTTAAGGCGTGTTTGTGCAAGGAAGAGTTATACGGAAGTAGGGGTAGAGTCGGGACGTGGTTCTGAATGAAAAAGAAGAAAGGCGTGCCTTCGGTGTCGCATCTTACAATGATGAAAACGGAGAAAAATGCACACTTTTTCAATGCTAGTGAAGAATCAAATTTCTTACTTATGTGGGGGACAAGAATGGCGGTGCCGCGGAAGCAAAAGAGGAGTTTATTCTTCTATGACACCTACACAAATATGTCCTTGGGGCATGTTTTTGTTGGAAAAATGGCTAAGAGAACCCACCTTTAGGCTATCTTTGGGCCAAACTAAAAGTGGGACCCACTTATAGTTTTAGGTGAGAATACATGGGAATGTAATCTACTCCATGAGTAGACTAATGACATGTATTGGGTTGCTCTAATCCATTAAGGAGTGAATGAGAAATTGCCTCCTAAACAATACTACTTGAACATGTTAAACATGGAAAGAAAGGGAAGTGAAAAACTTGCTTCCCACATTGCTTGAGAGCAATACATTTCTTTGGTATAAATATGTTTACCTTAGTGGTATAAGATGAGCCCCAAGGGGCATCCCACTTTTGTGGAGGAGGGAGGACGTAGATCTTTGTTGGGTCACCACCGGGTCACCACCACACACGCGCGCGCGCGCCCCGACCCGGCCTGGGCCTGGGCCTGGGCTTCACACGCGGGTTGGGCCTGGCTCGGCCCATTACCATTTATTATTTTTTGGAGAAATTTTATTTAATTAAAATTTCTTTTCCAAAGGGTGTGTCCAAGAGGTGTGTGCCCATTCGCAGTTGAAAGGGTGTCCAAACCCATCCAACAGTTGTGTCCAAAGAAAGAAGCACCTGTTCAGTGAACAGTCATTGTTCTGAACAGGTGCAACCCCATCTGAACTGACCTGTTGAAGGCTATAAATGCATACTGTTCTCAGCCTTTTCAATCATCCTGTTTCACTGCAATTGTTGCATCAAATTCGAGTCTGCATTGTCAGTCAAGAGAGAGTCCTGCTGTTGCACTCTGGTTCAAACAGACACACAGTTTTGCAGTGCTGCTACTGTGTGTTGATCATTGTATCCTGGGAGACAGAAGCCACTGAAGCCTGTTAGCACCATTGCAGGGGCGAAATTTGTCTTAAGGACATAGTGTTAAACACTAGCCTTGATCTACCATCTACTGCGAATTTCTGAGTTTCGTAAGTTCAACAACGAAGTACTGTTATTCTGCCTTCAAACAGTAAGTGAATTTTAATTCGAAGATTACTTTCTGTAACTCTGTTTTACTGTTGCTATTGTCAGGATCTGTTTCCTAATACTGAATGTTATAACTGTGTACTCGGAATAACAATCTTAAGACAAATCTTTCCTTATCCATCTGAGTACACTCTGTTATAAGATTTAAATCAGTATTTCTGGTCTCGATTTCTGTTAGTCTTACTACTGGTTTCTGCTTCTTCTTTTCGGAAACTAGTCAAGTAAAACTGAGTATCTTTCTGTTTACAGTAAGCAGACCTGTAGTCTGTTCTGTAACTTTTCTGTAAGTAACCACTTCGAAGTTGCTTGTTTACAGTAACCAGACCTATAGTCTATTCTTAACTTTTCTGTAAGTAACCACTTCGAAGTTGCTTGTTTACAGTAACCAGACCTATAGTCTGTTCTTATCTTTTCTGTAAGTAACCACTTCGAGTTACTGTTTACATTAATTCTATAAAATTCTTTGTGCTGTATACAGTTATGGGTATTGAGAAGAATACTTCAGTCACTACCCATGGCCCTGTTTTGGTGAACCATGGGGAGAAACCTGAGAAGTTCAATGGTACAGAGTTTAAGAGATGGCAACAGAAAATGTTGTTTTATCTCACTACCCTGAACTTGGCTAGGTTCCTCCATGAAGAAGCTCCTGCTTTAAAAGAAGATGAGACAGACAAGCAAGTAGTTGCTGCTGTAGATGCTTGGAAGCATGCTGACTTCCTCTGTCGAAACTATATACTCAATGGACTAGACAACACATTATATAATGTGTATTGTTCATTGAAGACTGCTAAGGAATTATGGGATTCACTTGACAAAAAGTACAAGACTGAAGATGCCGGAATGAAGAAGTTCGTTGTTGGCAGATTCCTTGACTACAAGATGAGTGATTCCAAGGCAGTAATCAATCAAGTTCAGGAACTTCAAGTCATTCTCCATGAAATTCATGCAGAAGGAATGTCTCTTAGTGAGTCTTTCCAAGTGGCAGCAATCATTGAAAAATTGCCACCACTTTGGAAGGATTTTAAGAACTACCTTAAGCATAAGCGAAAGGAGATGAGACTTGAAGACCTGATTGTCAGATTGAGGATAGAGGAAGACAATCGTGCATCTTAGAAAAAGGCAGGAAAAACCTTCACTGAAGCTAAGGCTAATGTGGTGGAACATGGGCAGAACCCCAAGAAGAGGAAGAACCCTTCCAATGGTCAAAGATAAGGTCCCAAGGACAACAAGAAGTTCAAAGGGAATTGCTATGTGTGCGACAAACCAGGCCACCGTGCTAAGGACTGTCGTAAGCGCAAGGACCAAGGAAATACAAGTAAGAAACCAGCGCAGGCCAACATGACAGAAATGGACAATCTCTCCACTGATGTTTCAGACATCAATCTTTCTGCTGTGGTCTCAGAAGTCAATCTGGTTGGCAACACCAGAGAATGGTGGGTGGACACTGGGGCCACTCGACATGTTTGCTCCAATAAAGACATGTTCTCCACTTATAATGCTACAAACGGAGAACAACTCTTTATGGGTAACTCTGCCTCTTCGAAGGTTGAAGGCCAAGGACAGGTAGTACTGAAAATGACTTCTGGAAAGGAACTCACCCTCAACAATGTGCTGCATGTACCTGATATTCGTAAGAATCTGGTATCAGGCTCACTACTGAGTAAGAAGGGTTTCAAACTTGTATTTGAGGCGGATAAGTTTGTCCTCACTAAGTCTGGGATGTACGTGGGCAAAGGGTACATGAGCGATGGGCTCTTTAAAATGAATGTAATGACCATTGTACCTAATAAGAAAAACTCTTCTGCTTATATGCTTGAGTCTTCTAATGTGTGGCATGGTAGATTAGGTCATGTTAACTATGATGCATTGCGTAGATTAGTTAATATGGAATGTTTGCCTAAATGCAGTTTTGATTCAAATATCAAATGTGAAACATGTGTCGAAGCTAAACTCACTAGAACTTCTTTTCATTCAATTGAACGAACTTCTGAACCTCTTCAGTTAATTCATTCTGATATATGTGACCTCAAGTTTGTTCAAACTAAAGGTGGTAAGAAATATTTTCTTACATTCATTGATGATTGCACAAGATACTGTTATGTTTACTTACTGAGAAGTAAAGATGAGGCCTTGGAAATGTTCAAACATTACAAGAATGAGGTTGAGAATCAACTTGAGAAGAAAATCAAGGTGATAAGAAGCGATAGAGGAGGTGAATACGAATCACCTTTTGGTGAATTTTGTTCACAGCATGGTATTATACACCAAACTACCGCTCCTTATTCACCTCAGCAAAATGGTATTGCTGAAAGGAAAAACAGAACTTTAAAAGAAATGATGAATGCTATGTTAATAAGTTCTGGATTACCTCAAAATTTGTGGGGGGATGCTATACTCTCCGCAAATTATATTCTTAACCGAATACCTCAAAAGAAAACCAATAAGACCCCTTACGAGTTGTGGAAAGGCAGAATGCCTACTTACAAATACTTGAAAGTGTGGGGGTGTTTGGCTAAAGTGGCGGTTCCTACACCTAAAAAGGTTAAAATAGGACCAAAGACAGTTGACTGTGTTTTCATTGGGTATGCTCATAATAGCAGTGCGTATCGATTTCTAATTCACAAATCTGAAATTCCTGATATGCATCCTAACACTATTATTGAGTCAAGGAATGCATCGTTCTTTGAACATGTATTTCCTAATAAACCCTCACAGGAATCGAGTTCTCTTAAACGAACTCAAGATACTGCTAATAGCAGTGAACAAAACCAACAAGAGATTGATGAACCTAGACGGAGTAAGAAGGCTAGAACATCAAAAACATTTGGTCCAGATTTTCTAACACTTTTGTTAGAAGATGAGCCTCAAAGCTTTAAAGCAGCGGTGTCCTGTCCCGATGCACAATATTGGAAAGAGGCAATAAACAGTGAAATTGAATCCATTTTGCAAAATCATACGTGGGAACTAGTGGATCTTCCACAAGGTTGCAAAACTCTTGGGTGCAAGTGGATATTCAAGAGAAAGATGAAAGCAGATGGATCAATTGAAAAATACAAAGCCAGGCTTGTTGTTAAAGGATACAGACAAAAAGAAGGCTTTGATTATTTCGACACTTATTCACCAGTTACGAGGATAACATCCATTCGAATGTTAATTGCAATTGCTGCGATATACAATTTCGAGATACATCAAATGGATGTAAAAACCGCTTTCTTAAATGGTGAATTAGATGAGGAAATATATATGGAATATCTTGACTAATCAAGTGGGGTATAGCAGGATACTCTTAATAAGAATCACCTATGTGAGTGTGAACTGGGCCGTTTCTATGAGAATAATAAGGCTAAATTCTCTAAAGCACTCATGAAAACCAGGCATTGTTCAGGGCCAAAATGAACACAATCATTAGAACCAACTGTGTCCAGGAAGATTCTGTGTGAACTCTATTGTCTCGGTTTACGTAAAAGGTTGAGTAGTTCAAGACATCACGTTCACTGTTCAACCAGTAAATTCGATAGTACTTCACAAGGGAAGGTTCAAGGCCACAAGCTACCTTTCTCTATACAGAAAATTTCCATTTGTACTCTCTCTGTGTGTCTGCATATCATTTCATTGCTTTCAGTTAATTTCATTCATGTGGGGGATTGTTGGAAAAATGGCTAAGAGAACCCACCTTTAGGCTATCTTTGGGCCAAACTAAAAGTGGGACCCACTTATAGTTTTAGGTGAGAATACATGGGAATGTAATCTACTCCATGAGTAGACTAATGACATGTATTGGGTTGCTCTAATCCATTAAGGAGTGAATGAGAAATTGCCTCCTAAACAATACTACTTGAACATGTTAAACATGGAAAGAAAGGGAAGTGAAAAACTTGCTTCCCACATTGCTTGAGAGCAATACATTTCTTTGGTATAAATATGTTTACCTTAGTGGTATAAGATGAGCCCCAAGGGGCATCCCACTTTTGTGGAGGAGGGAGGACGTAGATCTTTGTTGGGTCACCACCGGGTCACCACCACACACGCGCAACCCCATCTGAACTGACCTGTTGAAGGCTATAAATGCATACTGTTCTCAGCCTTTTCAATCATCCTGTTTCACTGCAATTGTTGCATCAAATTCGAGTCTGCATTGTCAGTCAAGAGAGAGTCCTGCTGTTGCACTCTGGTTCAAACAGACACACAGTTTTGCAGTGCTGCTACTGTGTGTTGATCATTGTATCCTGGGAGACAGAAGCCACTGAAGCCTGTTAGCACCATTGCAGGGGCGAAATTTGTCTTAAGGACATAGTGTTAAACACTAGCCTTGATCTACCATCTACTGCGAATTTCTGAGTTTCGTAAGTTCAACAACGAAGTACTGTTATTCTGCCTTCAAACAGTAAGTGAATTTTAATTCGAAGATTACTTTCTGTAACTCTGTTTTACTGTTGCTATTGTCAGGATCTGTTTCCTAATACTGAATGTTATAACTGTGTACTCGGACTAACAGTTTGAGCTTCAAAGGAAGCATGTTTCTTATTTTTTTCTTATATCCTTTTCACATAAAAACAATATGCACGAACACAACGTGCATCCACAAACAACCCCTCATTATTCGGTTTGACAAACTTACTCAAATTAGAGTGGGACTTATAATTAATTAGATAGATCATGCATTTTGTATATGTGATTCACTCCATCTCGTTTTCCATTTTTGTTGTGTGTTTAACACGTGATTAATATGAAGTGAGAACCCATCCAATTAGAATGAAATTTGGCCAAATATCATTATAAAAGTTTAAATATAAATATATCAAGAGATAGTATCTTTAGATATGTAAGATTTCCATCTGAAAAGACGATCAGATACGTTTAATGCTGGGAGCCACTTATTGAACCCAAACTGTTGAATCACATGTCTCCATGTGCAGTGGTTCTAGGCCAAATTTTACAAGTCCAACTAGCTAACTTTGATCATATGTAAATAACCTGCATAAAATACACAAAACGAAGGCCTAACTAGTGAATTCATGTGATTAGGATTCTTTTATTGTAGAGCTATAAAAGGTACAGAGTCCATATATAAATTCCAATGAACGTACGGCTCATAGCAACAACCAATATTTATTGATTGGTGATGGTCAAACAAATCATGTGAAATATGGATTGGTCATGCCTCTTTATTTATTTGAATTTTTTTCTTTACTTTCCATTTTATGGTAAGATGTCCCTCTCAACCAATAAGAGAGCCTGCCTTGTAAATCAAACACCTGGACTATTTCAATACCTTCAAATTAAAACACCTACCTGGTTCACGTTGGCATATTGATTTGGACACTTCTCAAAAAAAAATATTGATTTGGACATTATTCACTGTTTGATTTTGTCACAATGAATTTACCCAATACTGTTTGGAGCAATTTTCCCTTTTTCTTCACCACTCTAAAAGAGTTCATTTACATGGGAATCATAATATTCTATTTACAATCTCAAAATTAAGAATAGAATTAAAACAATAATGAATGATCATATAAGTAAACTCGTAGTAAGATCACTCAATCTACTAACAAAATTATACACCCAAGCATCACTAACACAAACTTTACATTTGATTGTAATAAAACAGTAAGTAAAAATTCTAGTTTGAAGTCCGGAAAGTTAGGCAAAATCTTTATCTCATTGAAAGTAACATCTTTTATAGTACCGTAAGGATCGATATATATATATACAAAATGACATAACTAACTCTATAGTGAATTAAAATTCTTTTTTTTCAAGAAGTTTGTCCGTACTAAAATCTCGAGATGTTAGTAAAGATAATAAAAATACTTTTCAACACTAATTGTCTCTCATCCCATGCTAAAGCCAACCCATGAATACTACATGCCTGTCACAAAGACCAAATATCTTTACAACAACATATTCCAATATCATTCTCATCGCCCATGTCCACTCTATTGGGCAGGCCAGGGGCCGGTCATTGACCAGAAAGAAAAAAACTATTATTCAATGTTTTGTCATACATATCTTGGAATGCATCTACTTGGGAAAAATCACTGTCATAGCACCTAAGCTAATGAGATGCCAAACATACCTTGTTTTATTTAATGGGTTACCTAGAAACAACAATAAAATGATGTGGAGTTGTCTTAGATTTGACACCATCAGGTTCCATTTTTACACGACAAAGTTGAAGAGAAATGAAATGAGAAGGGGGGGCAATCTTCCCATGTTTTATGCTTATTTTTTTTTCTGGGTGAATAGAGAGTGACATGTTTGTATATTTTAATGAGGGTTGTGATGGGGACAGGAGACCTTTGATTCTTTAGTATAGAGAGGGGAATCTTGTGTTAGAATGAAATCATCATCTTTCCCTTTGCTTCTTTTGTGATCTATGCTTTTGTTTTTATTGGCCTCATTTCTCTTTTTCTGGATTCTACTTGGATGCCTGGTACAGTGCTAGTGATAGAGATGGAATGCGTCGGGTTCGGGTTGGGTCTTGTCTTCGTTTTCAAATTTGAAATTGAAGCAGCACTAGCAAAGGCAGATGGTTATATGTTATTGTTTAAGGCAGTCATGAGATTGGATTTGGGCTGGACTCACCTTTGAACATGCCTAAATCCGTTTATGGCCTACGTGTTTGAGTCAAGGTCAGGGTTCGACATGAACCTAGGGCCATGTCCACACGTTTAAAGCCTGTTCGTATGATTGGACCCAATTCGAGACTTTATAACTAAGTCTGAATTTATCCTGTTTGTATGATTGGACCCAAATCCAGACTTTATAACTAAGTCTGAATTTATCTAAAAGGACGATATATATGGAAAATATTTAAGTGCATCCATCCCTCACACTCACCTTTTGAAAAGTGTCAAGTATAAAAAGGAGAGTGTCAAGTACATAGGACTCCCCTTTTTGTACTTAACACTCTCCAAAAGGGGAGTGTCCTTCACCAAAATGGTGAGGGATGGATGCACTTAAATATTTCTCATATATATATATATATATATGAGAGATGCTCTTATACTCACCTTCGTATGAGAGATAAGATGGGGGCCCTCACATCCATATCAAATGCCAACAACTTAAATGTGAGGGTCCTCACCTTATCTCTCATAGTAAGGTGAGAGATGCTCTCATAGGAGCATCATATATATAGAGAGACATACACATAAAGATATATAAAAGATCCTCATAAGAGTCCTATGGGCTTGTGACCTTTGGCTCGGATCAGATCCATCTCATTAAGAGTACTGTTACCCAATTCCTAAACATGGGTATGGTTCTGGCCCATGGGACCCGGATGCATGTTCAAGCCGGCCAAAATGGACTTATACTCAGGCCAGAAACAGGCCAATTGACAACCTCATATTTGTAAAATATGATGCATCATCACCTCATTATCATTGCTTCCTTATCCTATTTATTTGGGGTCAACTAGCTACGGAAAAAAAAAGGGATTTAGATATTTGGAAAAAAAAAATAAAGTATATCCTTCCTATGACTTTGGATGCCAGATGATCGGTGTAGGGCTATGGACGCGTTGACATGGCAAAGTCATGGCCTAATTTCACTCCAATTAGATGAACTTGATGGATCTGTACATAGAGACTCCAATATGCGGTCGGAGATCCATGTGAGTTCCGGCCATTGGAAAGCTCCGCAGATCTCTTCGCATCTATCTAACCCATGAAAATAGAGTGTATTCAACCCTATGGCTCATTTATCTTATATAAACGAGTACCAAAAAGTCACACTTACTGGAGATTTCTTCACCAAGAAAAAGCCCCATCCGCTAATCTTATTATGAGTCTTATTAATTTGTGGGGACCGATCAAGTCTGACTATAAATGGGATTATATTCTTTGTTGGCTTAGGCCCTACTCCATCTGACGTGGGACTCATTGCATGCGGTCCACACGATTTCCTACACCTATGCCTTAATTTAAATCCACAAAGTTCAACTGCTTTTAACAGTTCATTATTCATAATTATTGAATCCAAGAAGAGTTGGTGACCCGTGGCCTGATTAAGATGTGAAAGAGTTATAGTCTTATCCAAATTGATTAGATACATAGCTATAGATATACTTTACACTAAAATTAGGTGTAGCTAAAACCTTTACTTTATAAAAGGTAGAAGAGGATTGTTGTTGGAGGTATACTTGTTCCAATTGTATGGAGCAGCACAAAGACTAAAAACACCAAATACACTTCATCAATGTTCAATGCAAATCAGGACCCTTATGTGGTGCTTACTCAAATGATCTCAAAGGCACTAAAGTAAACCAATTAGGAAAACCGACCAACCCATGTCCCACTCACTTGATTGAAGATAAGAAAAGGATGTGTGAAATAAACAAACAACTTTCTTCCCATAGAATCACATGTCAATGTCAAAGAGGGGGCCATCCCTCCCCACCTTCCGTATACTTTCCAAACAATGCTCCAAACAGTATGTAACATTTATTCAAAGCAACCGCACCACCATCACGACGACCACCACCTCCACCAATGTCACTCGATCTATATGCCAAATGGGTAAGAGGAAAAGTACTATAGAAAAAGATGGCATTAACTTTCAACATATTTTGCACCACCCAAGGCCATCATCATGCCGACGGGCGCACCACGCACCATGCTGGCACATTATAGACAGCGACACGCAAACCGACGACATTTCAGGGTTGGCTTGGCTGGCTAGGGCCCTCAAGAAGGCTTGTAGGTCCATGCCCTGCTTTCCATTTATGTGTGGGGTTAGAGAGAGAGAGAGAGATGAAAATGTGTTATGTATTCCATGCACTTGGGTGGGGTGCATGAGAGGATGGACTAAGACAAAGCATATCAATAGAATTTAGATTATGTTGGGATGTCATGGGACCCTTGATGGGAACCAGAGCTTTCTCTAGTGAAGGGTCACACATGTACTCTCCATCTTAAAATTGATGTTTTTCCCTTTGTTCTCTATACATTCCCCCTTTTCAAAGAAACCCCACATTTATATGACAACTCAGTTATCTATCACCCCTGTTGGTGTGGTGCATGAGATGATTTTTCTTTTAGGTAGTTATGGGTTATCAAGATAAGAATCTCCAATCCCAACTCCAAAAGAGAGGAAGAGAGCATAAGCCTTCCCCTAGAAATGATTTATTGCACCCCACCTCACACCTTCCCACAAGTGCATCTTTTCTTTATGAGGGCATTTTCAATGACCCTGCCATGAATTTACTTTCCATGGATGGATATGGTGGGATGGTGGAGGAGTAGCGCTAAAGCAAGACATTTATTTATGGCATAGTTGAAGCAAAACCCAATAAAGAGATGGGCATGGGAGGAACTGTTTTCTGAAGGTGTGGACATCACCTTTCCCACTAAAACAAAGTCCATGTGCAAGGACAATGACCACCCCCCATCCATTCACAAGACATATGGGGTTGTTTTAAAATCAATACTAGTGACTGTAAAAACAAACTCCCATCCTTAATGTCGAATGATTATGGTTTTATTTTGTTTTGTTTGGTTTTGGTAGACATGATCTTAGGAGTAAAATATTTCAAAACCATAATCTTATCACCTCCCCCAACAAGAATGATTTTAGTTGGAGCCTTTTTTGAATGGTCTTGTATGTTGGAAAGAGCTGCATAAGTGGACAAAAGGCCACAAACAAAAGGGGTGAAAAGAACCGGATCTCTGTCAATCCACTCATAGGGTGTAGTGGTGCCATGATCAGATTAGGTGGGTAAGGGGCACCCCCATTTATAACAAGATCATAGAAATCAAAGAATAAAGTAAAGCAAGTTAATTGACTAGGATTCAAGAAAAATTGAGGTGGTTGTTTACAAAAATGGAAGATGCATGTGGGTTAGTTGTAATTTTTAAAAGATACAAGTGGTGATCGATATGTGCAAATTTTCCTTAATATATTGGTTTGATTAGTGGCATTAGTCCAATCAAAGGTTCTAGGGCTGTGGATATGTTCTCTCTTTGCATCTTTTCTTACTTTGTGAAAGGTGCTTCTTCTTGTAATGATAAACAATAAAAGACAAGGCCACATGATATGGACTTTTGAGTGTGATGTATCTTAGAAGTCGTTAATCCTCTAGATTAGTGCTAATATAATTCTTATTTAGGATTGTCAATGGGCCGGCGGCCAACGCACATTCGACCGCTGACACATGTCAAATGTTGGGTGGGCCTAATTTGACGGCCGATGGCCTAAGCACCTGTGTCTTATTGGGGTGGGCCACTAATGGCTTGTAATTATCATTTCAAGCAAAGCAATTTTGCACGCAATCATGATGGATCACAATCAACTACTGCCTGTTTGTTTTTCATGGATCATGTTTGTATTTTATTGTGATGTGTGTGTTTGGTCCCTTCTGGTGGACTGCATTTTTTTGGAGTGACTGTAATCTGTGACTGTTTGGCCACCAATTTTGAAATTAGTTCCAATCTTATAAAGTGGATGGATTGCAAGCTGATTCACAATTCCACACACTTCCAGAGCATAGTGTGTGTTTGGTCTCTTTCATCGTTTATCAACCTAAAAACGCAGAGAATAAAAAAAAACATGTAATATGGTGGGCCAACTAATCACTGTTATCTGATGTTTAGAGGTGGCATATGGGTTGTGTTGAACAAGGGATGGGTCTAAGTCCATCCAATGCTCAACCTGCTTTTAACCTCGACTTGCACCCAATACAGGTCAATCCAACTCTAGCTGCATAACCCGTCCTGATCCAATCCAACCTGTAGAAGCTTGGCCCAAGCCCAATCTATTTCAAGTAGTAAGGCACAAAGGCTATGTTTTGAGTTTGGTTGAAAGCCACAAAAGCGATCAGCTCATTCCAAGTTAACCCTAAACCTTAAACCTAGATGATTATGACAGATTGACTGACCTTAACGTGGTTTGTTAAAATGCAGGTCAGGTTTTTTTTTTTAACCTATTACTATATATATATTGTGCATTGTGTTTACATCAAAGTTGGGTTGAATATGGGTTGGGTAACCCTAAACCTTAAACCTAAGATGATTATGACAGATTGACGGACCTTAACCTGGTTTGTTAAAATGCAGGTCAAGTTTTTTTTCTTTTTTTTTTTATACCTATAACTATATATATATATATATATTGTGCATTGTTTACATCAAAGTCGGGTTGACTTTTATGAGTCCGGTTAGAATTTTCCAGCCTTGCATTAATCAGCTCATATTTGAGAAAATCTAAAAGGAAAAAACAAAAAGAAAAAAAATGGCCTATGTCCACACTTCCTCGTTTCTTTATCCTTGATCTCTGTTTAAGTATCTTTTGGTAAGCTTACTTTTATGGGTCTATTTATCTTAAAATTGATTTATACATATGCTTGAGTACTTTTTAGATTGTTTGAAAAGTTCATGTGAATGTCTAATGCAACACTTTTTTCTCTTCTGATATAAAACTACAAAAAACTTTTATAATATGTATATATATACTACAAAAAAAATAAATTTTAGCGGCGTTTTTTTTTTTTTTTTTGCCGCTAAAAGCCACATTTTGTGGCTCTTATCCCCACATACCATCTAAGATATTCCACCCCTTTTAGTGGCAGAAAAAAATTCTGGCGCTAAAAACTCAACATATGTGACTTTTATAAGCAGAAAAAAAACCGCCTCTAAAAGCTTTTTTTTCTGCCACTAAAAGCCACTTTTTCTATATTCTTACTAATTTCACTTTATGACAAATTTTCCTATATGACTTCTATTGTATCGTATAGCAAGTTTGTTTCTCTAAAATTGAATGAGAAATGCCAAAAGGTTTATTTGTAAAAAGGATCTAATAAAAAAAGTTTTATCTCGAACGCATCTTAATTAAATAAGAGGATTTTACCGGAAATTACACCGTATTTGGTAGTTGCACGAAATAGTGAAAGCTATTTCCTAATACACAAACGTGGTCTGTTAGGTATGTTTTCTTTTTTTTTCTTTTTTTCTTTTTTTCAACTTTTGGACCAACGACGCTAGCGTCGCTCTTCGTAAATCCATTTGAAATAGATGAGGAAAAGTTGGATTCGGGGCATGAAATATATAACAAAGATAGACTTCCTCGTATCCTGATTGGATGATGATTCTCCTGCTGATTAGGTAACTGATATTTTCTAATAATCAGTTTTCACTAAGAAAAATGCCATTGTGTTTTGGGTTGTCAATAGAAAGTCTTGATAGCCCCCTGAAAGAGTCTGGCATTCTTCACTCCCCAGGGCATCAAGAACTTAAAAGTCCCTATGTCTATCAGTACATGTTGCCATGTTGGACACCAAAGGGAATGTAAAGTGGATGGATGTCAAATATGGGGTGACAGAAATCGCTAAAGAGGCAATGTAGTCCTTATCACCAATTGGTGCGTTGCTGTTGGTGATCTTCCTTACAAGCAACTAATTATCCAAAGTACCAAAAAAAAAAACACCTTCCTCTCCACAATTAACAGTTGTTTCAGTCAGGGCTTGCTCTAGTGCTTCACAAGTGCCTGAAGGAGAGAACTGTAAGAGTCTCAAACATTGAGACCAACTTCAGTACCTTCTTCATATGAGAAACAATGTCGTGCATTAACATCCTTGGCTTTGTAGGATTTCGCCTTGTATCGCAAATCAGGATGGGACAATTGTTCTTTTTTCGTGATCATCCAAACACTTCCATGTATCTCTTCTGTGCTCTTATTCTTCCTCTTCTTCTTCTCCTATTTCAACTTCCTCAGTTACTCTCATTCACTCTTCGTAAACCCTTTTGAGGGAAAACGGATGAAGAAAAGTTGGATTCGGGATAAGGAATATTTAGTAAAGAGTGACGCTAGCGTCTCCCATGCTTATTTCGGGTGACACTATCGTCCCTTGTAAAAAAAAAAAAAGAGTGGCGGACTGAACAATCTCGTGCAGCGGGAAATACTTTTCACTATTTCGTGCAACGGCCAAATAGGGTTCATTTTTCGGTAAAATCCTCATTAAATAAACTCTATTTCAATCACATCAGACTTGCCAAACATGCTTTATAGTTCTCTCTTGATTTGAAAATAACAAAGAAAGCAAACTGATTGCCAAGAAATGCCATTATTTGTAGAATGAAGATACTAGTCCTCATATAAAATTCTTGAATAGAAATGGACACACCACACATTTTTGGACTGATCCATGGCTTCAGGGGGGCTGTCTACTAGACTGCTTTGGCTCTCGAGCTATGTATGATCTGGGCGTGCGAGCAGATATAAGGGTTAGCAGCTTCATTTTAAATGGTGACTGGATATTTCCAACCACTACTTCGACTGCCTTGATGGACATTTTCCAAATCATCCCTAATGAAAGTATTCTATGGCCTGATTTTGATGATGAAATTGTTTGGACACTTGTAAAGAAGGGGCTCTTTTCTTTAAAGTCTGCCTACAAATTTATTTGCAACATTCCTAACCTGCAGCTTAGTTGGACATCAGCTATTTGGTTCAAAGGGTGTATTAAAAAGCACTCTGTTTGTGCTTGGATGTTCTTTAAAGGAAGGCTCAAAACTAAAGATTTCCTCTTGCAAATAAATGTTGCGTGTGATACTTGTGCTCTTTGTGATTGTACATGGGAGACGTCTACACACCTTAAGACACGGTGCATATATATGCAAGAGATTTGGAGAGTGCTCGTTTCTAAACTGAATTTGATCCCAATCAGTTGTTCTGATGCTCCTGAACTTTTAGATTGTAGCATTGATCAGAACGGGGAAGATACTTTAATTCTTGGAAAGCTTCTTTTTAATGCTTATGTGTGGCATGTGTGGGCTGAATGTAATGCAAGGATTTTCAGATGCAAAGCGTCACCATCTGGGTCTGTAGTGCAGCGCATTGTTCAGGTGGTGATGACAAAGATATTGTATCTTGATCTCATATTACCAAATGACATTCAATGTCATTGGAATGTTCCTGTGCCTACTCCAGTTATATCTAAAAATCTGATTAATTAGTGAAAGACCTCATGGCTAGCGACTTTCAATTGCTACAATGAATCAGGTTTTGGTTGGTATTCTGTGGAGAGACATTCATCACCCTTGGAAGGGACGTAGAGTGCAGTTACTAAATTCTTATGATGGTATCTACCAATTTTTGCAGCTTGTTCCACCGGATATTTCATCCATTACTATTGAGGCCGATACTTCTTTGCAAACTATTCTTCTTATGCCTGATCCATCAGAATGGATTATGCGCTTTCAAGCACGATGCCTCCATGCTGTGGTTACTAGTTTTGCCCACGTTCAATTTGCAATCCTTCATCCTAACACTGTGCATTGCAGTAAAATTATTAGCAGAATTCCCGGGCCTCTATTGCTGAATGTTGCTAATATTGATCTTGTGTATCACTCTATTGGTGAGAGACTTTAGATATTCTTTAGTTGATTTGAAATATTTAATTGCTTAGTTTTGTTTTGTAATTGAAGGGGTATGCCCCTTGGGAAGCTTCTATCATCATTTTGATACTAGACTTCCATTTCTGTATATTTTATTCTTATGAATTTGAAGAACTTACTTACTCTTAAAATAAATAAATAAAAAGATACTGGTCCTTTGATTTTGCAACTCGTTAGAAATATTTAGGGGTGGTCATGGACCTGAGCCCAACCAGGGTTTGGGCTGTATTTTAGGCTTGTGGTAAGTCAATCAAATCCCAACCAATTCGGTAAAAGGACTTGTCAACTCTCTGTTAAGTATGTGCTAACTCTGCTAAGGCACCGCCTCTGTCATGGAGTACAACAAGCATAGGCCAAACCAGGAAATCTTCCTTCAAGGGGCCACTATAGTTGTCGTATCAATAAAAAAAAAAGGTCCTGAAAGGTCTTGTAATTGAAGGGTCAAGAAATTTTTTTTTTTTTTTTGCTATTGGAGGGTTCCCAACCTTTTGTGCTGGACTAATCCCTCCGGGCCCAGAAGGAAGCCGGGTAAACTCCCCTGTAGCCCCAGTGTGGTAGTGCAGTTTCGAACCTACAACCTCCGGGTGCAAACAGTGGTCCTAGGCCAATTGAGCTACCCGGACCCGGGTTAAGATTAATCTTCAAGTGTCAGCGGTAAATTTTCCTTTGATTGGATGGGAAGGAATTACTTTTACTGGTTTCCTTTCTTAAAGTTGGGTAATCCATAGCACGGCCCATTTAGGTGCTGGCCTTCCAACTCTTACTTTAGGGATGGTCATGGCCAGGTTAACCAAGGCCAAACGTATCCAAGCACAGCTCATTCAATTCTTGTACTTAACACTTAGGCCTGGGTCCAGCCCATGGTCTTGGAAGTGAGGCCCAGGCTGGTTCCACTTGGGAAATACAAACACCCCTTTATGTAAAATATGCTAGGCCTGGGTAAGCCTTTAAGCACATATACAACCCTGGTCCCAGGCCCATTTAATAATCATGTCAGAAAACAAAGTCCAGGCATAGGCCATGGACCAAAAAGGCCCATATCCATTCCAAAATACAGGCAGGGCTCGGGCTGTCATAGCCCATGAGAGCCCTATCCTGCATGTGTGTGCCTTGTTCATAAGATCAAGGGCAGTAGTATTCATATGGTTTAAATTGGGCCGAGCAGGCCTCAGGTCAATAACAGGCCCTTACACAGCCAAATCTGGCTTAAAATGTGATAGAGCTGCACAATCCGAGTGAACTTTGATCAAGTAAAGGTGGGACCCAGGTGGGTCAACAATAGTTGACAGGGAAAATCCCCATCCAATCAGCTAACATAGGATCATTTCTCTGTATCTATTTAGCTGAAAACACATAGACAGGTATGTGTTTTAGTACCAAACAAATGGGCTTCGGATTTGGATCATATGTATACCCCAATTGGATTCTTCATTGATCCAGATCCATGGCACAGATTTATGCCAAGCTGTTAAATGGTTCAGCAACTTGGTCCAAACCCCAATTAAATTGGCTTGGATATTTACTTTATTACTTTCGAATTGAGTCCCAATCAATCAACACAGATGTAGGCTAAGAGACTATCTAATTGGATACCCGAAATCAATGTAGGCAAAGAGACTTGTAGAGGAAATAGTAGGTTAGCGCTTGCATATCAAAGGCCCCTCACAAGTGATCATGGTGGGGCCCACTTAAATCAAAGGTGATTCATAAGCAAATGTGGGAAAGGAAATAGTTTGGGCTCATCAAGGGAACAAAACAGGTTTGGATTGAACATTGGTTGATAGTCTAATGGGATCTTTCCTGGCATGTGTTGAAGGTAATGGGCGTGGTATATTTTGCTAGATTCTGTTCAAAAATCTATATATGAACCCATATCCAATTCAGTGGCTGCACTAGGACCCTAAATCAATTAACTTTTGGTGGGAATTTTAGCATTTTCGTTTGATTTGTAAGCATGTTTTATTTGTGTCCATGTTACTGGATGAAGATAATTAAAATGGGTTCAACTCTAGTACCCAATTCTTCATAAGTAGAGTCATTTTTACTTTCCAATATTATTTTAGTTATAATATTTTTGTAGTCATCAATTTGAGTCTCCAATCCAATGGATAGAATCTCTCTACGTTGAATTCTCTATTTATGTAAGTTGTGTTTGGTCAAGCTCCAAATCTCGATTTTGCAAAAAGAAAAAAAAAACAAATTCAATCTAAAAACATAGATTTTTAATTTTATAAAATCAAATTCAAGCAAATACCTAATGCCACAACCTTCTTCTGTCATCAGATTAACGACCAAGATCAACTAACAAGGCGTACAACATCCACCTTCCATCATTAACACAATTTAGAATGTGTGCAAAATAGGGCCCTCAAATCTAAACTAAAAAAATCCAAATAACGATGTACAATTTTTAGAAAATCCTATATCAAGAGACACTTATACCATTTAAGTTATCTTATTCCAAAAATGGGCTAAAAAGAAAATCCATTGAGCCATGTTTCATAGTTTTTAGGGGTTTTTACCGGAAAAGTCCCAAAATATGGGCATTTACCCGGTATAGTACTGGCCCAATTCTTATCACTAATTGGGTCTTCCCGCCAAATTCCTTTTTTTTTTCTATGATATTCATAGCGACGATAGCGTCACTTGATATAATATTGAGTGACGCTATCGTCACTTTGCGCAACCTTTAAATACTCGCGTCGTCCCCTGGTTTCAATCTTCTTCTACCCAATGGCTCATAAAAAATCTTGTTTGGCTAGAAATGAAGCATGACTGGTCTATGGGCTTCTATTTTCGAGTGTAATCCGTCACTTTGATTCCATTTTTGTGGCTGTTGATCTTCATGAAAGAGGTTTGTACATTTATGTATATCTTTGCATGGTAACATGAAAAGAAATGAAGATAATGTATTTTTTTTTGTTGCTTTTCCTTTTACTCTTGGTGTCCATGATGTTAAAGATTGTCACGCACGTGAATGTTGTATTTTGGAAAGTGAACATTCTTCTTCTGAACAAATGTTAGTCAAAAAATCTACTCTGGCTCCAACTGATGTGTGACAATTTTATGTGATTTTTTGTATACAAGTGTAATCCGTCATTTTCTTAACATTTCTGTGGCTGTTGATGTACATTATTGAAGGTTTGTGCATTTATGTCTATCTTTGCATAGTAACATGGGAAAAAATTGAATATAACGATCATTTGTGATGCCTTTTCATTTACTTTTGGTATCAATGAAGTTAGAGACTATCACACACACTTGTATGTTGTGTTTTGGAGTGTGAAACTGAGTGTTTGTATTGTTTGTAATCTTGCATATGTTTTTTATATTGTTTGTAACCCTAGACACTTTCAAAAATTGTGGATTGTAAGCTGTTCTAGGCCATAGATGCCCCTCCACTGTGTTACGTCTTTGGCCCTTTGCAAATATCACACTTCTTTGGTCAATGAGGTGCTTGTCCCCATTTTCCGTATATGTTTGTACAAAAATAATGCCTAAATAATTATTTCTGTCCTGAAATAGGATGTCGGATGGTGAGTTGATTGTGATTTTTCATTATGACGGAGAATTTAAATATGACATGATTCACCCGGTATACGAAGGCGGAAATCAGAAGATGAGGTCCATTCAAAGTGACATAACATACTCCGAATTGATGAACATAGCTCTTCAAACTACACATTGGGAAGAAACCTGTGAGAACATAAGCATACGTTATCTTCATCACAATGGGCACGTGTTTTCATTGGCTGCCATAGAGGATGATAGCGACATCAAGTGCATGTTAACACTTTCACAACACAATACAAATGGGATATTACTATACATCAATAGAAGTTCGAATGGTTCTTCCAATAAGATAAGAGAACCTAGAAGGTACATAAGATCTTCTTTTATGTATTTTATATATAATGCTTAATACTATTTCTAGTAGTCTAATGTAAATATTTCCATGTGTTTGTCTTGAGCAGGTCATTTGAGATGGACATGCGTTCTTTACGAGGCAAACAAATTGATTTTTCTGGGAGCAATCACAATGATAAGCGCAAAGTACCTTTCAGTGAAAGTCATGAAATTCCTACTGTCAATCTATGCGAAGACAATGACATTCATTTTTCAGCAGTCCAAGACATTGGTGGTAATGAATTTGCGAAAGAAAGTAGTATTGTACTCATTGATCGTGTTGAGAAAGTTAACATGCTTGATGAAATAGAGTTTGTCAATGTTGAATCTGGGAACACGGGAACCAATCTTGCAGGGTTTTCAAAGGCAAGAGGCCAAAGACCTTCTATGTACAATGTTGGAGAACAAAGCTACCATAATCGGAGAGTTATATTCGAAGATGACATGGTCCCGGAAGAATTTGATACAGAGTTGGAACACAATTCATCTCGGGAGATGTGGCTTGGGCGCGAATTTCCGAACCGTGATGATTTTAGGAGAACTATAGCGAAATTTGCAATATACAACAACTTCACTCTCCAGCACTTAAAGACACAACAATTCAAAGTCACTGCACGTTGCAAGGAAACTGACTGTCCATGGCGCATTCACGCATCCATGATTGAGAGTGGACCACGCTTCAAGGTTAGGACCTACAACCCAATCCATAAATGTTCGAAGCCATCCATGGGTACTGCACATCGTCAAGCATCATCAGAACTTATTGCAGAGTACATCTTGGAAAAAGTGCGGTTAAATCACAACATTAGGCCAAAGAAAATAATGAATGACTATCAAATGGAGTTTGGTGTCACAATTTCTTATAGGAAGGCACACATGGCAAGGGAAATTGCACTGCGCATTGTTAGGGGCTCATATGAAGATTCTTTTAAGATCCTCCCTTTGTACTGTGAGGAGTTGAAATTGATGAACCCGGGTACTGTCACCAATATTGATACGTCAGACGACGACAGGTTCAGGAGATTTTTTTGGGCATTTGGTCCATGCATTCGGTCATTCACAACATCCCTTAGGCGAATGATTGCTGTTGATGGATCACATCTCCGTGGCAAGTACCCCGGAGTTTTAATGGTTGCCGTGACCCTCGATGGAAACCACAAGTTGTTCCCAATAGCTTTTGCGTTTGCGGAGGCAGAACGGCGCGACAGCTGGGAGTGGTTCCTCGCCAATCTGTCTGTATCATTGGGAGAACCTACAGATTTGACAATTGTCTCCGATCGGCAGAAGGGCCTTGTTCCCGCGTTGGCAAACGTGATTCCAAGTGCACGTCATTCTTACTGTTGTCGTCATCTTGCGGAAAACATTAAGTCAACCTTCAAAGATCCGGCAATTGTGATGAAATTCTGGTGTGCTGCAAAGGCATACAGAGCATGTGAATATGAGGCGTTTATGGAAGACATCAGGGCTGTCAATCAAGATGCATATAATTATATAAACGGATTTGGCCGGCAGCATTAGGCAAATGCCTTTGTCGAAGGTCGACGATATGACATGCTTACAAGTAATGCCGCTGAGTGCACCAACAGTATGCTGAAAGATACTCGAGCTTTACCAATTGTCAAGCAAGTGGAAGAGATAAGAGCTAGATTGATGGAGTTCTTCCAAAAAAGACAAGCTGAAAATCTCTGCATTAACAGTCGTTTGACTCCATACGCTGAGAAGTTGCTAGGACATGAAACAGAAGAAGCCCGAAGGTTACACGTACGCGTTGCCGGACTCGTCGAGTTTCAAGTTCAGTCTGCACAGTATGTGGACATTGTTCATCTAGATCGTCGAACTTGCACGTGTCGCAAATGGGAAGTACTTGGGATACCGTGTTCACATGCAATCGCTTCAATGCGAGTGAGGAAATATAATCCATATGAATTTTGCGACAATTGGTATCTAACAAGTGTACTACATGCCACGTACAATGCGGTGATTCACGCCACTCGTGATAGCAAACAATGGGAGCATATTTCGAACGAAAGAGTTATCCCTCCTCTTGCATCTAAACAGCCCGGGAGACCAAAGAAGAATCGAATACGAACTGAGGATCGTTACAGGGAACGGAGGGTGTTCACATGCTCCAATTGCAACGAGAAAGGCCACAATCGTCAGAGTTGTCGAAATCCCCCCGCTCAACATCGACAGACTTAGTCTCAATTATTTCTGTGAACTGTCGCCAACACAATACTCTCTTTGTATTTTTGTGAGAACTTGTGTTCATGATGAGGACCATAATCCTGTGCCACTATTTATGTTCATATGTAAAGAACATACTTTTTTGTTTTGTTTTCATGATGATGGACCATAATCCTGTGAGTTTGTTTATGTTCATCTGTAAAGAACATACTTTTTTGGCCTTCACTTTCTGTAAGAATTATTTTGGAATATTGAAGTCAAAACATTACAAGTATGACATGAATGTTTTTTTTTTTTTTTTGTGTATATATTTTTGAACCTTTGTGAACTATGAATGTTAAGCTATCCATCGTTGCCATACTGTATGTGGTTTACTTTTAAGTTCCTGCATTTAAGGTCAGGGAAATTCTCACTGATACCAGTGACGCTAGCGTAAAAAAAAAAATTTGGTTCTATACAGAGTTAGTGACGCTAGCGTCACTTATGTCAGGAAGTCATAGCAATTTTTTTGACGCTAGCGTCACTTATGTCAGGCGCTAAAGTCATTACAGAAAGCAAAGTTTTTGACGCTAGCGTCACATATGTCAGGCGATAAAGTTATCACAGAGAGCAAAGTTTTTGGCGCTAGCATCACTGATATGATACAGAAACCATAATTGAGTGACGCTATCGTCACATATGTCAGGCTTTATACTGAACACAGAAGGCAAACTTTTTGACGCTAGCGTCACTACTATGATACAGGAACCACAAATGAGTGACGCTAGCGTCACTTGATACAGTGGGAAAAAAAAAAGGAAACAACAGTTGTAAAATTCATTGCAAATTTTACATTCATGCTATACATTGTGACAACCTGTAGCATTCATTCCCATTAAAAATAATCGTTCAAATTGCCACAACAAAATGATAAACTGAAAGAAGTTGAAGCTATAAAATAAGACATTAAGCAACTCCATCTAACCTAAACGAAATTTATGGACATCAAAACTGATTTCTATCAGTTGCAAAAATAAAGATGAAAAATTCAATGTTCTTGGACAGTCATTGAGTAAGTGGATCAATCGGCAATCGATCGCTATTCAACTCCCAGCTTCGACCATAGATGTCTACAACGATCTTGCTTCTATAATACGGTATATCAGTCGATGTGAATGCAATCGGTATACGGGCTGCAAGATGTTCTGCGTATGCTAGCGCGAAGACCCCGCAGTCGTTGCCATTATCTTGATAAGGTATCTTCGTTTTCACAAGTAGTGTCCACACGCCAGTGTCGTACCAACCATAATTAGCATATTGATTGCCGAGGAAGTCAATCTGTTCATAGAAGATGTCAAAACTGATTAGATGAATTTAATAAAAGAAAATGCGAGATGATATACCACACTTCAACAATTGCCTACACAAATTAATTAGTGTACTATGCTTACGAATTCTTTAGCCACATTAACAATCGTCCTGTCAGACTTCAAGCTATTGTAATACTCCCATCGTCTTTCTTCATTAAATCCTACGAGCAAACTAAAATGATGTTCATGCCACAATACGAACACCATCAACTGCTTTTCCTTTGCTTCCCAAACCCTCATCCCATCTTTACCCCAACAGTTATCTTGCAATGCCTTTGTGTTTTTGGACTGCCACCAACTCTGTGGACGCGAAGAACAATATAATTAATGCAGACATATGATCACTGAGGAAAATGAGACATATTGTAGTAGAGAATGTTGAAAATACAGCGCCAACAAGAAGCACTTACACAGATACTTGGATCGTAAAAATAAACATCCGGGTATCGGACCTTTAGAACCTCAAACCACCAATACATGATGTTTGTGTCTAACCAAGTGCCGTCATCGAGCACTTTTTTCAAGGATCCAGCGGAAACCATCGTGCAGTATATCAAGCTCATCCCGCCTGCAAATATCATAAGAACATACAAAATTCGTGGTTACTTTTCATTGTACTCCTGAAGACTAATAAGGTATCTGAGTTTATTTATGGCGTTAAGATCACAAATTAATATTACTTTTCTTTGTAGAATCCAAGGAACCCCTCCAGTAGAGTCAACTCTTCTTCCGTCAAAGCGTATGCCGACCGCACCAGCTGATGGTCATAATCCTCGAAATAACGAGGGATTTTCCTCTCACGATGCAATCTCTTTATACACCAGATCAATGTGTTGATATCAGACTTCGGTGTGTGCATCACTATTTGCAGAGAGGGACTTGCACCAGCTGGAGTAGTCAAGACATCGTCTAAATGTGGCACGACGGGCGATGCGAAACTAGCTGCTGGAGGGTCATCATCATGTATTGGCTCATTATCATGTATTGGCTCATCATCATGTATTGGCTCATCATCGATTCTTTTCCCTTCCGAATATTGTAATCTCCTAGCAGTCGGCGACAAGTTTTGCCGCTCCCTCCCCTTTGGGACTGCCCTTTTCCTTGATAATGATGACGAACCCTGCATTGACAAAAAAAAGCCAAAAAAGTAAACAAAAAAGAATATTGGTGGAATTAAGAAAGCACATGGGACAATTACCTCCTTATCATCATCCACCTCCTTATCATCATCCGACTGAGAGGTAGAAGCAGCTTCTGTTCCAAACCCTTCGAAAGCGGTAGCGAATGCATCTCTAAAGCTTTTGATATTCTTCCGCAATCGGGTTGTAAAATCTCCCAATTTAATCTTCTTGCGATCAGCACGCAAGGATGACCGCTCCACATACTCCAAAAAATGGAACACCTGATACAAACATCAAGGAAGACATGTCAATTTGTTAAACTGTAACAGCAACGGTTTTTAAATTAAATTGAAAAACGTATATAATGATTGGATGCTCACATGTTTTCTTGTAGCATCATCCTTTAAATGCTCTGATCCCTTGCTGACTTTCTCCTCTACCACTTTCTGAGGACTTGCTGTTTCTTTGATCGGTGAGCCCCGTCCTTCACCATGGGCACCACATACTATCTCCATAATAGTGTTCAAGCCATACCATAAAAGATAATCGTCACTATGTGTTTTGGTAGAGTCCTTCTTCCCGGAGAGTACAGAAGTATGCCTTGACTCCCATAACTTGAAAACATCTGGATGATTTTGACTATAATCAATCACACATCGCTCTATGCGCTCGTTCCGCTTGAATGGCACCTCGAATGGTGGGGGAACTGACTGTTTCATGCCAAATTGCTTGGTCACACGATTTGCATTATGCCTCTCGAACACCCAATAATGAATGAGGACTGTGCATGACGTAAACAATTTCTTGTCCCCTTTTGGCACACTTTGGAGCAGTTTTTTTGGCATCTCCTTGTATGGTTGCCATGAGAACTACACAGAGAATAAAACCATTAGCAACCTCTATAATTAAACCATAGGTTATGAGACAAATGACGAAGTAACAATTGAAGTAAATGAGTACCCCATCTTCCTTCAGACCGTTGATTTGAACGCGTATTTCCTTCATGTTTGTTAACTTCTTGTATTCTTTAAGTCTTTTCTCCCATGTCTTAAACAATGGAAATTGAAGATCCTTCTGCCAACTAGGATCAGGCTTAGGACACCTCCCAATAGCCATCCTAGAGTAGGCC
Source organism: Litsea cubeba (assembly GCA_012931725.1). Lineage (NCBI taxonomy): Eukaryota > Viridiplantae > Streptophyta > Magnoliopsida > Laurales > Lauraceae > Litsea > Litsea cubeba. The sequence continues at coordinate 23,255,559 of CM022951.1, read as the reverse complement.
CATATCTACAAGTAAGAAACAACAGAGACACCAAAAAAGTCATGTAAAATTGCAAATGAGTAATGAACATAGAAGTATGTTGACCAGATTAAAAAAGAATAACCTGTATCAGCTGTAGAGGGCCTGTTAGGGTCTTGAGCAGGGTAAGTTTACCACTTTCTTTTTTCTCCTCAACTTCCCCTCCCTCTTCACTCTCCTCTTCACCTCTTAATAGCCTAGTAGCCCTTGAAAGCATTCTGTACAAACTTGCAAGGCAAGCTGGACCCCATGCATAGGGCTTGAACTCCCTAAAGAGCTCTAACTGCCACGCTGGTCCCCTTGCACCAGAAGAGTTTGCAAAGATCTGTCCAGACACCAGGAAAAATAGATATGCTCTGGTCTTGCATATATCACTCCTCTGCTTGGAGGGCTTGAAATTCTTCTCCAACCATTTGAATTTTATTGTTAGTCCGATCGTGTCTTTTCCCGGACATGGGGCAAGGCCTAGTAACTCTTTACAAACTTCCGGGACGAATGCATTATTGAAGGTTCTTCCCGTTACCGGTTCACCATTAATAGGGAGTCCATAGATATAAGCAACGTCCTCCAAAGTGATTGTTGCCTCACCCGTTGGTAGGTGAAACGTATTAGTCTCGGGCCTCCATCTTTCAACTAACCCGGATATTAGGGCATGGTCTATCCTCATATAGTCTATCTCTGACAAATATGATAGACCAGCATCCCTCACATGCTCCTTCTGTTTTTCTGTCAATACCCATATCTCCTTGTCAGGGTTGGTATTGATGCACCTGTAACATCCAGGTTCAGCCCCATTTAATATTGCCTTTGAAACATGTTGATCTTGATCATACAATAACTCCCCCTCATCATCAGAAGACACGTCTTTCGCCATCTGTTCAGTTCAAAGGCATGTAATAGTGAGCATATACAGGTATGAGTTGAGGAGAGGATAAAATCAGCCACATTCATAAACGGAAATATACTAAAGAGTTATTGTATGATTATTAGAAAAATAAGACGGCAATTAGTAGTATAATTCTACTCAACATAAACTCATAAAATATAATTAGTATTTTCCACAAATCAGGAGCAATCAACATTTACCGAATTAATCAAAATGCTCTCATACTGCTTATGATTGTTCTTGTTAGCAACCTGTTACACTTCGGCTTTCCCCTTGTATCGTTTTTTTTTTTTTTTTTTTTTTTTTTTCGTTGTAGAATTAACAATGTTTTTATTGCAAAAATGAACTGTACAAAGAGACAGTCCATCACTGTCCATCAAGGGTTAGAAACATTGGGTTGACCTGAAACTTCATATTTGGAGATTTCCATCCACCACTGTCCCATGATCTGCAGGGTCCGGTTGGGGCCAAGCAGCTGGTATGCATAGTAAGCCATGCACTCCGGATGCATGAGCATTTCCTCTGTATAAACCAATAGGCAATGATGCTATCATATTAATGAGCATGTCTGTGGTGAAATAGATTCAACACTGTGGTTCCCTCCCCCAACCACCCATGAATAGAGTAATTCTAAAACAGAGATCTTATAGATAGTGTTATGGGCATTTTTGCTTATCATTGTTATCATCAAGTCCCACAATGTTCTTAACTGGTTTCTTCTTAAGTGGTTTCTTAATCTTATTAAATTGCCCTAAGATCTAAACTTATCTTCTACCACCATCTCATCTCATCTAGGTCTATATAGTGAGGGCAAATGATTCAAAGTAGTGGATGGTGTAAATTGGATTTTGTTGATGAAGAATCAATACAGGTACTTGGCCTCTGTTAGATACTCTGTTACTACATATCAATTATTGTTATATTTAGTTTTGTCTTTTGTGTGCAGGTATCTGTGCCAAACATGTCCATAAAATGTCAAACGATATGGCACTCAAAGCCATGATTTGAACATGTAAACCCACCTTTTCACTGTTCCAATTAAGAATTCCACATTAATCATTTAACTAATCAAAGGCTTTTTTCTCTCTTCTATGGTCATAAGGAATGAGAGTGGTGTGACTCCTTATTGGTGGCCAACCATTTTAATTAATTCATCTAGATAAAAAAGAAACTTACTAGGTAGTTACAAGTAGACTATACATAAACTGGATTATCCTATCAATTGTTTCTCAAGGCATGTTGAATGGCATCTTTTAGGCCTTCTAGGAGCATGTAGCCCCACCAAGCTTTCCATTTTGGATTCCTCAAACCCTGACTTGCATCCCTTTCTTTGTCGTCCCTTTCCAACATAATTGCATTATAAAACACTCAACTCCTCCCTCATGGAAGCCTTCATTTACCTATTAAAACCATTTCTCTTCCATGTTTAGTAAAAATGGTTAAGATAACTATCTTGTTTATTTACAAATCTCGTTGATGAAAATGAATCTAAAAAATAAAAAACCTCTAATTTCTTGATTAATAAAAGCCAATGTTAGGATAGAACAAATAACCTTCTCTATTGAAGGTGAAGTCAAGTCTGAGTATTGCTTCCAATACCATTTTATTTTCTTTTTTTGCACAATGAACGTAGAGGAGGTGTAAATTCCCTAACTAATGAAAATGGTAGAAGGTAGTATCTCTTTTGCGATAATCATAAGTTGAAACCTACATTGTCCCATTTCATGGAACAAATAGTGCGCGTGAGAGCAAACAATGTGAAAAAGAGAAAATGATATAACCAGAAATACATGATGGCTTACAAGAACAAAATAAATGAAGAATGGAGACTCCAAACAAACATTATGCTTGAAAAAAGAAAGGATGATGGATTATACCATACACAGCGGATCAAGAACTCGAAATACACTTAATGATATGGAAATATTGTGCGGAAACGGAGCTAAAAGGACAAACCTTCACGTGGATATGCGATATCGGATCAAGGATGATGGATGATAGAGAAGGAAGAAGTATGGAGCAGCGCCGTCGTCGTTCTGAAGAAGGAGAAGAAGTTACAAATGGTGAAAATGGGGACGGGTGGGTTAAATAGGTATAGCGATGGACGACGCTAGCGTCACTTTAATCAGAGCTTAGTGACGCTAGCGTCACTCACCCCAGATATCAAAAAAAAATACAAAAACGCACTAACGGACTTCGTTAGTGTCCACAATTTGGCTGGGACCCAGCAGGATAAATGCCTAAATTTTGGGATTTTTCCAGTAAAATCCCCTAGTTTTTAACTTTTCATCCCTAGAAAAAAATAATAATAAAACGACTAATCACCTTGGGAGATTATAAGAGGTACCTTTAATTGTAGCGTAGAGAATTTCTAAAACAGTTGTGACTTGTGACATAGCCGGCGGATGAGCAAACAAATATGAAAAGGCACTAGAGAAAAGGCAAGACAAAAGGTCTATCTAACATATTGCAAAATCCCACAGATGGCCAGAGGCGGACCCATGTGTATGTGTACGAGTGCTTCAGCCCCCACCAACCTAAAGAAAAGCCCTAAGGGCTATAAGGCCGATCTGGGCGAGCCCCCACTTACAAAAAAACCGATAGTCCCCCTTCTTCCACTTTCAAAAGAACTCTCTTGGTCTTTCTCCCTCTATCAATTCTCAACTCAAACAATCCCCACATTGACAAAAATCCTCAAATCGGTCTCTTGTCTCCGGCATCGACATCGACACACCACGGTCCCTCTTTAATGCGTGATCAGCCAATATATTTTTTGTTCTGCTGTGTTTTTTTCTTATTCTTCTCTTAGCTTATATGTGATCAGTGGCGGAATAAGAGGGGGGCTGGCAGGGGCCATGGCCCCCCCAAATTTTCAAAAATCACCCTTTTCTTTACAATATTTTTATAAATTTTTACATATGCCCCCCCCCCCCCCCCCCCCACAAAAAAAAAAAATTCAGAAAAACCCCTATATATTTTAAAATCTACATTTATTTTTTAATCGTGACCCTCTCAAAATAGTTTTCCAACATAGTGGCCCCCCCAATGAAGAATTTCTGGGTCCGCCCCTGTATGTGATGGATATGCAATTTTTTTTTTTTGTGTTGGTGGACGGTTGGGTTTGAGTTATTCGGGATATTTATTTGTTTGTCTAATCAATTGATGAGATCTATTTTAAGTACTGCTTAGAGTATTCTGTATTTTTTATTGATGGATATGATATGGTAATGTGATCGGTCATGATATGCAATTGGTGGCTTATGGTATGCTTGGATGCACGCCGGTTTGGAATGGGTTTAGCTATCCTCATAGAATAGATGCATTGCAGTGGAGCAGTGTAGAAATTAGAAATGAGATTGGGCCGTTACCCTTTTTTCCTCTAGCTGGATGTAAAACAAAAACAAAAAAAAAAGGAGGAGGAAGAAACAAAGAAAGAAAAAAGAAGAAATTTAAATTTGTATAACCACATTATCTGCAAAAAGTAGGTTTCTTAGTGCCTACCAAAAACCAAAAGGAAAGCAGTTTGGTGTTTACCACTCTAGGAATAGTACACATATTATTCTCTTTGTTGTGGATTTATAAATGAAAACAACCAAAAAATTAAGGAGTACAGAGGATTTTTTTTTTTTAACTCTTTGGATGATTACTTTTAGAATGGCGTGTGCACCTTACGGAAAAAATGTATAGCCACACCAAATATATGACAGCATGTCCTTGGACTTCTGAATCTTCCGCACTGCAAGTCCATGGGGAAACCCTTACACAAATGTGTCTTAAGTGTGATAGAATTGTTAGGGTTTTCATTTGTTGCAATTTGATTGGATGCATTCCTTTTAAGTATCTCTCATGTACTCATACTTTTTAATCTTGGAATCTTCATGTATTTTTATTTAAGTTTTCATGTTTGGCATCATGTAAGTTGAGACTTGATCTTTATGCATGATCTAATCTTTTAAATTTATTTTCAAAAAATTGATTTTTGAAATTCACGCATAAACATATTTTGTATCACATCTTGAAACTCCATTTTAATCATGTTTTGTCTCAAGTCAAGTATAGTTTTTCCATGACCAAAATCATCACCCTAAAAAAATAATTTTCAAACCAAAAATAGCCTCAGAAGTCGGATAACCGCCATTGACGTTGGTCACCTCGCGGTCACATTTCCGGAATGTACAAAAATCTCATATTGTGCATGGTGGTCACCGGGCGATCACTAGTCGGCTAGCCGCCTGCTGACTGGCTGCTGACTGACTGTTAGAAGAGTATAAAAATATGATTGTTGGAGGTCGGTTAGCCGCCTAGAGAGCCGTTGGAACCTTTTTAACTATAAGTTTAAGACATTCCTTGGGACTTGAGTCAACACTTTGGAGACTTTTAAGGGCCAAAGAAGGTGGGGCATCTGTAAGACCCCGACCCCCAATTCTTGGGTTTAATGTTATTTTAATTGTGGTTTTGCTTTTTGTGTAAGATTAGTAGTGGGTTTGACTTGGTTTTGAATTTGATAGATTTTTCTTAACTCTGGAGATTTTAAGGACCGTTGACTTTGGTTTGACCCGGTCTTTGTGAAATGTATTTTTGTGATAAATTGTTCTTGATTTCTAAAAACTCTAAATCTTATTCCTTTTGACTCATTTTATCGATCTTAACAACTTTCATGTTTTATCCGTTTGGATTTGAGACTCAGAAATCGCGTTTTTTGAGAAAATTGGAAAAAATGACATTTTACACTAAATCTGTACCTGAATTTCAAAAATCTCAGAAATTGGGGAAAATATACTTTTTGGAAACTAGATATTTTGATGATCGTTTTATCCTTCTTCGTCGATCTCGTCCGGAGCCCACAAGACCATATTTTGGCCATTTTAAGTTTCAGCAGTAATGTGCCCCATTCTCAAGTTACTTAAGTCATCCCCTTCTTCTCTCTCTTCCATTATTCATTTTCCTGCAACCATCTTGACCTAGAGCTGGGAGGAGAAAACCCATTTTCCCTCATCTTCTTCCTCTTGATTGATCTATCTAGAGAGCTCCGTTTTCAAATCTAAGACAACCATTCTCTTCCTCTCATCTCAAGCTTCAGCTGGGCGTTTTTGTGGACAAATCCCTGCAACTTTTCATCTCTTTCTAGCGGTCTTCTTCTTGTTTGGCTAGCTACAAGTAAGATCTTGAACTCATCTCTTTTATGAAGTTTATTTAGCTCATAAAGAGCTTGTTTTTCATACTTTCAAACTCATTTTCGAAATGGGGATTTGTGTTGACCAAAAATGTGATTTTTGTGTGCTCTTTTTGGGGCTTTTTGTGTAGATTTTGTGGCTCTTCTCTTGGGTTGGATTTGTGAGAGTTTTGATTAGCTTTTGGCCAAGGCAAGTAATCATTTTGGGTTTTTATGTTATATGTGTGATTTAGGACATATTACTTTTAGAAAAGGTTGTCCTCATTACTAAGTTTTTCCATTCCATATTATGTTTGAATCTTTCTTAGTTTGCTCAAGTTATATTTTCCAAGCATGTTTACTAATCATCTTCTAATTTTGAAGTTTTGTCTTGATTGGAAGCTTGTGCTTTGTTTAATGTTAGAAGATGCTTAATATCATGGTTTGATAGTAAATGATTTGATGATTTAAAGGTTTAAATTGTTTTATGGATGGTTTTAAATGTTGAATTTTATCCCTTGGAAAGCATGGTGGCTTAGGGAGTGCAGGTGATACAGAAATGAAAATGAAGAAGGGAAGAAAAATGTTGAAATCTAATTTGAAATGCACTTTTCGTGCACTGGCGGTCAGCTGGTGGTTAGCCGAAATCTCCATTTCGGCTAGCCGCGGACTAACCGCATTATGACGGTTCCTTTTCCAGAGAGTTGTAATTGCGCCTGGGCTTTTCGGTCAGCTAGCGGCTAACCGCAATCTGAATTTCGGCTAGCCGCCAACCAACCGCGCCCAATTTCGGTCACTTTTCTCGAGAGCTGCTATTTCCTGTTTTGGTCCAACGGTCAGCTGGCGGCTGGCCGCAATACTCAATTCGGCTAGCCGACAGCTGACCGAGGGCTGACCGAGGCTTGCAAAAAGCACCATTTTTGATGGATTTCTTCTGAAATGAAAACTAGACTAAGCCATAGACTTTTACTTGACATTGTGCACTTGAAATTCTAAAATGTACCTTAACTTTGGAGGCACCAAATCTTGTAAAATTCCGACATTAGGATTTCAATTCCACAAAGGTCAATGAATAGTCTTAGCCTAAGCTTGATTGACTTCGCGTTTGAACTTCCGTTTTGATGCTATGTGCATCATCGTGTACCCTTTTGAATTTCAAGTACAAGCTCGTTTAAGAAATTATTCAAGAAAAATAGTCATTCTCTCGTTTTGAAATTTCAAGTACAAGTTTGTCTGAAGATTTGTTTTTAAGAATAAACAAGGAGACTACTTTCGTGTTTTTGACATGTTACTAGTTCATGCTATCGTGTCTTGTCTTGCTTATATCGTCCACCTTGTGCGTGGTCGATGAGGGAAATATAAGAACTTGGTCCGGACGGCACCCTTAACCATGGGGCGAAGCGTGTCAACCACGGGCTTCAAACGGCGAGTCTCTACTAGCTTGACAAGTAGTTTCCCCTTTTCGTGTGATTTATCTCGCAAGTATATTTTTGTCTCGTGCATTCATGGACTTAAGTAAATACTACTGAGCTTGGACTACCCCTTCAGCCTGATCTACTGTCCGGGGGTCCTTGAACTTGTGGACTGTCTGAAGACTAGTCGTGTATTTTATACACATCGTGCGTGTTCCGGTTCCGCGGCCGGCCTCCCCGTCTACCTTGTGTGGCATGGGATCGTGTTTTACGTGTCATGCCTATCATGCGTGCTTGCTCTCATCATCATGAATGAGGAGAAAGGATGGGCTCTTTGTGGATTACTATTCATGATATTATATGTATTCATGTTAGTTTTGTTTCGTATATCATTCGTGAAAATCTTGTTTTCTTGGTAAGCATCTTGTTCATGCATTGTTTTAAACCTTGTAAATATGTTTCGAGTTCAGTAAAATGTTTTAATTATTGTTTCTCTTAAGCTTTGGTTTTTGCTTATGCTCTTGCCTAAATTGATCACCTGCCAGACCGTCGTGTCTGATATTCTATACTTTGGTGCTCTAGGTAGCAGGTCCTCGTCTTGAGATAGTTCGTGTGCAGTTGGCTTTTGAGCCATGAGTTTTGCAGCTTGTTGTGTCAGCGATGTCATGTTGACGTCATGCTTGACTCCGGAGTTACGTTACACACTTGGGTAGTATTTGTTCTTAGCTTGATATTCTGTACGACTTTTGTTAGCCTTTTTCTTGGGAATGTAACTAATGCACTTGTTATTTTATAACTTGAATATGCTTGGGTAATGATCAGCTTGTTACCGTCAGCTATGTATATTCTGATATTATGATTTGCTCTAGTCTGAGTTTGAATGTTGCTATGATAGCTTTATGCTGATAGGTTGAGTACGATGCGGAATCCGATGGCCACGAACTCCGAGCCGCAATGCCTTGTAAGCTTCCGCGAAATGTTTTGATGTGTTTGGGAATTTTACTTTCCTCACACACGCGGATCCTGCGGAGAAATACAAATTTTTAATTAAACCCAAAATCACGCTCCCCGAGATAGGATCACTGCAGGATCCCGATTTTGGGGCGTGACAGCATCCATGCTTGGCTAGAGGAAGGCTAGGAGGGGAAATCTATGATTTCAACATTTGATTCTTTAAATGGGCTTACTCCATTTATCTCAAAATTAATTCATGTTTGTCTTTAAAACTTTGTTTTCATTAAATGCCATGATTAAGTGTTCACTTAACTTGTTCAAATGTTGGTTTCTTGACATGATTTTAAACATGATTAATGATTTGACTTCAACATTTGAATAGATTTATACATATTATTAAATTTGTTTTTTGAACCAAACATGCTAGAACTAGGTTGAGTTTTCTAAAATTAATTTGTTCATCATTTGAAAACATATGTGCATCATTTAAACTCTTTATCTTTCATTTATGGTTTTCACCTTTGCATCATTTATGATCATTCAATTTCAAAAAGAGATAGAGGGCCTCAAGCATATGCATCGTTTATAGATCTTTGCATTTATCATGCATATGTCGTAGATTGAGCTTTCACTTTTAATATCAGCATATGTCAAGGCATCAATATGTACTCAATTGCATCTCTCTTAGTGCATTCTTAGGCATTGAATTGAGAGATAAAAACATCCTGTTGTAAAGGTTATTGCTCGGCCTTAAAAAAGCATGAGTGGTTGTAAAGGTTAATGCTAAGCATTTTTAAAGCATATGTGGTTGTAAGGTTAGAGGTGAGCCTAAACCTTAAGTTGAAATATATAGTGAAAAATCCAGTAGGGAAACCATGAGTGGATGTAGGCATGCTTAGTCGAACCACTATAAATTTGGTTGTTATGTTGGTTGATCTTTTACTGTGTGGATGATGCTCATATGCTTAGTTTATTAATGTTTCTTGTTAATGCCAATGTTGAATGATTACATAGTTTCTTTACTTGTTCATGATGACTTAGAAACTTCACTTGTAGTTCAAGTTAATTAATTTCCAATGCATAATTGGCATTAAAAAATTAAAGCTGGTACAAGTTTTTGAGATCACCCTATTTACCCCCATCTAGGGTTCGGATCTTGGACTTTCAATTGGTATCAGAGCCTACGTGCTCTTTATTAGGTGTTACAACCTAGAGTTAGAATCCTAAAGTGTGTTTTATTTAATAACCAATATGCAAGCTCAATTAGGAGAAGGCCATTCCACCAATAGACCACCCCTTTTCAATGGAACACATTATCGTTATTGGAAGATTAGAATGCAAGTGCTCTTGGAATCTCAAAGTCTTGATGTTTGGAGTATTATAGAAGAAGGCTATCATCCACCTACTGTTACTGAGCAAGATCCAGAGGGGTATGTTATATCCATAAAAGCAAAGCCCAAGAGAAAATGGACCTGAGGTGAGAAAGATAGGGCTAATCTGATTGCTAAGGCAAAGAATGCCTTATTTTGTGCCTTATCCCAAGAAGAGTTCAATAGGGTAGTGAATTGTACTACGGCTAAGGGAGTTTGGGACACCTTAGAGACCACATATGAAAGGACTGATCAAGTGAAATTTGCTAAAATTCAGATGTAGACATCCAAGTTTGAAGATATTAAAATGCTTGAGGAAGAAACCTTTGATGAATTGTACACTAAGTTCATGAAGATTGTCAACTCCCTCATAGGTTTAGGAGAGAAGATGGTTGAATCCAAGGTAGTTAGAAAAATCTTAAGATCTCTCCCGAAAAGGTTTGAACCTAAGACAGTAGCCATAGTTGAAAGCATAGAAGTTGATAAGATCAAAATTGAAGAGCTTAGAGGAAACCTCTTTACTAACGAATTAGAATTAGAAGTCTCTCGCAAAAAAAAAGGAGTAGCATTTTACTCCCAGCTTGGAAAATGAAAGTGATTGTGAGAGTGATGATGAAACTGCCTTTATTACCAAGAAGTTGAAAAGATTTTTCAATAACAATAAGAACGGTACAAATTCAGATGAAACTAAGAGTCCATAATTCCAAAGGTACCCCAAAGGATCATTTAGTAAAAAGGATGTGCAATGTTACAATTACAAGGGATTTGGACACATTGCTCAAAACTGTCCTACCCTTAGGGAGCCTGAAAAAAAAAGATATAAGAAAGGAAAGAAAGTGTTGAATATAACCTGGGATGATGATGATGAAGGTAGTGACAGTGATGAGTACCAAAATGAAGATGACAATGATAACTCCTCTAATTGGCTTCTATTTACATCAGTTGAAGAAAATGATGATCATAATACACTAATAGAAGACAAAATAGGGAAAGAGAAAGCAAAAGTTGAAAATGAAGTAGATGACATTCAACAAGCCTATGATGAACTATATGAAATTTGTGAAATCTTGCCTAAGAAAAACAAAATCCTAAAAGGTGAGTCCAAACATCTTGTTAATGATGTGAATGATTTAAAAGATGAGTTGACATTGAAAAACAATGAGATAAGATTTAGAACATAAGTTGACCGCCTTAAATGAAAATATAGCACATGCTCATAATGAAGTTCATAATTTACAATCTAAGCTAGAAATTAGTCAACTTGAAACTAAATCTCTTCAAATGAAACTCATAAAAGGCAAATTTGTTGTTGATAAATTCACATTGGGAAATGATAAATTCTATCCAATGTTGGGCATGCACAAAATCTTTGGTGATAAAACTGGTGTAGGTTTTAAGTGTTCTTGTAGTAGCAAAAGGATTAGTTCTCAACTCATTGCTAGGACTTTTCATAAACCTATAGATGAGAAATTTCCAACACCTAGATGGACGTGTCATTTTTACAATCGTAGTGGACATTTAGTTCATAGTTGCCCACATCAAATTAGATTGTTTCTCAAGAATCCCTCTAGAGTGCCTTCTAAGTTTGTTCCCCAGATCATCTCCTCTAAATCTCTTATGCCTAGTTGGATTAGAAAAGAGAAAACAGTTAAAGGGTCTCCTAATTCAATCCGCGTTGAAGGCTAAGGAAAATCCTACATGGTTTTTAGATAGTGGTTGTTCCAAGCATATGACGGGAGACCGATCTAGATTTATCTCTCTTGTGGATGACGATAGAGAAAATGTATCCTTTGGAAACAATATATAGTAAGGCTCAAATCATTGGCAAAGGATGTGTTAAAGGAAATCAAATGCCCACCTTGAATGACGTATTTCTTATGGAAGGATTGAAGCATAATCTTCTTAGCATAAGTCAATTGCATGATAAAGGAAATAAAGTAGTTTTTTTATAGCAAGTCATGCAAAATGGTGAATGATAAATTCAACCAAGTTATACTCACTGATTCAAGGATAAAGGGAAATATTTACATCATACAAGAATGTAGTGAGAACGAATCTAGGTGCTTAATAACAAAAGATCAAGAAAGTTACATATGGCACTAAAGGATGGGTCTTATAAACTACAAATTGATGAAGACATTGTCAAAGAATGAAATTGTGAAAGGAATTCCCAAGTTGAGTGATGAAAAATCTAAAATTTGTAAGGCATGTCAATTATGAAAACAGATCAGGAAGAGCTTTAAAGGATTAAAGGATATATTATATTCTTGTCCACTTAAATTAATTCATATGGACTTGATCTGGCCTCCAACCGTGCAGAGTATTGGAGGAAGAAAATATATATTGGTGATGGTAGATGATTATTCTCGTTTTGGATGGGTTGTTTTCCTTCATGCAAAATCAGATGTAGTAGATAATATCATAAGGATTTGCAACAAGATTCAGGTTGAAAGGGATTGAGAAATTCGGAAGATTAGAAGTGATCATGGAGGAGAGTTTGAAAATGAAAGATTTGCTGAATTTTGTGATAGTCATGATATTAATCGCCAATTTTCTGCTCCTGAAACACCTCGACAAAATGGAGTGGCAGAAAGGAGAAATAGAGTAATTCAAGAAATGGCTAGGACCATGCTTAATGAGAAGCATCTTGCTCATAACCTATGGACTAAAGAAGTTAACGATGCATGCTATTTCATAAATAGAGTCTATCTAACAAAGAATACCAATAAAACCCCTTATGAACTTTATTTTGAAAGGAAACCAAATTTGTGGTATTTGAAAGTATTTCGGAGTAAATGTTACATTCTGTGAGATTGAGAGCAGTTTAGAAAAATTCGGTCCTAAGTGTGATAAAGAGATATTTTTAGGATATTCTAAAAAGAGCAAAGCTTACAGAGTCTTTAATCACAGAACCTTGACTATCATGGAATCAGTACATGTTGTTATTGATGAAACTAATCAAGTTGGAAGAGCTCTATAGGACGATGATTAAGCTGAAACATTTCTTGAACAGTTGGTCCCTAAGAAAAATGAAGATGTTACTCCTACTTCAATTGTGCCATCTAGCTAGGTTAATGAATGATCACAACCTAGATAATATCATTGGATACATTAGAAGTGGGGTCATGACAAGGAGACAAGTTTAAAATTTGTGTGCTCATTATTCATTTGTCTCTCAAATCGAGCCCAAAATTTTTTCTGAGGATGAAACTAAAACGGAGTAGATTAAGGCAATGCAAGAAGAGTTGATTCAATTTAAGAATAATGATGTCTGGGATCTTGTTCCACTACCTAAAGGAGAAAATCTGATTTATACAAAATGGATTTTTAAGAACAAATTGGATGAATCAAGAAATGTTGTAAGGAACAAATCAAGACTTGTAACCAAAGGGTATGCTCAAGTAGAATGAGTTTTTTTTGAAGAAAAGTTTGCTCAAGTGGCCCATTTGGAGTCTATACGTATATTATTGGAGTATGCCAGTAGTATGGAAATCAAACAGTTTCAAATGGATGTTATAAGTGCATTCTTGAATGGTGAGATTGAGGAAGATGTGTATGTGAAACAACCAGAAGGCTTTAAAGATCCTCATCATCCAGAGTACATTTTCAAACTAAAGAAAGCACTTTATAGTTTAAAACAAGCACCGAGGGCATGGTATGAGAAGCTTACAAGTCACTTGATTGAAAATTATTTTGATTGTGGGAAAGTGGATAAGACTCTTTTTATCAAGAAGGTTGGTCAAGACATTCTTGTTGCCTAGATTCACGTTGATGATAATGCACATAAACAAGGGAATTAAGATAAAGAACATAAGCAAATGGAATACCATCAACTTAGTTTCATCTAGAAGATCCAATCAAAGGGATTGGCCACCCATTGGAGAAGACAAAGCTTTCATTTCCATTTCAAGTCTTCAATTATTACAAAGCTTTCCTCACTTTCTCTTTACAATTGCTCTCAATTACATTAATAGCTTAAGTAATGAGGATGAGGCTCTCCTTGCTTATGTTCTTTAAATGCCTAGAGCTCTCTTCCTTATATAGAAATTTATGCCTCGCTCTCTTTTGGTTTCTTTCCGATGTGGGACTTCATAAGAATGGCAATATGAACGTGATTCCCGTGTTAGAAAATAGTTCCCAGATTGATGTGTGGTTTTGACCCCCGGGATGTCCGAATTGGGAAACATATTGTATAATATGATTTGTATAACTTTTAATAAGCTTCCCAATGCTCCTAAGATCACCTCAATCGGATACCCGAGTAAAACGTTACGGTCAAAATACCAACCCAGATCTTTTATTGTTATTCTTCTTATTGGCCTAACTTTGTCATTTTTTCTTCCAATTGCCTTATCCTTACTCTCTTTAACTATTGAGTCTCAATTTTAATCTTCAAACTAATCTTCAATTAACACCTATAAAGAGAAATTAACATAATTGAGAGTATTTCCAAACATATTTTATATGAAAGCCATTGGAACTCATAAAAATGCATACAAATGGGCCATCTATAATGGAAAAGTATGAGGAAAGCATAATGCGGAGACAAATTATGATTTTTATGTTAAAAACATTGTTTTGAGTTCTTTTTATCTTTGAAAAAATATGAAATAATGCTATAAAAGTGTAACTTTTGTCAACTCATCATGCTATGGTGTGACTTTGCTACCATACTCATAGAAAATGTGACGAGAAAATGAAGGTCTTCGAGACGTAGGAAAGACTTGGTCAAAGAAGAAAAATTGTAGGGAATTAAAATATCTTTCCAACAAGGCCAAGACCAGAGACTTTATATAGGGTATTTGTTTTAGCACCAGCCTTTTAATTAGTTGCACCACACTTTGTAAGGCATCAAAATCTTCACCACACAAATATCAACCGTCACTGCCTCTATGATTGTGACTAATTGCAAGACTCCCAAGGAGAAATATTCTCGCGCGCATGTTTATTAGGTTTAGCAGGGAAGGTTGACTCGAGAAACACGTGTTGAATCATCCCAAGTTGCATGTCGGGCTCTGACCTCGTACAGTGTGTCAGCCCAAGTTGCATGTCGGTCATTGTTTTTTTATTTTCAAAGTGCACAAATATCAGTAGCAAATGTTGTCTTGGGCAGAGTTGGACGCTCGATCCACGCGCTTCTGACGATCGAGCGTCCAACTCTAGCTATTTACTTGTGTTTTAATTATTGTTTGGTATTTTGTCTTTTGGATTTTTGTTTTAGAGTAAAAGCCTGGACTAACTTTGGCTATTGACACTTTTGATTATTATTCAATTTATAAAACGAGGCTTTGCTTAATATGTATTGCAAATCTTCCACTACTAATATAAATTATGATTAATCTAATACAATGGTTTCGGAAGGAAATACAGAACAAGTACACTGAATGTATGATACAAGTTGTTCTATATACGGTATAACTCATGCAGATGCGCATACCTGTACCTAAACCATTGAATCATAATGGGAGGCATCGGGTAACCCTCTGTCAAGGCAACCTGGACAAAGTGATTATTATTAACGGACCCGATAGTGATAATAACATGCTCATGCGACGGTGGAGGCACTGACCGCAGTGGCAAAAATGTCAAGCACTGTTCAGAACTAAGAAGATGTAATATGACATTGTAACTTGAAGCAATCAAGTGACCTATGTCAGGCATTGTCATCCAGTTCTGAATCGTTGCTAGTCTATCTGATTTCCAAAAGTTCAGTGAGTTATAAATGGAACATGCTCGATCATAACCACCAAATAGATCAACATACTCTGCCCAGAATGTTATCAACTCGTCAATCAAGTTCTGACGGACGTGCATCCATTCATCCTTACCAAAACGAAGTAACCCAGCAATAGCCCGAAAGCCACAATTTCCATCAGCTCTTACATCTTTTACGAACATAATGTAGGGATACAATGTAGGTGGGAGCTAACTAAGATATACATGCTCATGGTTAACTGATCTCGATCATGAAATCCTTTGTGTAGGGAGTGGTGGAGTATTATAGAGAGATGAACAACTGTGTCTACCTGGTTATTGAGAATGAAGAAGATCGTGCTAAAAAAATCGAATGCTTTACCATGGGTAGATCTATCTATTTTCTTTTTTGAAGAGGAGCGTACTGATGAACAACTGTGTCTATTTGGTTCCTGAGAATGGTTCAAAACATGCTGAACGGACTCAAATGCAGACAGATTTCCATGAGTAGATCTATCTACTTTCTTTTTTGATGAGGGGCGTCCACGAATATATGTTTTAACTACCTGTAAGGTCCGTGACCTTATTGGGTTAGTTGGGCCCAAAACCCGGCCCGTTGACCCATTTATTATTAATTATTTTATTTAATTGTATTTTAGATATTTAAGTGGGTTTTAAATCATAAGCAAGTTTCTTTTAGCATTAGAATAGTGTCTGCGAAGTTTCGTTCGATTCCGAGTTTGTTTGATCATAGCAGGGGGTAGTTTGCAATTTAGAAAAAATTAAGTGTTTTCTAAAATATTCCAAACGTCGTGATTTTTGAGTTCATTGGAAAGGTTTTGTCGCGCTGATCATCTTTGTCTCTTGGCTCATTGCAATCCGACAATCATAAACCCTTCAAGTGGTCCATTCTTCACCGGACCCACTAAATGGGCAATTTAGTCATTTCTCCCTCTCTTCTTTTTAAACAAGGATTAGCCCTAATCCTTTTCGTTCTATCTCTACAACTGAACGAGAGTAGCAGCCCCATTTCTTCTTCTTCCTTTCTCAAGCCAGAACTCTACCCTAGAAGATCCTAATTGAAGATCCGTTCCGTTAATCTCCATCATCACGATATTCTCTTTCTTCCGGTATAGATTTGGTAAGACTTCTCTCAATCTCATATTTTCATATTATCTTTCCTTTGGTTAGATTAGGTTCGATCTTGATCTTTTCCTCTCTTTTCTTCTCCTTGACATTCTAAGTTGTGTTTGTTCGGGTTAGATCGTGGGTTTCGCGGTAGAAAGGCTTCTCCTCAAGTTATACCCAATTTCTATCTTTTGTGACATTGAGGCAAGTAGATTTGCTTATATATTGAGAATACATGTATTATTATTGCTTATTGTTAATTCATTGCTTAGATTTTTCCCTAAGTTCCAAGCTTGTCATGGTTTATTGGCTTACATATGCTAAAATTGGATAAATGGGTTGAATGGACTTTACTTGTATATGGTTTAATGAATGGAATGGAATGTGGTTTGAGAGAGAGAGGGAGAGAAAGAGAGAGCATGGAGGCTCTTCTCATGCAAGTACATGCCCTGGAAAGGCTTAAGAAGGAAGGGAATGGACCCTAGGTGAATGGGATTGGAAATACCTTAAACTAGGCCAAATTTACTTCAGTCCGAGCTCAGGCAGCAACCAGGCACGCTCTAGTGGGCTTAACCCTCCCTATAGCGAGATTTGCTACTGACTGCATTCTGTAGACAGCAACGTCCACTTCGAACGAGCATAACTTTTGATTCGTTCGTCAGAATTTGGAGTTCTATATACCATTGGAAAGCCCTTGAGACGTAGAATTCAATGGCTCTGGTGTCATCACGATCGGAGGTCAGAAAGTAATGTAAATACTTGGAATATCGATCCATCTCATGTTTTATTGGAAATGAGACCGGTAACCTAGGTTTGGGCCTTAGATGTTGGAAACCATGAATTTACTCTCACTTGACCATTAATGGGGATTGGAATCGAAGCACGTGGCTTGGTGTTCTTTGATGGATTGTCTAGGTATTCGTGTATTACGCATGGTGTAACCGAATGCATATGAAGTTGAATTAAACGATGCTCAACATGATTGTACACCAAGGGATTTCCCTAAGAGTATCGTTGATCCAATTTCCACATGTACTCTATTAAAACACGTGGGGTACAGGGATGACACCACTTGCCTAGGATTGGATTGTAATTCTTCCTTGACTTGTGACTTGTATTCATTGTTTATATTCCTTGAACACTCTCTTGACATAAAATACTTAACTAATTATGAAACATAAATTCTTATAGAATTTAGGACTTAGACCTGACTTAGAGTGTACTTAGGAACCTGTGTCATGTATTGATAAACATGACTGGCTAGCAATGAAAGGGGATTATCACGTGGTTTGCTTGTCTTGTATTATCTTGGATGAGATAATCTTTATGATCTTGTCTTGTACATGGAACTAGCCAGACTTACTTGTCTTGTTTGTCCTTGTGTCAGAACCACTCTATTATTGTTTGCATATCATGGCCATCTGCAGTTTGGGGTTTTAATGACGAAGCAGTTACTCGGTTGTCGGGGTGGGCAGTCGGTATAGGACGGGGTCAATGGCATTGAATAACTGTGAGCGGGCTAGGACCATGCTGCTATTCCCAGGACCGGGAGCTAGGACCCTACTGGAGCTGGACTTCGGTATCAGTAGTCCTGTATGGACTGTAACTGGTACCCCGGGAGGTGGCTTTGGACATCCTCGGAGTCTTTCTCTTGTTCTTGTATTGCATTAAATGGATAGTGGTTATTGCTAGATGATTGCTAGGATTCCTGTTATTGATTTTATCGATTAATATTCTCGCCTTATGCCTAGTTTCGCTTTCCTTGTACTCACATGTTATTACTTGTCATTACTCTATACTTGATGCATGTCATGTTTATTGTGCTTTGCTTATATATTGCTCAACATGTCGTTGACTCTGTTCCTTGGTGTGCAGACACATCAAGTGACTACTTCTATTAAGAGGAGTAGGTCGGTGAGGAGATCGTAGAGGATCTCCAACCAGCAGAGGAGGCACGAGAGTGGCGTGCCGATGACGTAGAGTAGCGTCATCACATCCGGCACGAGAGAGATTCACATGGGGATATTGATAGATTTATTCATTCTCTTTATCTCTCGTTGAATCTTTAACTTTATTGACTTCGGTTTCTTTATTGGCCTTGTTTATTCGGTTGGCCAATGTAATAACTAACTCTTTGATTAGTTTTGTTTATATTCTTTCATGCAACTTTAATTTAATGAAGTTATTATTCATTGACTGATATTTCATATGTCTAAATTGTATGAATTCCACAATTCATTAATGTCTTGAGGCTTGAAATACAGTATCCTCACAGCGGACTTACGATCTTTGGGACTAAAGGATAAAATTTTTAATTAGTCCTAAATTTCACTCTCCGGATCCGGTTTATTCTTTAATCGGGTTCGAGGGACGTGACACAACCGGTTGAAGAAGTGTAGTTATTGATGGATTAATTATCTTCATTAACTTCCTTAGTAGACTGACTTTACAAGGCCTTGACTGATGCTGAAATTGTTCTGCGAATATTTGTAGATCGACACTATAATCGATATCATCGTCTCCATTAGAAACACATGGCAATAAGTCAAGTTTCTTCCAAAAAATTTATCAATGCAACCAAGTGGTATGGGACGACCTTCATTTGTGTATATTGCAAGCTCGTGCGCACATGGCAGTCCATTACTCGTACGAAGTTTACATCTGCAATAATAGACGTCTTCTCCGACAACTTTAGACCACTCAAACTCCAACCAAATCAAATTAAATGCGTCAATTGAAACAAAACCCCGTAATTCTCGAAATTGCTCCGTTTTGAATCGATGTTGGACAATATTTTTACTTTTTTTCAAACTAGCTTTTATTGATGTGAACTGACCTTGGATGAGCTGATGATAGATGACACTGGGACTCCAGGTCCGACTGTGATGTGCCTAAGTATCGTTTCAACTTAGAATGCTGACTCTCGGCTCTGTTAGTAGTCATATTTTTGAAATACATATACGTATCCCTCCAGGTAGATATGAACATCTCCTTATATGGCATCAACCATATATCTTTAATATAATTCACGACCTTGGAATAGCATTCTAAATTTACCTCAAAAGCAGATAAATTGTACAGATACGCATTCTCGGTTTCTTATTCCAGTAACGTGTGCTACATGGAGTAGAATGCATCCCAGGATTGTTTGTCTTGAAATAATTTTTTATAGTTGGCTATAACAGCTCTGTCGATGTGCCATGTACACAGCAGTTTCATCGCCTCAAGAAACACTTGGGCACACAACCTCATCAACACCAAATCTCTATCGGTGACAATAACTCTTGGAATAGTGCATTCATCCATTGTTGATCGCAAACAATTTAGTGTCCAAGTATAATTGTCCCCCTTTTCTGATTACAGAAATACAAATGCAACTTATGATGTCATCTTCGTTGAAGTCACACTGATAATCTCAAATAGAAGCATCCTGAATTTATTAGTTTTTTAGGTAGCATCCATCAGTAACACATGCAGGAATGCACGCAATAGTTCAAACGAGCCTGGATGTGCAAAGAATAATTCTTCAAGCTCATTAGTCTGAGCATTGCTTCGATCAAAGAAAACGTACTCGTACTGGTGTAGCAATGACATGAGTTATTGCATTTGGGATTTTCCAGCTTTCCTTGCAATCTGAAACTTCTGACGTGCATTGTATATAGTGTTAATAGTGGACATGTTGTTCAAACGTTGCTTAACCAAATCCTTAGACAAATCCATCAATATATCATTTTCAGTAGCAAAAAGCCTACCCACGTATGCATGACCCTCCATATATAATGCCCCGAAATGGTTATGCGTTCCACATACCACACTTACCGTCCAATCATCATCTGTGTTCAATTTCAACCCTTTCACTCTGAATGGACGTTCTATTTTTCTTGTGCCAGTAAACCGTGTTGAGATTTATTTATACTTTTGTAGGTGCCACCATGTTCACATTGTAACAATAATTTGGGTCTCCTCCCAAATCCACCAATCTCTGACCTTCTCATAACAATAACAAATCTCAAATTGCGTCCAGTATTTTAAACTCATTCAATTAACGATTGGCGTGAATTGAATACCTGAGAATAATAATTTAGATATGAATTAACAAAATATAACATATATGAATTAACAAATTATAACATATATGAATTTAGTTACGTAGCATACCATGTTGGTGGAAAATTCATTCGTAACATCAACTTCAATATTCTCTTCACTCGCATCTAGAATTCCTCTTCTTGTTTTATTTCATCTAAGATAATATCAGAATCACTTGACAATCTTAGATCTTCACCCCAAAGTTTCCAATGACCCATATTAATGCGGAATCTACAATTGACAAAGTAGTTTCCGAGAAGTGCAAGCCACTAAATTCCTCTGGTACTCTTCAATATGATAGATCTCCACCCTCATACGCATGTGTATAGTTAGCTTTATACACATTATCTCATACACATTACATGGTCCCCTCATGAAGATATGACACGTTCCTTACTCAAGGTTTATTTCTACATGGTCCCCTCATGAAGATATGACACATTTCTTACTCAAGGTTTATTTCTACATGGTCCCCTCATGAAGATATGACACATTTCTTACTCAAGGTTTATTTCTACATGGTCCCCTCTCATGTCATCTTCTATTGACACGTCGGCGCTTGGGATGGTTAGTGGTGGCCCACCAATCTGAGCAAAAACGAGGCACCTCTCACATGCAGTGGTTGTCAATCATCAAATTATTTTTGTACTGTTTTTGTAGTGGCCCACAAATCTATATTCGACAGAATGTGACAAAGTAGCGTGTGACTTTAGATCAGTTTTAGAAAATGTGACAAAGTCGCATGTTTAGATGGTTTTTGTGTTTCAAAGTTTGCCAGCCCAGCCAACCAATTACCTGACAAGTTGCTGACAAGTGGGTGGCACAATTAAAAATTATGGTGCGAAAATGAGCACCGCTTTTGATATTGTTTAAAAGAAATCAAAATTTTCAGAGAAATTAGAATTCTAAGAATATTTCTCTAGACATTACTCTTAATTATTACAAAGCTTTCCTCACTTTCCTTATATAATACTCTCAATTACATGATTAGCTTAAGTATAGAGGATGAGGTTCCCCTTGCTTATCTTTTTTTTTTTAAATGCTTAGAGCTTCCTTCCTTAAATAGAAACATTTTTCTTGCTCTCTTTTGGTTTCTTTTCGACGTGTGATTTGATAAGAATAGCAATGAAAGGCTAAGGTACGTTAGTGAGGGAACAATGGCTTGAGTTAGTGTTGGAAATGGGTTATGAACAAGTGGATTGGGTTGTTTGGTTTAGACTATGTGTGGGCTGAAAAGGGCTTGATATGAGGGCTCTAAATGGGATAGAAATGTGGGTGGGGAATGGGCTAAATAGTCATGAAGGTGATACCCGTGTTAGAAAATAGTTCCAATATTGAGGCACTATTTTGACCCCAAAAACGTTAAAAATGGGATATAAATTGTAAAGTATGATTTTTAGGTCTTTGGAGAAGCTTTCCAATGCTCCTTAGATCACCTCAATCAGATTTTCGAGTACAAAGTTATGGTTAAAATATGAACTCGATTTTTTTTATATGTTGGCCTAATTTTGTCATTTCTTCATCCAATTGCCTTCCAAACTTATCCTTAATCTCTTTAATTCTCCAATCTCAATTTTAATCTTCAATTACCACCTACAAAGAGAACTTAACATAATTTAGAGTATTTCCGAACATATTTTGTATAAAAGCCATTGGAACGCATATAAATGCATACAAAAGGACCATGTATAATGGAAAAATATGAGAAAAGCAATGATAGAGAGGGAAATTATGATTTTATGCTAAAAATAGTATTTTGAGTTTTTCTATCTTTGAAAACTCTTAACAATAATTTATAATAGTGTAACTTTTGTCGACTTTTCATGCAACAAATTATTTTTGTCTACCACTTTCGATGTGGGAGAATTCGCTCACTTTTTTAACACCCCGGCCCAGTTAATCGTGATTAGTCTTAATTAATTATGTTGCAAGATCATTAAGTAGATATAAGTGTTTTACAATTAGGTTTGAGCATTAGAACAACTTTTGTTTAGCCTTGGGAAGTTTTGAGTGCAACTGAACCTAGTTTGAGGACTTTAAGGTACCCCGTAGCAACATTGGGAAAGCTTGGTGGGTTAATTAAATCTTTTTAGTAATTGTGATCTTTGGCTCATTAAATCGAGCACACTGTCTTAAATAGCTTTTGTAGTTGACTCGCAGTCATTCGGTGCCTCATAACCCTTGAAAATCCCAAGTTTCTCATTAATTGGACTTTATGATCAAAAAAATTGGCTTTTTTGAGGACTCAGAAAAGGTGAGAAACTAGGGCTCGTTGGAAATAGAAATTGATTTCTGACATTTTTCATGTTTTGAGTTTTTCAATCCAAGGTGTGGAAATCCCCTAAATCCCATTTCAAACTCTACTTAAAAGTGGACCCCACTTCCCCTGCTTTATAAATATCCCACCTTCCCTTATCTCTTTCCCCTCACTCTCATTCTCTCCATCGATTAAGAAAAGCCCCACGCACTATAGAAGTTCTTCTCTTTCTCTTTCTCTTCGATTTTGCTTGCTTGGATCAGGCCGGTGAGCCACTCAATCAACGAGTAAACTCCGAGAAATAATTCATCATCATCTCCTCTATCTCTATGACCCATTTTCTTTTTATAGAAATTCACTGTGGGCAGCCCCAAAACCTATTCTCGTTTCGATTTACAGACCTCCATCAGTTAAGGAATCCTTCCGTCTCTCTCTCTCTTTTTTTTTACACCCTTGGGGCATGCTAAATCCAAACATGTAAGTGGTTTCATCAAGTCTTTTTTTGGTTTGCTATTTTGCGTAACTTATGAGTGTATTTTTTGGGATTTTTTATTTAGGAGTTACCATCCCATTCGAGCAATGTTAGAAGTTGATTTGGATTTTTGAAACCTAAGACAAGTGTTTAATTTGAGAATTATACATGCATGCTCAGTTTTATGGAATTTCTAATTCTAATCTTGTGTTTGTTAATGTGTTTTGTGCTTGTTCTTTCTCTTATTTTCCTTTGTAATTAATCTTACTTCTAATCCTATTTTTAAGGAATGTTTTGACACCTTTTATATAGCCAAATGATACGAAGAACAGAACTAAAAAATCCCAGGCTAAACACCTGTGTCGGAAGTATTTCTTCAGTAAATTTTGCATTGGCCATACCACCTGATTCTTTTTTCTCTATTTTATTAACTCCATCAACTATACCTCATGACTCTTCTTTCTTTGTTTTATTAATCACATCAATCATACTGTCTGATGAGTGGTCATAGCTTTTGGCTTACCCTATTCACCCCTCGCCCTCTAGGATTCAAATCCTAGACTTTCAGTTAGGGGTTTCAAAGACCCCTAACTAGGCTCAACGGTGGTTCCCCACAGTTCTGGGGATGCCCACCAGCGGTTCTGGGATGGTTGAATAAAGATTGCCAAGCAATCTTGGAGAAAAACCGCTAGTTTAAGTGAGGTTTGGTCACAAATGGGTCACCTAGAAAACATCTAAACATCCCAAAATGGGTCCCGAATGTTAGGGATTTTGTCCTCAAATAAAGGGTGAGGAGTGGTCCAAAAATAGGGCCCATCGGCTGTGGAAAAACCCCCGTCGGCTGTGAAATAGAATCTCACCGACGGCTCAAACAGCGTTCACCGGCTAATCTAATTTTTGTTCTACAGTCGACCGTACGGTCGACTATAGAACGAATATTTATGCCGGTTGTGAAGTGTAGGAAACCTGCTGGGATGTCTATTTGGCCGGCTATGGTGAACTATATGGCCTGTTTTAAGCCCAAAACTTGGGGCTTTTGATTCTTTTTTTTATTCTTGCACTTCAAGAACTTCCAAAATCACAATTTTGGCTATAAATTTACAACTAAAACATACTTATAATCATGCATATCACCTCATTCAAGCCATTGAGATAAAATCACAAGAATCAAATTGAACAACCATAGCATGCTATAAAATTTAAATTGAAGATTGCCTTGGCCTAAGATCACTTCTCAAATTCTCCAAAACATTGCAAGAAGCTCTCCTCAAGACAACCCCAAAATATAATGAATTAACGTTAGTCGTGGTAATTAAGAATCAAGATCTTACAAAGAGTGTTTTGGGTGTAAGGATTTATTTTCGGTACCACTTTCGAAGTGGGAGAATACTTTCACTTTTAAATGGTGTTTTTACACATCAAATTCCACTATCAATTACTAATTCCAGTTACAAAAGTATATTAATGATTATGAGCTTAACAAGATACTAAAATAAGGTGGAATTTCATGGAATCGTTAAATACACTATGAGGGTATTTCGAAAATTTTAGAAAAACACCAAATTAGGGTAGATAAAATTATTCTGATAAACCATTGTGTTTGACTCGTGGTCATTCGATGCCCAGAAACCCTTCGTTGCGCAATATTGTTCTTAAGTCAGCACATAGTTGTTATTTCCTCAAAAGTTGAGTTTCACTAGGAGCTTCGTAAAATGTCGTTCTTTGGATCATTAGAAAGATGAAATGTTTTTGAGAGACTTTGGTTCTTGCCCGTATCCATATGACACCAAGAAGGCCATCCTTTAGTCAAATTGCTTTTCACTCAGAAATGATAAACCTCTAATTACCCAAACTTCACCTTCATAAAAGCAAGCTCAATGCTAGTCATTTCTCTCTCTTTTCTAATTTTCTTTTCTACTTTACTCTTTCTCATTGCCTCCTTTAATTCCTTGGATCACATCTTAAGTTCTAGACTTTCAATTTCATCGCCGATTGCACCAAACAACTTGTGAACTTTCCCTCTCTCTACCAATAGTTTTTATTCTCAATTTCATATGTGGGACGCACTCCTTTCAGCAATCACAACCCCATTAGAGTAGTTAGAGTTGAGATTTTCCTACCATCTCTTAGATACTAGTTAAGGTGAGTAATTTAGTTGTGGACCTTGAGTTTCGTCCTTTTCCTTATTTGGTTTTTGCGTTTTTGGTATCATTTGAGTCGTTTTCATATTGGATTAAGAGAAATCTAAGGGATTCAGTAGTGAAATTAGAGTGGTAGAGACCAAGGCAGGTGCTCATTCCCCATAACTTTCGTGTTCACTCCGTACCCATTCGAAGCTTCGAAAATCAGTTTTTCTAGCCCTGTGGGAAAAATCAGTCTTTTCACATTGAATCTAGACCCAAATTTCGAGATCTCAGAACCATGCCAAATATACACTTTTTGAAAACTAGATTTTATGAGAAACATTTTCTCTTCTTCGTCGATCACATCCGGGGCTCAAAAATTGATGTTTTACCCTTGACAAGTTTAAAGTGTGGTGGGGCCCACACCCACCCATTATAAAAGTACCACCCTTCTCTCTTTCTCCCTCATTCGTTGCAGCCGAAAGGAGGGCTCTGCAACTGAACCCTCCCTCCTATTCCTTTCTCCTTGTTTTCTCCTTGTTTTCTTCTCCCATTCATGGAGAGATTCTTGCCAAATGGAGATAAAAGCTCACCATTTCCTTCTCCTCATCTCAAGCTCTCTTTGGACTTCATTCTTGTGCATATCCCAGCTGGGCAGCCTCTTCTCCAAGATTTTTCTTGTTGAGTGATGGTCTTTGAGGTAAGAGCTTCCTTCCCATCTTTTATTTTGTGTAATGGCGTCCCTTAGGTTCCATTTCCTTAGCTTGTGTGCCCCATTCCTTGTCTTTCTTGATTTGCCATTTTTAGGGTTCTAAATGGGTTTGTTTTTGGGAGTTTTTGGATATGCTTGTAGGTGTTGCTTGAGAGTATTTTGGGGAGCTTGATTAGCTAATTGGAACCCAAGGCAAGTGGATGAATGGATGGTTTCAAGTGTTAGCATGTTTTATGAGAAAAATATGGACTTTCATTACTTGTACTTAATGATTTAATACTTGCTTCTAATCATGCTTTTCACTATGATTTTCTATTGCTTTTGAAAGGATTATTTTTGAATGCTAACATGTTTATGGGAAAATCTTGATTTACATTAATTGTTTTTGGTGATCTCATATGTGTTTTCATCTACATTCTTGATATGGTTTCTATTGCTTTTAAAAAATGCATATTGATGAGCCTCTTTCTCTCTTGTATAATCTTTAGGAAATGTATGAATCCATGTTGTTATAGCTTACCTTATGTGTACAAATGGATATCCATATGTAATGGATTTCTTGTGATTGAATATGGATGGAAAGGAGGTGATTTAACCCATTTTGTGGATGATCTTGATGTGGATTTAATGGGGTTTAAATGAGGTTTTGAGACCCTCAAATACGTGTAAAAAGGTTGCTTCAAAATGTATGAAAAGAAAACAAGAAAAAGAGCCCAAACTGCATTTATGGACATTTCGCTCGAGCGACCTTGACACATCGCTCGAGCGAACCCCTCACAGAGACCCGTTGGCTCGAGCCACCCTTCAGGTCGCTCGAGCCAACCTAACCTGGGAAGGTCCGCTCGAGCAAACCCCTCCCAGATAGCTCTTAGGAAGTTCGTTCGAGCCAACTGCCCATCAGGCCTGGGTTGATGCACGAAAACTTGAAATATTATTCTAAGGCTTGGGGAGGTATTGTTTGGAGCCCCAATGCAATGGAGAGACCTAAGGAATGTTGTATGGAGCCCGGTTGAGGAAGAAATCCCATCACAGAGATTCATTAAGGGTTTTTGGGCTTGTCAATGTGCATAGGGATCCAGAACGTCCTTAATTCTCACGGAGTACCAAATTTATGTTAAATCTGACATACGGGACCCTATTCATAGTGGTTTGAGTCTTAGACCCTCAACGCTTGGCCCGAAAATTTATAGAAAATCCATGATACTTGATTTTTACCCAAATTTTTACTTGTGCACTACAAACTTTATGTTACATGACTAGTCATGCCCCAGAAGTACTGAAATCATGTTTTTAGCATTTTGATAGCCCGTCTATGCTTGACATGATGCGATGTCATTGTGCCTATGGGCACCCTGTCCTGCTTTATATGTACTTGCCCCAATTTCTTGTATATGATTTATATTTCAGTACCACTAAGCTTGGACGACCTTGTCGGCTTGATCCACCAACTTGGAAGTTCTCCCGCCCATTCCTGCCAGCTGCAGTTGGATCCTGTCCCGATACCCGATTCGCTACCGCGGACCTGCCCTGATTTGCTCTCATCACGTTAGTGATAGAGGATTTAGCTTAATGTGGTTGCCTCTCATCCTTACGATTGTGGCTCCCCTGTAGAAGGGCAATTTGTAGGGTCCGCCTATGGACTGGGTTTGCAATGTAAGGAATTCCCGATTTGTCAAACATCCATATTTTATACATGCATTAAATGAATACATGTTTGGTCAAATATTCATGTTTTACACTCGTTTTATATGAATACGGGATTCTGTCAGATTTCCATGATTTTCCACATGTTTTGATTTCATACAGCTTTTGATCAAACTGTTGGAAATTAGGTGGGCCTCTAGGATAGGTTTCAAAAACTTTTGATCTACTTGATGCAGAGATCAAATATCCAGAAGGCTACCAATGTGTCCAAGATGCAAACCCTCTATCTCATCTATCATGATCAGTAATTCAATCTATCTAGGAGATAGAAAATCAGTAACAAACATGCAACAAAGATCTATATCATACAAGGAAATAGATTATACCTTTGGAGCTCGGTTGTGCTCTAATGGAGAATTTGCTACTTTCTTTGATGACGAACTATTTCGCGAATCAAATAGGTTTCTCCAAAATCCAATGGCCTTCCATGCTATTACCTGAATCAGAATCTCTTTCTCAAGAAGATGGGTGGGATCTTCAAGATAAGACAACTAGGAACTTAAAGGAACTAGAAGAGGGAGAGAAGAGAAGTGCAACTCTTGCACAAAGGGGGCTGGGCGTGAATTCCAAGGGTGGACGTCCAAGCCCCCTTTGGTTCCCTATTTATAATTTTTACAAATTACTCTTTACTAATTTAATTAGAAGTCTCACTTCCAAATTAATTAGTAACCTTCTTCTCTTTCTTAATTACAATAGAAGTCTCACTTCCATTAATAATTAGAAACATACTATTACCACTATTAGAAGTCTCACTTCAAATAGAAATAGTAACTTTCCTTTTAGAGTTCAACTAGAATGAGTATTCGTCTGATGATTGGGCTAGCGTGGGGACCACTAGGGATTCCTTAGAAAGCTGGCTCCAACTGGGACACGCGACCCCACATCTCATGTGCAATCCGGGCCCACAGTTAATTGCAAATAATTCCACTATATAAATGCAATTGAACTCCAGTCTTAGGAAATTACATAGAAGACCCTAAACTTCCCTATTACCACAAGTAGGCCCCTCCATCAATATCCATGGATCAATTGGACCTGTCTTCCAAACTAGATCCATATCTTATTATCCTTGAGCCCCAATTAATTATAATGATCAATGGTACCTTTCCAATTAACTCTTAATCGGAATGGGTGTACACTCACTAATGATAAATCCATTAATTGGCAGAGGGGATATTAGAGATAGATTCCATCTTGACCATTGAATGTTCCCACAGCTCTACTACCACGTACCCAAATCACCGAGGTGTTGACCTACAATTGGCCTCACTCATTGGTGACTCAAAGCAAATGATTAAATAGAAACTTGAGTTCATTAATGTCTCAGGATTGAGAGCTTACTGCTAGGGAATTATGAGAGCAGACCTTAATATAAAGACAGTGTTTATAAGGTGCTTCTCATGGTCCTTCAATACATCCATTGTACCAGCACTATGATCCAGAATTTTTCATTCTGATGATCGAGACAAATCACACTATCTCATAGTGATCAAAATGCTGCAACCTTGTCAGTATGAGATGTCCGGTCTCATCACTGGTTGTGAAGATATTCAAGTACAAGATTTATTATACATGTCTCCCGTATGTGGAACTCATCCATACACATGTATTATATCTAGTATACTTATGGACTCCGGTTCATCTTATAAACTATTATGTCATTCGTATTGGTTATGTGTAAGTATATAATTAAACACCATTCATCTCATGAAATGGAAAGCATGAATATATTGATTAATAAAGAAATGAATCAATTTATTACATCATATGCTGGTATTGAGACCATAAAACTAACACAAACAACATGATTTATCACATGTTTTCTTCTTCGGTATATTGTTTATATCCTTTCACCAAACTGCCAGACCGTCATGTCTGATCCACTACTTTGGTACTCTGGTCCAGATTTCTTGCCCGAAATGAGTGTGCGTGTTGGCTGTGGAGCCATGAGCTTGCAGGTTATAGTGTCGGCAATGTCATATAGACATTGAGCTTGACATCGGAGCTACATTACTACGGGGTAGTGTGAAGTTAGCTTGTTATTTGTATGGCTTTTATTAGCCCTTTTCCTCAGGTTATAATTAATACACATTGATGATTGTAATCTTGCATATGTATGAAAATGCAATATCATGTTTACTGTCAGCCCTGTATTTTTGTTATGATGGTTGTCCCAGTCTGATATGATCATTGATATGATAGCTTTATGCTAGCGGTTAAGTGCGATGCGAAATCCGATGGCCACGGACTCCAGGTCGCAACACCACGAAAGCTTCTGTAAAATATTCAGAGTGTGATGGGATTTGTGATCCTCACACATGCGGATCTTGGGATAAATATAACTATCACTTACACTATGTTTGGGAAGGGAGGAGGGGAGGGGAGGGAAAATTTGAGGGGAAGGAAAATGGAGGGGAGGGGAGGGAAAATTTGATTTTCCCTCCTCTTGTTTGTTTATAGTCAAAAAGGAGGAGGGGGGGGGGGGCGAATCCCCTCTTTGTAAGCCACTTTCTCTCCTCTTTCCCCCAGTTTTGTAGGGAAAATTTGGGGGTAAAACTTTCAAAATGTTACCCCTAAATTCCCTTCTCCCACTTTCCCTCCCCCTTCCCAAACACCCTCTATTTTAACTTTCCCTCCATTTTTCCCTCTTTTTTTTTTCCTTCCCCTCATTTTACCTCCTTCCCAAACATAATGTTAAACTCCTAATTTGCGCTCCCCCAGGTCGGATAGCTGTAGGGTCCCGGTTTGGGGGCGTGACAAAGTCTCCAAGAAGTTGTTCTTCAAGAAGCCATGGAAAGAGAGGAGAAGGAGAAAAGAAGAGAGCAAACTTTCTCTTTTGTTGTGGCCGGTGGAAATGAGTAAATGAGTAGTAGTGTTGGTAGGTGGGAGTCATCAATCAGGTAGGTGGGCATTTAATAGGGGTACTTGGGGTAGTTGAGATTTTGCAAAGCTTAGGTTTTGAGTTTGCTACCATTCTACTCGAACTTATCATGTAGACATTGAGCTTAACATCGGAGCTACGTCATATTTGGGGTAGTGTTTATTTAGCTTGTTATTTGTTTGGCTTTTATTAGCCTTTTCTTCGGAGTTTCTTAATTAATAATACACTTTAGTATTTTGTAACTTGAACATATATAGGAATGATTATCCTGTTACTGCCAGCTCTATATTTTATTGTGATTGTTTGTTCCGGTTTGATATGTGCATTGATATATAGCTATATGCTAGCGGTTGAGTGCGACGCGGAATCCGATGGCCACGAATTCCAGGTCGCAACGCTACATAAGCTTTCGCAAAATATTCAGAGTGTGTTGTGTTAGTGCCACATTTTCATGTGCACTGTTTTTATTGTCAATTCCGTGCCAAAGAGTTCCGAAGACATTGTCTCTTAAGTACTTCAAAGAAGATTCAATTCAAAAGGTCTGTCAAAGCTTTTTGGAGAGGCCAGGATTCGTCAAAGATCAACATCAAGATGTGCCAACCAAGATCAGGTAATTGGGACCGAAACCATATACCTAAGTGACCCTAAAAACCCTAGGCTAAATTGTTATTTTGATAGGTTTTTAAAAGATTTTTTTGAGCTTGTTTAAAACTCAAAAATGACCCCAGATTTCGGCCAGCCAACCTCATGCGATTAGCAGTTCACCCCCTAAGTCCACCTGTCCTAAGACATCCAACATGATCATAACACCAGGTCACATTGAGGCTTAGTAAGCATGAGTATGTATAGAAACTTAACAATAAACAATGTTTTATAAATTAATAAAGAAATGTGTAGTTGTCAAAACTGATGTGCTTTTGATTTCTTTAATAATTTTTCCTACAAAAGTTCCCTCATATTCATACTCATGTTTCATATAAGGTCTCACCAAAACATTGCTTATGTCATGGTTTTTATCAAATTTCAAACGTTGGAATAGTGTTCCTGTCAAGTACACCCTACCATGTCTTAAGTGACCGATGGAACTATCCGTTGGATTTTTTCTATAAATACCTGAAGCTCATTTTCAACATAAAGGAATCCAATTTTTGAATAGCCTTTGTTCTAAATTATTGTAAACCTTTTCCAAGCTCTCAAAGCTTCTTCCAAACACACTTAGATTCTATCTTGAAAAATCCAAGGGCTTACTTAGCTCTAAGGAGTGTGCTTTGAAAAGCCAAATGTAGGGTATCCTAATCACTAAAGCTATCTCTCATTTCTGCCCTAGAAATCAAACCTCTACAACTTGGTTGTGCATCTCAATGGAGTTTCATCATCAACACCAAGCTAGCTGCAAGAGGTCAAAAGCTTCGATCACGGTCAAAAGCTTCCTCGAACACTTTCGATCTTCATCAAAGGCAAGTGTTCGCCCTCCATTCAAATTTATATCATTGTGACAGTGGATTGAATCTGTGTGTGTCAACCACTCTAAAACATTATGTGTGGGGATTAGATCTGTGTGATCGAACCTCAGTAACAAAATTGAGTTAGAATCTGCACTTGTGTAGTTTGATTCTTTATAGTGGAACCAAGGGACTGTGTGACCCTTGAGAGTGAATGTAGGTCTGTGTGACTGAACCACTATAAATCTCTTGTGCTTACTATCTTGTTTCAAATTAGAGTGTCTCTAATTATTTAAGCACACACACATTGAACTTATAATTCAAACAAGTTATTTTGTTATGTGTGATTATTATTCCAAGTTGAGATTAAAATTGGGCTAATAAGTTTAAAATTGGCATTAGAATCCCTTTTGTCCTATTCACCCCCCCTCTAGCACTTATTCATTGAACCTAGTTGCACTTTCATTTGGTATCAGAGCAGGGTTACTCCCTAAAGGTTTAACAACCCGGAGTAGATCTACTTCTTTTTACTAGTGCCAATGTCTAATCCAGAAGGTAGTGCTATAAACAGACCTCCATTGTTTGATGGTACAAACTATGCCTTTTGGAAAGCCCGAATGACCGTCTTCATCAAATCTCTTAACGGAGATGTGTGGGATACTGTAGAGGATGGATGGACTCCTCCTATAGTCATAGATACAGATGGCACTATCCAGCCTCTTGCAAAGGCAAAATGGACAGCTGATCATAAGGCACTAAGAGACAACAATGCAAAGGCATTGAATGCCATAACTTGTACCATGAATGCTGAAGAGTATAAAAAGATTATGACATGTACTACAGCTAAACAAGCTTGGGATCTTTTGGAAATAAATTACAAAGGAACAACCATTGTCAAAAGAGCCAAGTTCCAAATGTTGACTTCTCAATTCGAATCTTTAAGAATGAGGGAAGATGAAATGTTCGATGAATTTCGAACTAAGCTAATGGTAATTGTGAATGAGATATGGTCACTTGGTGAACAAATTCCTGAAAGTAAAATTTGTAGCAAAATCCTTAGATCCCTTCCTGATAGATTTCACCCCAAAGTGACCTCTATAGAAGAATACAATGACCCAGAAACTATGAAAGTTGAAGAATTATCTGGTAATATTAAAACTTTTGAGTTAAAGTTAAATAATGCTTCTAATAAATCCAAAGATAAGAAATCAATTGCTTTCAAAACCTCTCAATCAACTCAATCTAAAGGAGAATCATATAATGATGAAGAAAGTGATAATGAAGATATTGCTCTTCTCACTAAGAAATTTATAAGACATTTTAAGAAAAATAATTCAAATTTAAAATTCTTTAATAAAAATTAAAAAAAAGCATTTCTTCATCTAAGAGTCAAGAAAGAAAAGTCAAATGCTATAACTGTCAAAAACTTGGACATATATCTTCTGAGTGTCCAATGGAAAGAGGGAAAAGACACTTATGGCAACATGGGATGACTCATCTGAATCAGAGTCAAAATCAGATGAATCACATCGAGATGAAACAGAAAATTACACTATTTTAATGGCTCGAAGTTTATGTGATCCATCAGTTGAGGCATCTGAAAAATCTCATTTTGAGAAATCTGAGGATGAATATAAAAATTCAGATATTGAAGAATTTGAAGAAGAGCCAGAATCTGAATATGTTGGCTTAGATAATGAAGACAATAATGAAAATCTTCAAGAATCATATAATAGACTCTATGATGAGAGCTGCAAGTTAATTAATATCATAAGAAAACAAGAAGCAAAGAATAAAGTTTTAAAAGACAATGTTAAAACCATAACAGGTGAAATTAATAGCTCAACCAATGATCTTAATGAAACCAACTCTAAATTTCAAATTGCCAGTGAATACATAAGAAATCATAAGAAAAAAACTGATACTCTAAAAGAGGTAATCACTAATTTAAAAAAGGAAGTCACCCATCTAATATGGTATAAAGAAAAATATGAGTATTCTTTTACTCATGGAGAAGAAAATTTTGAAAAAACTATTTAGAATGGGTAAATATCAAAGAGACAAAACTGGGCTGGGGTACAACAAAGAATCAAAACAAAACCCCGATGTCTCTACTAAATTTATAAAAGGAAAGGCTTCCTCTATTAATCAAAACATTCCTAAAGTTATATATAATTCTTATGAAAGAAAAAGATATATCAAATATGACTGGAAAAAGGAACCAACTAAAAAGAAAAACTCAGGCAATTTATTTTTTTCTCAAAAACTAAATGAATTGATGAAACAAATTTATCAGCTAAAAACTCAATTCTATAATCACTCTAAAAATGTTTTATCTACAAAAAGGAACCCAAAGAGATCTTTTCTTCAATATGAGTCTCTAGGTCATAGAGGAACTTCTCACACACAAAGGTATATGTGGGTACCTAAAAGTCTACTTGTTCACACAGCTCTTAAAGCTAGAGACCAATCTGTATGGTTCCTAGATAGTGGGTGTTCTAGACACATGACTGTGGATAAAACACTCTTCTCCAAATTAAATAATTATGATGGTGGAACTATCACTTTTGGTGATGGTAATATTGCTAAAGTTATAGGAAAGGGCACTCTGAATGTTCCCAACTTGCCTAAAATAGAAGATGTTTTATGTGTTGATGGTTTGAAACATAACTTGCTTAGCATTTCACAAATTTGTGATAAAAACCATGTTGTCTTCTTTACTAGTCATGGTTGTGAGATTTCGAAAAATGGTAAAGTAATTCTAAGAGGTCTTAGAAATCAAGAAAATTGTTAAGTTGTTGGTAATCACAACGAAGCATCCAGTTCAGCCTGTTACATAGCTCATCTTGATGAAGCCCAACTATGGCATCAAAGGCTTGGACATGTGAACCATAGAGACTTGTCCAATTTAAACAAGTATGTAAAGGGCCTTCCAAAAATTAGCAGGAAGTCAAAAACAGTTTGTGGAGAGTGTCAAAAAGGTAAACAAATTAGAAACTCTCACAAAAAGACTAAGTCCTTGAAGACTTCTAGATCCTTAGAGCTTCTCCATATGGACTTGGTTGGTCCAACAAAGAAAGAGAGTAGAGGTGGCAAAAAATACTTTCTTGTTATTGTTGATGATTATTCCAGATTTACTTGGGTTGCATTCTTGAGGGAAAAATCTGATGCATATGCTGAATTCAAAAAGATTGTGAAAAGAATTCAAGTTGAAAAAGGAAGAGCAGTTGCTAGAATAAGAAGTGATCATAGTGGTGAATTTGAAAATACTAGATTTGGAAAATACTGTGATAAGTATGGAATTCACCATGAATTTTCTGCCCCTAAAACTCCTCAACAAAATGGAGTTGCTGAAAAAAAGAATCGGGTTTTACAAGAGATGGCCACAGTTATGCTTCATGGAAAGAAACTCCTTACAGATCTATGGGCTGAAGCAGTGAATACAGCTTGTTACATCATAAACAGGGTTTACTTGAGAATTGGCTTGAACAAAACTACTTATGAATTATGGCATGAGAAAAAGCCAAACATTAGGTACTTTAAAATTTTTGGTAGTAAATGTTATATTCTCAAGGATAGAGAACATTTGAGCAAATTTGACTCAAAAAGTGATGAAGGCGTTTTTATTGGCTATTCTCAAAACAGTCGTGCATACAGAGTTTTGAACACAAACACTGGAGCCATACAAAAATCTATAAATGTTGTCATTGATGACAAATTAAAAGATTTCAGTAATCAAGAAAACCCTGATAATGATGAGATAGAAGTCCCAACAGCTAAGCTGGATGAGCCTCTAATCTCTAAGGACTTGGTAAATATGAAACATCATCCTATGGACCAAATTCTAGGAGATCCTTTGGCTAGTGTCAAGACTAGAAGGCAATTGGAAAATATTGTTAGTTATCTTTGCTTTATTTCTATCATTGAACCTAAAACTGTTAATGAAGCTTTCTCTGATGATTGTTGGATAAATGTTATGCAAGAAAAGCTAAATCAATTTACTAGAAATGAAGTATGGGAATTAGTACCTAGGCCTATTGACAAAAATGTTGTAGGTACCAAATGGATTTTCAAAAATAAACTTGATGAAAATGGTACCATAGTTAGAAACAAGGCCAGACTGGTTGCCCAGGGATATTCCCAAATTGAAGGAATAAACTTTGAATAAACATTTGCTCCTGTTGCTAGAATTGAATCCATTAGAATCTTACTTGCCATTGCTTGCTCTTTGAAATTTAAATTATATCAAATGGATGTGAAAAGTGCTTTTCTAAATGGCATATTAGAAGAAGAAGTTTATGTTGAGCAACCTAAAGGGTTTGAAGATCCTAAGGAGCCTAATCATGTGTATTATCTTAAAAAGGCTCTCTATGGTCTCAAACAAGCTCCTAGAGCTTGGTATGAAAGACTCACTCAATTTTTGTTTGATCACAATTTTGAAAGGGGAAGTGTTGATAAAACTCTATTTATTCAAAGAATAAATGACACTATTTTGATTGCTCAAATCTATGTTGATGATATTGTGTTTAGATCTACTTGTAATGATTTAACAAAAAGATTTGCTAATCTTATGAAATCTGAATTTGAGATGAGCATGGTTGGCGAACTTAATTTCTTTTTAGGATTACAAATAAAACAACTGACTGATGGAATGTTTATTTCCCAGACCAAGTATGCTAAAGAATTGGTCAAAGGTTTGGATTAGATTCAGCCAAGCACATGAACACACCCATGAGCACAACTCTCAAATTATCTAAGGAAATGAGTGGTAAGAATGTTGATCCTAGTTTGTATAGAAGCATGATAGGGAGCCAATTATATCTTACAGCTAGTAGACCTGATATTGCTTTCAGTGTAGGAGCTTGTGCGGATATCAATCTGATCCCAAAGAAGCTCATTTGAAAGCTATTAAGAGAATCATTAGATATGTTTCTAGGACTTCAGGATATGGCTTATGGTATCCATATAATTCATCTACTTATATTGCTGGATACTCAAATGCCGATTGGGCTAGAAATGTGGATGATAGAAAATCGACTAGTGGTGGTTGCTTCTACCTAGGAAACTGTCTAGTTACTTGGCATAGCAAGAAACGGTCATCCATTTCCCTATCCACAGCTGAAGCAGAATATATAGCAGCTGGAAGTGGTTGTACTCAAATGTTATGGATGAAACAAATGCTGAAAGACTATGGTATTGAACAAGGTAGCATGAATTTGTATTGTGATAACACCAATGCTATCAATATTTCCAAAAATCCTGTCTAATACTCTAGAACTAAGCATATTGATATTAGACATCATTTCATTAGAGAATTGGTTAAAGAGGGAGTCATAGTTTTGGACCATATTTCTACTGAGAAACAACTTGCAGATATTCTGACAAAACCATTGGATGTTTCAAAATTTGAAAACATGAGAAAATCCCTTGGTATTTGTGTTGTTAATTAATTTCTTATTATTTATTTGTTTTATATGTGTTAGTTTCATTTAATTGTTTTTTTGTGTTTAATTTAAAAAAAATAAATTAAAAAAATGGAACATATCATTTCTTAAGTCATGAACTTATTTCATAGTTCCGTAAAAAGCAAAATTCTGTTGCACTATCTACTGCTGAGGCAGAGTATGTTGTTGGAGGTAGTTATTGTACTCAAGTTCTTTTCATGAAGCAACAACTTAAGGATTTTAAACTTGTGTGCTATAAATCTTTCATAGAACCCAATACACCATTTTAGGACTAAACATATTGAAATTAGATATCATTTTCTTAGAGATCATGTGCAGAAGGATAATATTGTACTAGAATTCACAAGCACACACGATCAGTTGGCAGATTTTTTTACAAAACCCCTGCCAGAAAATAGACTATGCATGATTAGAAGAGAAATCGAAATGATGCATGCCATGAATATTTATTGTATATTTTTCTCAATGTCAAACTTGAGACTTCTAGCCTCATCATTCAAATGATTTTGCTTTTCATAGGCCATCATGCAATCCTTGTCTAAAGGATTAGGCAATCGAATTGAAGAGGTAAGCAAGGATTTTAAATCCTTATTCTGTTGCTTCAACTCTACTATTTTTCTATTAGACTCGAGAAGAAGCCGTTGCAGTACATCGATCTCCTCAATAAGCTTTTCTTTCTTACGAGTTTTGGACTGCAACCGATCGGAAAATGAGACAATGGATGATGAGTATTGAGTTTCGAGACTCACAAGCTCATAAATGGCGTCTTGATCCGATTTATTAACCAAAACTCTCTCTTGTCGCCTTGGTATCATGGAACCTAAAACAGATGTAGAAAAAGTTTGGGATTGAGGTAAAGAATACCTCATCTCCTGATCATAGGAAGTACTAAAAGGAAATTGTTGAGCCATTGAAACTTTGTGAAATAAGAATGCAGATGACAAGAAGAAGTTTTGATACAAATTAGATAGAGCTAAGACTGTTCTTATAGAGATGGATTTCGAACAAGACAAACCCTCATCTCTTCAAATCTTACTTTTCCAGATTGAAAATATGCTGGATGCATATTTTCAAAAGCTACTTAGCTAAGCCAGTGAAATTAAATGCGGGATGTCCTTATTTTTCTCGTTTGTCAACAACATCCAGCGAATTTGAATCTCCATCAGCATCCAGTTGATAAATCTAGGCCTCTAGCCTTTGCAGGTTCTGTCGGACATGGGTGGTTCCAGAGTATATTTCTTTGCAGGCTTGGCTTGGGTGGCCTGGGGCTTTCTTGATGTGCATGAATTTGGGTTGCACTCACTTAGGACCAGTAAGAATTATGGGGGATGAACTTGAATGCCATCGGCCCTGTCTAATCGAGGCCCATCTATTATATATGCTTGCATGGATTATCTACCTTCTGTTCTCTAATCTTTGGATTAGCTTCCAAAGTTTCTCTCAGTTTATACATCTCTTTGTCAATTTCTGACAAAAAGGGGGAGAAATAATCTTCGTTGAGGGGAGACAATCAGTATCTCCTCAGTTTCATATGTTGTAGGTACAAAGGGGGAGAAACAGGTACAAAGGGGGAGAGTATCTCCTTAGTTTCATATGTTGCAGGTACAAAGGGGGAGAAATAGGGAAATTCTTCTCAAGCAAAAATGAAGAAGATCATACACATTCTTTCTGCTTCCTTATCCTTTTATTATTGAAAATCATATGTAAAAGTTTATGAACTTTGTGTATAATGTATAATTTTTTTTAAGTCTCGATCCTCTTTTAAAGATGTATAAGTTTAATTGGTTTCGTCATGAAATTGACAAAGGAGGAGATTGTTAGTGCCACATTTTCATGTGCACTACTTTTATCGTCAATTCCGTGCCAAAGAGTTCCGAAGACATTGTCTCTTAAGTACTTCAAAGAAGATTCAATTCAAAAGGTCTGTCAAAGCTTTTTGGAAAGGCCAAGTTTCGTCAAAGATCAACATCAAGATGTGCCAACCAAGATCAGGTAATTGGGGCCGAAACCATACGCCTTAGTGACCCTAAAAACCCTAGGCTAAATTGTTATTTTGATAGGTTTTTAGAAGATTTTTTTGAGCTTGTTTAAAACTCAAAAATGACCCCAGATTTCGGCCAGCCAACCTCATGCTGTTAGCAGTTCACCCCCTAAGTCCACCTGTCCGAAGGCATCCAACATGATCATAACACCAGGTCACATTGAGGCTTAGTAAGCATGAGTATGTATAGAAACTTAACAATAAACAATGTTTTATAAATTAATAAGGAAATGTATAGTTGTCAAAACCGGTGTGTTTTTGATTTCTTTAATAATTTTTACTACAAAAGCTACCTCATATTCATACTCATGTTTTATATAAGGCCTCACCAAAACATTGCTTTTGTCATGGTTTTTATCAAATTTCAAACGTTGGAATAGTGTTCCTGTCAGGTACACCCTACCATGTCTTAAGTGACCGATGGAACTATCCGTTGGATTTTTTCTATAAATACCTGAAGCTCATTTTCAACATAAAGGAGTCCAATTTTTGAAGAGCCTTTGTTCTAAATTATTGTAAACCTTTCCCAAGCTCTCAAAGCTTCTTCCAAACACACTTAGATTCTATCTTGAAAAATCCAAGGGCTTACTTAGCTCTAAGGAGTGTGCTTTGAAAAGCCAAATGTAGGGTATCCTAATCACTAAAGCTATCTCTCATTTCTGCCCTAGAAATCAAACCTCTACAACTTGGTTGTGCATCTCAATGGAGTTTCATCATCAACACCAAGCTAGCTGCAAGAGGTCAAAAGCTTCGATCACGGTCAAAAGCTTCCTCGAACACTTTCGATCTTCATCAAAGGCAAGTGTTCTCCCTCCATTCAAATTTATATCCTTGTGACAGTGGATTGAATCTGTGTGTGTCAACCACTCTAAAACATTATGTGTGGGGATTAGATCTGTGTGATCGAACCTCAGTAACAAAATTGAGTTAGAATCTGCACTTGTGTAGTTTGATTCTTTATAGTGGAACCAAGGGACTGTGTGACCCTTGAGAGTGAATGTAGGTCTGTGTGACTGAACCACTATAAATCTCTTGTGCCATTTTATCTCTTGTGCTTACTATCTTGTTTCAAATTAGAGTGTCTCTAATTATTTAAGCACACACACATTGAACTTATAATTCAAACAAGTTATTTTGTTATGTGTGATTATTATTCCAAGTTGAGATTAAAATTGGGCTAATAAGTTTAAAATTGGCATTAGAATCCCTTTTGTCTTATTCACCCCCCCTCTAGCACTTATTCATTGAACCTAGTTGCACTTTCATTTGGTATCAGAGCAGGGTTACTCCCTAAAGGTTTAACAACCCGGAGTAGATCTACTTCTTTTTACTAGTGCCAATGCTTAATCCAGAAGGTAGTGCTATAAACAGACATCCATTGTTTGATGGTACAAACTATGCCTTTTGGAAAGCCCGAATGACCGTCTTCATGTTGGAATTTGTTATCCTCACACATGCGGATCCTGAAAGAAATATAATTGTTACTTAATCTCATTCACGCTCCTCGAGGTCGGACCGCAACAGGAGTCCGGGTTAGGGGTCGCAAAACATGATATATTTATCGACAATATTACTACCCCACCCGTGGAACCATTGCATTGTGAAAGCATGATGATCGCAAGGACCTCGGAACTTGGGCACTATTAACATTTTAAAAAGTGAGACAATTCTCCCACTTCAAAAGTGGTAGAAAAAGCAAATAATCCTTATACCCAAAGTATACTCTTTGTAAGATCCCGATTCTTAATTGCAACAACTATCGTTAATTAATTATATTTAGAGTTAATGATGCATGTTTAGATGTTAATCGATTGTTTCTAATGAAAGTCCGGGATCCTTACCTTAGAGGGCGGGGGGAATAGGGTGAGCTATTACTTAGTGACCAATGATGACCAATTTTAATTTCTTTAAAACAAGTAGTCACTTGTGATGATAAGATGACTAAATGCGGAAGCTAACTAACACAATCACCACATAGCATGCACAATCACACAAGGAATTATAGTGGTTCGGCTTCAATGCCTACATCCACTACCGGCTTGTGATCCTACACCGCACCGGATTTCCACTATCTATGGTTTTCAATAGGCTAAGCAATAACCTCTAACAATGTGCTTTTTTAGGCTAAGCAATAACCTTACTATGTGCTTTTCTAGGCTAGGCAATAACCTTTACACTATGCTTTTCTTTAGGTTAAGCAATAACCTTTACAACAAGAATTTTTTTCTCTTAAAGTAGTGTCTACACAAACACTAGAAGAGATATAATTATAGCTCAATTACAATGCCTCTAAATTAGGCGGATATAAAATTGAAAAACAAACTCACACAACACTCTCTGTAATGCAAAGATGAATGCTCATGATGTGTGTGTGAAAATTTCAATCAAGTTTAAAAGTAAGCCCAATCAATATATGTTTAAAGCATTTAAACGTTTAAGGCACATAAAAAGTTTTGATTGAAGAGAAATACAAATCACATGTATAAATACTAACTTGTTGATGATATGAAAATCAAAAGCTCACAAGTTGTATGAAATTATTTAATTCTAAACATGTGATGTATGTGCATAGTTGTTTTCAAAACATACTAGTTTAACTAAGGTTCTGAAAAGCTTGAAAACAACAAATGATGATTCAACTAAGTAAATGGATCATGCTATAAAATAACTCATAGATTTTGGCAAAGCATGATTTATGAAATTTAAAACAAACTTGGTTTGAATCAAGGTGAAGAAGCTAATCTAACTTAGATCAAAGATTAAATGAAGAAATAGATTCAACACATTATAGTTATCATGCTAAAATTCATTTACCAATAATTAAAACAAAGCATGTAACATATGATTAGGAAAAGGAAAGCTTACTTAGAGATTTAACTTTATGATTCTAAGCTTTAGCTTTCCAAATGACCCCTTGGTCTCTCTTAGTTCATTCCCCTTTCTCTTGTCTCCAAACACTTCAAGGAAGGCTTAAGAGTTGCTTATGGTTCCTCAAATTTTTCAAAGGAATGAACCCCTTTTTATAGTCAAAACGTGACTTTTGGCGAGTCCCCGGTCGACCTGGTACAAACGGTCACAAATATGACCGTTGGAGAGCCAACGGCTCTCTGCCCAGTCGACCTGTAGTATGCTCGATTGACCGGGTCCATGGGCTTGATTGACCAGGTCCACTGTGGGTCGACCCGGGCCTAGGGACCATTTTCCCCAAAATTATATATTTAAAGATGATTTCCTGAAGGGACTTTTGGGCCATCAAATCAAGCTTGGAAACATGTTTTAAATCATTCTAAGAGTTTTAAAAACATGAAACCTAAAATGCCAAAGATGATTTGAAACTTTAAAGACATTGGCTAGCTTGAATCATAAAACTTCTTTTCAAAAATAAATGCATCCAAGTTTAAAATCAAAACATGCATGAACCAAGGGTTTTAAAAGCCTTAAAAACTATGCATGTGAAAATCAAGATTTCAAGTATTTCAAAATCAATGCTCATGTGAAAATTCAAGAGATGATTCAAATGATAATGCATCCATCAAATTGAAAAATACAAAATCCCTAACATCTAAGTGTTAGAGCGAGGTTTGAGGTAGTTGTAGAGAGTTTTGACTAGTCTAGCGCGAAGCTTGATCTATATAGGGCCTAAGTTAGAGTTTTTGAGATGTCAGGGGTGTTTTTTGAATAGCATAAAATTGTCATTTGGAGACCGGAGGTAGGTCTTAATGTACCCAATAACCTTCCCGGTCAACCGAAACTCACCCAAGGTCTCAAAAGTCCATTTTGACTGCCGACACTCTTTTCCAGGTGGGTACCCATAATTTTGAAAGAATTCTGATTTCTCTGAAAATTTTGATTTATTTAAAGGGTATCTAAAGTCCCTGGTCTTGAGCTTGTTGGAAAGATCTTTTAATTTCTTACAATTGTTCTTCTTTGAGCAAGTCCATCCTAGGTCCCGAAGACCTTCATTTTCTCGTCACATTTTCTATTAGTATGTTAGTAAACTAACACCATAGCATGATAAGATTTTTTCCAAATAAATCCAACCATGGAAGGGGCTCACAGAAATAAATTTCTTTCCTCAAATAGGATTAACATTTCAAGATCAAGTCAAATCAAGATTAACCATACAAAATATGCAATTTAAATTAAATACTTGCCTCTGATCAGAATGTTATTCTAACCTCGAACCTCAGTCAAGCCAAGCTCTAACCAGGGGCTTCCTCTTCAAAAAAAAATTACATTCTAAAATGGAAAACCCAACTCAAAAACAGAAAACACAGAGGAGATGAAGGTGGGTTCTAGCTAAGGAGAAAAAGGGCCTACCTCTTTGTAGATCAAGAAAGAAAAAGTGGTTGCATGAGGGGCTGCTATCGTCGAATTCGTACCAAAATAGTGTATGTTACGAAGAAGGTGACGGGGAGTTGATTGGCCGGTCGGATCTTGCAAGGGTGCCCCCACAGAGGTGTTCTCCAAGTTGCCATGGTAGTCGGGGAGAAGAAAAGAGAAATAGAGAAGACTATCATGTTTGTTATGGCCGGCTACAAATGAGCAGTGAATGAGAGTTGTAGATGTTATAGGTGGTAGGTGGCATTAAATGCAAGTATTGGTGGTAGGTAGGATATCTTGCACAAGGACCTATGGTGTGAGTTTGCTACCACCTTAGCCGAACTTTAGCTGTGA
The DNA here is from genome assembly GCA_012931725.1 of Litsea cubeba. Classification (NCBI taxonomy): domain Eukaryota; kingdom Viridiplantae; phylum Streptophyta; class Magnoliopsida; order Laurales; family Lauraceae; genus Litsea; species Litsea cubeba. The sequence continues at coordinate 23,211,082 of CM022951.1, read as the reverse complement.
TAACGGAGATCTTCGAGACCTTGGACGGACTTGGTCAAAGAAGAAGAATTACAGGTCCAGGGAAGGGCTTTCCAACAAACCTAGAATTATAATTTTCTGAGATCGGTGACAGAATCTGTTATTTTCCAAACTACGGTATTTGCCTCAAAAACAGTGTCGGGGGTCAAATTGGGATTCCTCAAATAAAGAATCAAATCCAACCTTAACCTGCCGTCACTTTATGCTTCAAAATCAAAGGCTTTCTCTTCCAAACAACTCACCAGAAATTTCAATAAAATAAAACCCAATAACTTTCAAACCCAACTCCATAAAAACAAAATAGAAGTTGTTCTTCAAGAAGCCATGGAAGGAGAGGAGAAGGAGAAAAAAAGAGATGAAGAGGGCAAACTTTCTCTTGTGTTGTGTCCGGTGGAATATAGTATATGAGTAGTAGTGGTGGTAGGTGGGAGTCATCCATAAGGTAGGTGGGTATTTAATGGGGTACTTGAGGTAGTTAGGATATTTTGCAAATCTTAGGTTGTGAGTTTGCTACCATTGTACCTGAACATGTCATGTAGATATTGAGCTTGACATTGGAGCTACTTCATATTTGGGGTAGTGTTTATTTAGCTTGTTATTTGCATGCTTTTATTAGCCTTTTCTTGAGAATTTTATTAATTAAAAATACACTTTGGTATTTTGTAACTCGAACATATGTGAGAATGATTATCCTGTTACTGCCAGCTATGTATTTTAATGTGATGGTTTGTTCCGGTCTGATATGGGCCTTGATATGATAGCTATATATATTAGCGGTTGAGTTCGACGCGAAATCCGATGGCCACAGACTTCAGGTCGCAACGCCACATAAGCTTCCACATAATATTCAGAGTGTGTTGGAATTTGTTATCCTCGCACACGTGGATCCTGTGAGAAATATAATTGTTTCTTAATGTCATTCATGCTCCCCGAGGTCGGACCGTAGTAGGAGTCCGGGTTCGGGGTCGCGAGACATGATATATTTATCGACAATATTGAATTAAGTGGTTCCACCCCACCCGTGATAAGTGGGACCATTGCATTGTGAAAGCATGATGGTCGCAAGGTCCTCGGAACTCAGGCACTATTAATATTTTAAAAAGTGAGACCATTCTCCCACTTCAAAAGTGGTAGAAGAAACAAATCCTTATACCCAAAGTACATTGTTTGTAAGATCCCGATTCTTAATTGTAACAACTATCATTAATTATTTATATTTAGATTTAACGAGGGGTGTTTAGATGTTAATCGAGTGTTTCTAAGGGTTAGAGCGAGGCTTGACTTTTATCGGGCTTAAGTTAGGATTTTTGGGATGTCAGGGGTATTTTTTGAACAGCATAAAATTATCATTTGGAGCCAGGAAGGTTGTCTTAATGTACCCAACAACCAACCTGGTCAGCCGAAACTCACCCAAGGTCTTGAAAGTCCATTTTGACCGCAGACACTCTTTTCCAGGTGGGTACCTGTAATTCCGAGAATTCTGATGTCTCTAAAAATTTTGATTTCTTTAAAGGATATCTAAAGTCCCAGGTCTTGGGCTTGTTGGAAAGAACTTTTAGTTTCCTACAATTGTTCTTCTTTGACCAAGTCCGTCCTAGGCCCCGAAGACCTTCGTTTTCTCATCACATTTTCTATGAGATTGGAAGCAAACTCACACCATAGCTTGATGAGTTGACAAAAGTTACACTTTTATAGCATTATTTTATGGTTTTTCAAAGATAAAAGAACTCAAAACACTGTTTTTAACATGAAAATCATAATTTGCCTCCTCATCATGCTTTCCTCATATTTTTTCATTATATATGGCCCATTTGTATTCATTTATGTGAGTTCCAACGGTTTTCATTCAAAATATGTTCGGAAATACTCTCAATTATGTTAATTTCTCTTTGTACATGTAAATTGAAGATTAAAGTTGAGTTTCAAGAGTTAAAGAGAGCAAGGATAAGTTTGGAAGGCAATTGGAAGGAGAAAAGACAAAGTTAGGCCAATAAGAAGAAGAACAGTAAAAGACCTGGGTTGGTATTTCTACACACTCTCTCTTCTTATTAGCTTTTTTCATGGATGCTTTTATTTTCTTTTTATCTTGATTTTCCACTTGTTATTTTCACATAGTTATTCACTTGATCTATCCGGCATTGCTTCATTCTTCTTGTTATTAACCTTGTCATTTTGGTTTTGTTATTAACTTTGTTCTTAGTTTGTTAATTGTTTTGGCTCTCACTTGAGTTCTTCTATTTTTACTAACATTTCTTTGTTATCTAGTTTCTTGTCTTCTTTTAGTTTTCATTTTTTATTTCCCTTGTTATTATCATGTTTCTTGTTTCCATTGTTTTTGTTAGTGTTATCTCCATTTTCATTTATAATCTATATTTGAGTTGATACTCATTTTCAATGATCATTGTTATTTTTATTGTCATGATCCTCGTGTGAATGATATTCGGACTTCCATAGTCTATATTAATTGAGACAACTTTATACTTGCGGAATTCGCATCATATTACCCACTAAGTTTATAAATATCCCACCTACCACCACTTCCTCTCTTCTCCCAACGTTCTTGCTGCAGAGAGGTTTTCTTCTTCTCAAAGTTTTTTCTTTTCTTTTTCATTCCATGTAAGGACCATATTTATAATTTTCATGATCAACGCTATTTAATTACGATTACTGACAAATGATGCTTGATTAAAGGTTAATCGAAAGTTTCTTGGGATTAGAACAAAGTTTGGATTGTTTTGTAGAGCTTCAGAAGTTTCGTGGAGAGTTCCGCTTTTTCGGTGTTAATTTAGAATCTCGAAACTTTTCACGGTAGTTTGGGAATTTCATAAAAAACTGTATCTTTAGCTCAAAAGTTCGGTCATCACCTGCCCAACAACTTTCATGTTCAGTCCAAATTAATCTGACGTCCAAAGAGTCCAGTTTGACCTCAACAAATTTTTCAAGGTGTTTACCATAGTTCTGTAAATTGCACTTTCTGCAAGCGATCTCTGAGAAATCTGATCTTAGGCTTTTTCGACAGCACTCCTCGTGATCTACAATTTTTCTTCTTTCACTCGGTCCAACAGAGTAACCGTCAGTCTTCATTTTCACTTCTAAAGTCAAGCTAAATGGTGCTCAACTCGTACGCTAACTTGCACAAAATATCACAGCTACCTTCTACTTTTCATTAATGTTCGCCACCAACACCTCCTACCACCATCACTTCTCATTTACTCTCCCATTCCCATCGGCCAGCGAGAAAACTTTCTCCTCTCTTCTCTTTTCTTCTTTCCCTTTCTTTCTCCTCCAATGGCAAGGTGGAGATCATGGAATTAGAAGCCTTCTTTCCTTAATTCGCCACCGTCGACCGTCTCCTCTCCTCCGACTACGTGATATACCTTGTTTTGGCAAAAATCTGCCGAGGACAGCTCCTTCATCAATCACCATTTCTTTCTTTGGTTTACAAATTACTATAATTAATTGACTCTCATTTTCCATGATGTGAGACCATGACCCCTAATTTTCTTGATTAGTGTTGTTTTAGTTGTTGATTAGTTCTCTAAGTGGGATTAGTGGTTGTTTGGTTGAGTTTGTGAGTTAAAATGCCTTTTCATTAGTTTTGAGGAGTTTTAAGAGTCAGTGAACGTAGTTAGTCACCGTAGGGTTCTATGTGTTTGGCGTGGTCATCGTGGGGAGTTCCTTTGTGATTCCTAAAAATTCTCATCTCAACTTCGTTTGACTAGTTTCGTCATTCCATACAACTTTCGTGTTCACTCCATAGCCATTCGAAGCTCCGAAAACCAGTTTTTCCAGCCCTGGGGGCAAAATCGGTCTATTCACATTGAATCTAGACCCAAATCTCGAGATCTCAGAACCATACCAAAATTATACTTTTTGGAAACTAGATTTTTTTAGAAACATTCTTTCCTTCTTCGTCGATCGCATCCGCGGCCCAGGAATTGATGTTTTACCCTTGGCAAGTTTTAAGTGATGGTGGGGCCCACACCCACCCTTTTATAAAAGGGCCAGCTCTTCCTTCTTCCCCATTCGTTCCAGCAAATCGTGAGGGAGAGGGGCTCCAACTCCTTAGGGCCTTTTTACCCTTTCTCTTATTCTTCTTGCTGCCTCTCATAAAATCAACCTCCAAGCTTGCCAAAATGGAGATTTGGAGCTGATGAGTTCACAAAAGATACACTTTCATAGCATTATTTTATGAGTTTTCAAAGATAAAAGAACCCAAAATACTATTTTTAGCATAAAAATCATAAACTTCCTCCCCATCATGCTTTGCTCATATCTTTCCATTATAGATGACCATTTGTATACATGTTATATGAGTTCCAATGGCTTCCTTAATTGAAGATTAAAGTTGAGATTCAAGAGTTAAAGAAAGTAAGGATAAGTTTGGAAGACAATTGGATGAAGAAATGACAAAGTTAGGCCAAAAATAAAAAGAAAAATGAAAGACCTAAATTGGTATTTTGACCATACCTTTTTACTCGGGTGTCTGATTGAGGTGATCTCAGAAGCATTGGAAAGCTTGTTCTAAGATCTACAAATCATATTTCACCACATTTTTCCCAATTCGGACGTTTTGGGGGTCAGAATCGCACATCAGTCTGGGAACTGTTTTCTAACTCGGGAATCATATTCATATATTCATATTTCCATTCTTGTGAAGTCTCACATTGGAAAGAAACCAAAAGAGAGCAAGGCAAATGTTTCTATATAAGGAAGGGAGCTCTAGGCATTAAATATACAAGCAAGGAGAGCCTCCTCCTCTTTGCTTAAGCTTTTCATGTAATTGAGAGCAATTGTAGAGAGAAAGTAAGGAAAGCTTTGTAAAAATTAAAGATTTGGAATGAAAGTTTTGTCTTCTCCAATGGGTGGCTAATCCCTTTGATTGGATCTTCTACATGAAGCTAAGTTCATGCTATTTCTTTTTACTTATGCTCTTAATTCCCTTTGTTTATTTGCTTAATATGTTAGAATAGATTTTTCTTCATTGCAATGTGCTACCTTCCATGCTTATTTTCTATCTTAGCATTCTTTTTACTATCTATGCTTAGGTTTGATAAATCATACTTAGGAGTTAATATATTTTGATGGTTTATGCTTACTTTTGATAGATAGTCATTAGGAATCTTTTTTTATATGAAGGGAAGAAAGTCTTATCTATTAGATTGCTAATATTTATCTTAGAGCTCTAAAGTTATATTTTCCAAATCTAAGCATTGATTTGTCGTTAGATTTGAGTATTTATTTGAGAAAAGAGAAGAGCATTAGTGTTGGATTAGTGTCACTTAGTGGATTCTAGATGGTTCAATCTATCCATTAGTATCACTTGTTGCTTATTTTACTTACTTTAGTTAGATTCCATTAACATCCCCACACACTTATTTACTTATTTTAATTCTCACACTCCATTTCTCTATCCATACCATCATATCCATTAGCTTATTTGTTCTTACCCTCTATGTGTTTGTTTTTATTCCCTCTTTGATTTTACACTATTTTAGCACACTTATTTTCATTTCCATCCATTCATTCCCTATCTTACTCACTTGTTATTAGCTCATTTCCATGGATGTTTTTATTTTCTTTTTATCTTGATCTTTCACTTCTTGTTTTCACACACTCATTCACTTGATCTATCTAACATTGCTCAATTGTTCTTGTATTAGCCTTGTCATTTTGCTTTTGTTGTTAACTTTGTTATTAACTTGTTACTAATCTTGTTCTTGGTTTGTTCTCACTTGAGTTTTTCTATTTTTACTAACATCTTTTTGTTATCTAGTTTCTTATTTTCTTTTAGTTTGCATTTTTTTTATATTTTCATTGTTATTATCTTGTTTTGTGTTTCCATTGTTTTTGTTATCTCCATTTGCATTTGTTAGTTGTATTTGAGTTGATACTTCTTTTCATTGATCATTGTTATTTTCCTTGTAACGATTCTCGTGGGAATGATATTCGGACTTCCATAGTCTATATTACTTGAGACAACCGTATACTTGTGGGAATCGCATCAGGAGCTCACCTTCTTCTTCTCCTCATCTCAAGTTCTCTATAGACACCATTATTGTGCAAAGTCAAGGTGGGCAGCCCCTTCTCCAAGCTTCTTCTTGTTAAATGTTGGTCTTAGAGGTAAGAGCTTCCTTCCCATCTTCTATTTTGTGTAATTGCAGCCCCTTAGGTCCCAGTTCCTAGCTTTGTGTGAGCCCATTCCTTATCTTTGATGATTTTCCATTTTTAGGGCTCTAATTTGGGTTTTATTTTGGGAGTTTCTTATGTCAGGTGTGCTAAGGTCTTATTGGATGGATTAGAGGCTAATTGGGAGAATTGGAGACTAAGGTAAGTGATTGAAATGTGATTGATTTAAAGCATGCTAATTTTCATGAATTTCCTAGTTTTCATTGCTATACTTTTTATGGATTTCATGCCTTCATTTATTCCCAAATTCTTGCTATGGTTTCAATTAATTTTGTAATTACATGCTTAGTGGTTTCCTTGTTTAATTGAACCTTCACTCAGCTTCAAGTTTATGTTTTATGTATATGCATGATTTGGTTGCAAATGGGATGTTTTAATGATGGATTTACATGAATGAATGGATGGAATTATGGAGGATGAATGTGGTTTTTGATGGGGGATTGGAGGCCTATCTCTATGCAGGGAAGGGTAGCAAAATGGGCTTGAAGAGGGGGAAGCTAGAAGCTCCAAAGGCTTGGAAAAAATTGAGCCTGGAAGAGTTGGCTCGAGCGAACACCTCCCAGAAGTGAGCTTGCTCGAGTCAACCTTGGGTTCGCTCGAGGGAACCACTCTAAGAACCTACTTGGCTCGAGCCAACCTTAGTTCGCTCGAGCCAACCAAGATTTTTGGCCTGGGTCTTGTGTGGTGCCTGAAATGTGTTTTTAATCAAGGGGAGGTGGATTGTTTTGGGATCCAACTGCATTTGGACCATGTATGGTGTTATAGAGGAAGAAACGGGAAAAAGGATGTGTCCATGCGGGAATCCAGCCCGGAAACACGTTAAGAGTCCATTGAAATTGGATAACGTGCAATAGAAACTTGGAATGCCGCCAAATCTTGTGTGCACCAAATAATATAAAACCCGACATTCGGGGTCTATGTGCACGTTATACCAAATGATGCGGTCTTAACTTGTTTATGGGATGTGCGCATGTGGAATTTGACCGTGGAGCTTGGAATCGCCCGAAAACATGATTTTATTTGCATTATTCGGTTGTGCTTGTCCGGAAACTTTGTTTTTAAGCCCGTTGGATTTATGGTCCGTCAGTTTTGCCCATTTGGGTTAATTATCACCGGATTTTACTCATTTTGGCTAATCATTCAGTTTTAGTCATTTTTGCCCGTCTTTGACCAAAAATAACTAGCTTTGGACTATTTAGCTTGTTTTGACTAAAAAATAAATAATTTTGGTATTTCATTCATTTAGCCAAAAACAAGCAGTTTTGCTAGTTCATGTGACCCTGTGAGCTTTTATGGATACCTTGGGAGGACTACTCTTTACTTTAGTGTGTGCTTTGACTTGGCCTGTTTGAGTTGTTCCTCACGATATTTTGTGTGTTCGTTGCTTTTGATTTATGTGTCGGCACCACTAAGCTTGGGCAACTTTGTCGGCTTGATCCACCGACTTGGGGTCCTTAATAATTCCCGCCGGCTACAGTTTGGGTCCTGCTCTGTCCTATTATCCGGTTCCACAGCTGGTGTTTAGCCTATTAGCCAAGTTTCTTGGCATCTGGTATATGTATTTAGTTGGTCCTCGTCGCTTCATGTGTTCGAGGCCAACACTCTAGCGTGCTCTGTCAATTCGGTAATTGAGAATTTAGCTGGTGTGGTTGCCAATCTGTCCCCATGATTGTGGCTTCCCTAAAGAAGGGCGATTAGAAGGGTCCGCATATGGATTGGGTTTGCAATGTGAGGAATACATGAGTTGTCAAATATCCATGATTTTACACACGTTTTAAATATATGCGGCTTTCGATCAAATAACATGATTTATCACATGTTTTGTTATTCAGTATATGTATTATCCATCTCAGTCACCTGCCAGACCGTTATGTTTGACCCTATTTGTTTGGTGGTCTAGGTAGCAGGTTCTTCACCCTGAGATGAGTACATGTGTTGGCTGTGGAGCCATGAGTTTGCAGGTTGTAGTGTCGGCTATGTCATGCAGACATTGAGCTTGACATCGGAGCTACATTATATTTGGGTTAGTGTTTATTTAGCTTGTTATTTGTATAGCTTTTATTAGCCTTTTCTTCGGAATTTTTTAATTAACAATACACTTTGGTATTTTGTAACTCGAACATATGTGGGAATGATCATCCTGTTACTGCCAGCTCTGTATTTTATTGTGATGGCTTGTTCCGGTCTGATATGAGCCTTGATATGATAGCTATATGCTAGCGGTTGAGTGCGATGTGGAATCCGATTGCCGCGGACTCCGGGTCATAACGCCACATAAGCCTCCGCAAAATATTCATTGCATTATGACACATTTCTCTATTCATACCATCAATTTCACCTTTGATTTTACACTACTTTATCACATTTTCTTTTACCTCCATCCATTCAGTTTCTATCTTACTCACTTTCTCTTTTGATTAGTTTGTTTCATGGATGCTTTTATTTTCTTTTTATCTTGATTTTTCACTTGTTATTTTCACACGCTTATTCACTTGATGTATCCGACATTGCTCCATTGTTCTTGTTATTAAGCAACAAGGAACATGAACGATAATGTCCTTTCTGCAATCCACGTGATTGCCATCCAAAATGAATTCTAATAGTTTCTATTCCGAAGCCAAAGCTCGTAGGCAAAAAAGAAGAAAATGAAAATCAAAAGATATACCTTAGTTAAAACTATTAAGCGACCATCAAAATCATGGGTCCATCCACCGGTTAAATAACGTGTGGAAAGAGTGAGATAACATCTGACAACTTTCACGACTCCGATGACTCTTTAATTTGGTCAAAAGGGCAACTGGGCAAGGGCATTGTATCATGTATGTGACTAGATTTTATTTATTTATTTATTATTTTGTGGTGAAAGTATGTGGCTAGACTTGACTCTTTTGGAGTAGGGTTTTATATTTTTGTCCCGTTCTTTGTGCCCGTCGGGACCACCCGTGCTGAACTGGTACAGCCTACTCGATTCTAAGAATTATAAGAAAATCTTATTTTTTTTTAAATAATTAAAAAAATATAAAAATTATGAAAATCGAGCTATTTAACAAGTATTCAATCTAAACATAATGTCATTCTACTTCAACCAGTTGAGCTATATACAATGCTCTCATAGTATCTTTGTGAAAAATTTCTAGGTCCCTAAAGGTCCTAAACTGAGTCTGAAAGCTCTCAAAACTTTCCCTAAACTTCTCGAACAGTATTCTAATGCGTAAGCTTAGTTAATTAACATCTAAAATATATTTAAAGATTATTAAACCTAATGAATTAGTATTAAACACATAATTAGGAGTTGGGTCTTACAGATCCCATGAGATTTACACCAATTCAAATGGACCGAACTGAATGAAGGTGAGATTCTTTTGATTAAAAATATTTAAGCCCGTGGGTCACATATGAAGGGGCTAAGATCATTGGATTGACTTGGATTTTAATCTAGGGTTATCCCACTTAGATTCTTCAATTCCCACCTCTCGTATGATCTATGGGACCCCAATTGCAGTCTCTCACATTCTCCTATGTTAGACATATACAAAGGAAATTCATTTTTCATTTCTTGTAGGCTTGATGATAAATTGTTGGAAAGCGTGTTAGAACTAGTTCACCCTCATTTATCACTGGAAGCAATGATATTATGAAATTCATTCATATAGATTCTCAGGTATCTGTGGAGTTGCAGCGATGGGGAACCTCTCCATTGATTGAATTTTTTTTTTTGTGTCTTCCCTTCCTTCAGAATATTTTTATTTTTATCTTAAAAACATTCCTATTGCCTATTGATTCTTCAAAGGTTCAATATGACTCATTTTGATACTTTGAGGGCCCATTATCATACAGATATGGCTCGACAATCGACTCATCATATGAAAAATGATGTTGATTCAATATTGGCAGTATCATCACTCTTTTTGTAACATTTATTCGATGTTTGATTAAGCGTCAACACCAATGAGCTGAAAGAATTGAATTCATATCGTCAATTCCGTTCCATTTTTCTTTCCACTTTGGCCCTGAAATGGGACATTTTGGCCATGTTGGTGTTCCACTTGAACAAAAGAATCAATAAAAACAAGCAAAAAATATTTACATATTTTTCTCACGGATTTATATTTTGCTCGTAGATGTTATGCAATTTTCATTTTGGGGGGCGGGGGGGCGGGGGTCCATTTCATTAGGTAAGTAGGGATTTAGACAATCTGCATATCCAACATGATTTTGGTATACAAATCAGCTAATGAGATTAGGGAGGCGAAAATACCCATGTCCGTTATTTTTAGAGTTTAGAAATGTAAAAAAGTAAAAAATAAAAAATAAAACTGTTTGCAATGGAACATGGTGGCCTGATTCCAATCGACACAAGCTACTTCCAACTCTGAACAGAATGTTTGAGGAGGTGTTCTGTTCTAGTTTGGTGTTTGGAACACAATGTGTTCACAATTCCCATCAAAACAGAACAAAGAATTGAATAGTATGATTGAAATTAAAAAAGAAAATTATGGTTATGAATGTACAACAAAGTAAAGAAATCAAAGCAATGAACAATACATGCAAAGAAGCAGGGACACTTGCTGCCACATTAATAGATTTGTCAATATATGTAAGAAGATCACATGTGATTAAGGTTGTTTCAATCACCATTCAACAAATGTGGTTGTTATCTCTAGCCCCCATGAATGAACAAGTGTTGATAATTTTGGTACAGATATCTCATATACAATGTACTTTTGTTCATTGTCCGCATTGTCTCTACTAAATAGTTTTTGTACAAAGCTTTGTGATGTCACTACTAATATAGACCATATTATGTCAGCTGACCATATAGGTCACCTGTCATGTTAGTAGGGGGATTTTCTCCTACTCCCAATGAGAGCCTTTGATTAATTTCCTTCCTCTAAGAAGTGTCTACAAAGTGGAACGCCAGAAACCACTTACTCCAAAAACCTAAACCCAATTATGAATTTCCCTAACCCATCATCACCCAACACCACAATGGAACACCACACCCATGACATTTTAGCCCTAGAGACAGACCTTAGAACCCAACCCAACTCCTTTTCACCATATTTAGCCACTTTAACTTTCCACCACAGTGAATACTTCTCCCTGAATCTCTACCATTTTGATAATAGTCCCTAGTTTCTATTCAAAATGCAACCAAAGCCCAGCCCACCTTCTTTGGGTTCGATCATCTGGCTCCGGTAAAATTATGTGGTCTCTTATCCCATTCACACCCTTAACCTTCCTCCTGCAGGAAAAAGTACTTAGAATCCTTTCAATCCTCTGCACAAGTGGCATTTTGAAAAGCAACATGGATCTCACATGGCTTCAGATGTCCTCAACTAAAATCTTCCCGCAAGGCTGTCTAACACAGGAGCATATAATCATTCCTTTGCAATTTCCAGCATGAACATGGTCAGGGTGCTGCTGTGTTTCAGATTGTTTTTTAAATGTGTTTTATGGCAATCTGAAAACAATTAGGGGAATGATAGTTTTTGGAACATTAAAACCCCAAAACAACATTTGCACTCAGCCCTGATCTTGGCCTGGGTGGAAGAATCAGAAAGATACTGTAATGTTGTTTCCAATGGATGACTACCTTTTTTTTTTAATTATGATTTAGGGGCTGTATGTTTGCACGGAATACATAGGAATTCATGCCATTAGTAGCTAAGAATGAAGATGCAAGGAGAATATTTTTAAATGACCATCAAATAACCTCTCCTTTAATAGAAAGTGAATTGAGAGAAGATGAAAAATGAATACTTAGCCATCACTCTGGTAATACACATGCTAGGAAACTCAAAGTACCATCTACATTGCTACCTTATATCGTTCACCCCTCACCTCATATCAGTCTCACTCGACCTCTTTAATAATCTTTCAGTGGAGCTTATTTGACTACCAATGCCTGTGTATTCTAATGCAAACAAACAAGCCCTAAACTATTTCCAAACGAATATTCATTCACAAACAAGCAGAATAGCAGAGCCCATTAAAAACATTCATGAATTATAAACTAAACCTTTCGCAAGACTTGGTTTGGGCTTAGGGTCCATTCTCATAGTGTTAAATGCACTGTTAACAACTGCCACCATCTCCAATTACCAACTACTTGTTCACTCAGGGACTGTTTGTTTACATAAAATACACAGATATTCATTGTTAAATGAGCTTCATCTTTGAGATTATTAAGAGGGGTGGGATGAAGGATATGAGGTGATGAGTAAAGGATATAACGTAGTGATATAGATGGGACCTTGACTTTCTTAGGATTTGAGTTCTAGGGTCATGACTAGGTATTCATTTCCCATTTTCCCTTAACTCTATCTCCATAAAAGGTTATTTGATACTCAGGTTTTTTAATATGAGAAAGTCCACACAGCCCGAAAAATGAGACCGGGCTGTGGCACGGTCCCCCCTAGGGACCGTTGGATCTCAGTTGAAAAATGAGACCGAGCTGTGGCACGGTCCCCCCTGGGGACCGTTGGATCTCAGTTGACGCTGGGATCCAACGGTCCCCAGGGGGGACCGTGCCACAGCCCGGTCTCATTTTTCAGGCTGTGTAGCACGCTTGTTTAATATTCACCTCAGATCTTCAATTTTAACCACTTAAGACATGAATTCCTATATAATCTATGCAAACAAACATGCCCTCAACAGCATTTAAAAGTTCATTTCACTCTTGCAGAAAATGGAATCAAGTAAAACTATAATAGGTTTTTTTTTTGTTTGTTTAGGTAATGTAACTTGAACAAGCAACACAATCTTTAAGTTACAACAAGGAGCATCTTCCAAATGTGTTCTGATTCCTATTTTCTAAATCTCTCTATTGATCCCCGAGAATTAGCACGAGTAAAGACACAATTATCTTCTGTACAGATACTTTGACAGGGGAAAATTCACACTCCTTGCAACCTGTTAAAACATTTCAGCAAGTCAAATCCAGAAAACAGATAACCTTAAGAACTCTCTGTGAGCAATATGCAATAGGAAAGTGTAGAAGATCACCTTCAAAGCTGTTTCTTCATCCACTGTAGATCGATACCGGGTCGAGCCCTCCAAGGGACAGCTTCCACCTTTGCTGATAAAATTAGCACAAGAAAGAGTGGACAATTGCAGTAGAACATCAGACATCAGTTCAACATCCCAACCTTCTGTCAACTCTCCTCCTTGCTGATCCATATTACGCGGACATTCCGCCACTGACGTAATACATTGAAATATGGCCAACAACCTCTCCAATGGGAAAGTTCCAGGACCTTTCATAAGTAATTCTTTTGCCGCATCGCCCTTCTTCTCAGTGGATGCTTGGTCGCTCCTAAATAGATGTGAGTTTTTTAAATTTAATATAATTTTCTAAAAGACAACTGCAAAAGGCTAAGAAATAAGACTGTACTGCAAATCATCCAAAAAACTTAAAACAAACTTTGGCAAGACAACCGGTTTTGGAATGTATGGAACGATATACAATTGCGACTTTAACAGAGAAAATAGAAAGAACAAAAAATGCCTCTTACTTCCTTTTGCGCTTCCGATTATCAGACCCACCAGTTGAGTCAAAGAGAGCAGCATCCAGGGTAGCAGGGTTTCTTGAAGCAAGGAACGCAGATATAAGAAGATACTTAGCAGAAACAGACATGTGAAAATCCAACTCATCACAAGCTTCTCCAAAACCAGATTTCCGGGCATTTCCCTTTCTTCTGACTTTCTCCTTGTTGGTTTCAAGAGTAGGTCGAGAAGGAAGTTTGAATGTCTCATTCAATGCAGCAGTTAGGTACGGCTGAAGGTGATCAAACAGCCTTCTCTTTGTGTTTGCATCAGGAACAGAGTCCAACTCATTCAAAGGTTCGCAATACTTCTGATATAATGGCCACAGAGCAATAGATAATTCATCGACTCGTCTCGTAATTCGACAAAATGGCTTCAGGACAACACTGTTGAACAAGAAACAAAATAAATTAAAAGATATGATAAAGCACGTGAAAATGAGAAGATTTATAAAGCCCAGATGGTTCAGAGCCTGTTAATGTGTCAAAGACTCAAATGCCATTCCATAAAAGTGGAGCTCGGGTTTCTTGGATAGAACCATTGATAGAATGGGTCAGCAGTTGATGGGGGCTGCTCCAAAGGTCTCCCAGACAGATGGATTCCTATGCACGATGGCTTACAAATATAAAGTTACCAATAAACACATAACAAGCACAGAAGATGATCAAATATTGGATAACCATGATCATTCACTCTGAATGATTTTGGTCATCTGCCCACCCACTATGAACACATTAGATCAATGGTCTAGATTATGGAACTATGCACCTCTGCATAATGAGGCACTCCACAACACTATATATGTCATGCATCAAGGCCCTATAAATCCATTAAGCAACGCATCCATGATGTGATTCCAAGGAAATGCTCTTACTTGAGAAAAGATGAATAAAGTTTGGTGTTTGATTGGTTTCTCATAAACATCTGATAAAGATCGTCTTCTGTATAATCAGGGAAGAAAACAGGAAGAGGTTCTGTGAAGCCAGTATTCGAGTGATATGAATCAAGAGAACTGCTGCTAATAAAAATTAGACCCACTTCTGGTATTTTCAGAATGTCATAGATGTTGAACAACATGGGCAATATGATGGAATTCTTGTCCCAACCTCGAATAAGTTCCACATTGTCAAATATCAGGTATAACATCCTTCCATTACCTTGTTTCACGAGTTCTTTTGAACCTGATTTTTTCGAACATTCTTTGATACTCTCTATTGCCTGGCACAGGGCATCTTTAAGCATGTTGACAAAATCAGCACCTCTTTCGCACCGCTTAGCACTGGAATAACCATTACTTGCATTTCTCCTATGAAGCAACAACTGATTCAACACAGATTCAAACAAGATCCGAGGATTGTAGCAAGAGCGACAACTTGAATACACAAATGGGCGGTTTAAATGCTTGAAGATTTGAAGAACAACACTGGTTTTGCCAGTGGAGGCATTTCCATAAAGGAAAAGCGGAAACATGGGGGAATTTGGAGGACCAATCAACTGCAATATCTCAAGAATTTGGAGGCGCCTTCCTGGAAAATTAGAAAGCAAACTTTCCAAACTTATGGGTTCTGTAAATAAGAGATCATTAGATATAGAAGGAGGGCGATCACATATCTTCTGGCTTTCAACAGTGCCTTTTGAAGGCGTTGCAGATGAAGATCGGGTTGTTCTTCTGGTGGTTTGTGGGGAAGATGGGGTTTCTTCTTCTTTTCCCATGTTTAGAGAGAGCTTGTGTTTGTGTAAAATTCCTTTCCTTCCCTCTTCTTACCCAAGAATGCTGCACATGTTCAAGGAACCATTCAAATTAAAAATCTGAAAGCAGAAGGAATGGCTTTGTTTTTTTACAGTACACTTTGCACTAAGGTGAAAGATAATAGGGCTTGTGTTGGAACCAGAAACAAATGGCAATGAATCTCCTTTGCATTGTCTTCCTCCCTAATCAATACCATAAGTGAAAAATTAAAAAGCCATCATAACTATGAAATAGGAAGAAAACTGAATTACCAATCTGATCACTTTAGGTGACTTTTGCACACGTTACACATTTAGGGTCATCAAAATCATAGCTCCAGCGCAGGCATCCCTACTGTGATTCCCCATCAATGGACCATAGCTCAAAAATCTGTCACACGATTTTAGATATTTGATTGCTACAATCTTCGCCCACAGAAATTAAATTCTTCAAATTTTTTCCACATTGTCCATTAGCATACAGCTGATGATGATAGAAGTCCATTGACATGACCATACATGTGGCAACCCACTAAATTAACAGTCCAGATCACCCTAGGGAAATCTTGCCTGAGGTGGTGAGACTCGCCAATAAATATCAATTAAATTTTGAAATCCAAACAACAAGACATGGGCAATGTGTGCGAATGGGATGAGGGGAAAGAACAAAAAATTAAAGAAAGAGTTCCTAAAAGCGGTTAACTACTGGTCAGACCACGAATCCACGACTCTAAAGGCAAATTTACACCTCTTCAATCTTCATAGCATTTGACTCACAACCATAGTTTTAGAACCTAGTGGTTTGACCAGACTTTGCCAGTTACCAGTTTAATTCAACCAAGAAACACAGTGCGTCAACCAGGCCCGGCCCACATTGGATGTGGATGCGCAAGCCCAATCCAGTGCTTAACCACTACATGGTGCAATTTGATTAAACCAAAACCGACCCTCATTTGAACTGGGCGGTTCAACCATGAAACCTTTCAAACCAGCCAACAAGTAAAATTGGAGATAATTTACAAAACTCAATTGAGATTTTTAAAATTTAATTACTTTCATTTTAAAAAGCTAAAAGTGTAACTTTTCCAAGATAAAAATATATTAGGCAACTAGTAAAAAGTGGAACTGACATGACATCCATACACTGGATTTGAACACCCATTTTTCAGATGTTTTCACCATTAATTTTTGAGGACTTAACATCTATACTTATTGGGATTCAATTAGGCTCGACATGACCGAATGAGCTGAATTTTGGTAAATAGAAAAAAGTAAGATCTACAATGAAAAAACCTCAAATACCTCTCGAATAAATAGCAATTTTTTTAATGGTTAAATAGCAAAAAACTTGCAAAAGTAAACATAAAGTTCTAAATTGTTATTACTTACATTTTGAAAATCTAAAAAATGTAACTTTTCCAACATGCAAGAAATCATCCTTAAACTGAGTTTTATTCTGGTGAGAACCGTTTGCAAATATTCGTGTGAACTCACCTATGGAGCCCACCTGAGACAATTGTTATAATAAGAGAGGTGCGGAACGGACCACATTAGATGATTAGATCATCTTAACCCCTTGACTTATGATGCTCGAGTTTTAATAATTTTAGAGGGAATCAGTTTTTTTATCCCGACCCAATAGTAACAGTTGGATGAGTGTCAAATTTGGGCAATTTACACAATGGGGTAGTGTAAGTAAGGGGGTTACTTGATCATTGGCAGGCTAGGTGGCCTGGAAAATAGAGTGACTGCGAATCCCTCCTAACCATGCAGACCAGGGGCGGATGAAGGGGGGGGGGGGGGGGGGGGGGGGGGGGCCGGGTGGGCTGCAGCCCACCCAAGATTTGGGCCCAAAAAAAAAAAATCCACTTTCCAAAAAAAAAAAAAAATCCAGTTTCCAAAAAAAAAAAATTTGTCACTATTACTTTCACAACTTGTAGTCTTAGCTTGCAAGCATGGGTTTAAATCCTGTTATTTCTTCTCTAATAAAATAGCAGAGGAATTACCCTACCATTGTTGCAGCAGACAGTAATTCTCATAGCTTTGATAAAACTTCATTGTGAGCTGAAAATGAAAAGAAAAGAAATAAAAAAAAATTAGGAAAAAAAAAATTAAAACCGGTCGTCTTATGTATAATGTATTGTATATTGATGATTATTTACTATCTTAGGTTATAATGTCGCATCATCAAGCGCCCAAAAAATCAATAACTCTTCTATCGTTCTATAAGAGAAAAGACAATAAATCTGAAAGTGTTGAAACTTCCACATCTATTCCTGATATTTCAAAGCTTGATGAGGACGAGCGACGTCCTACCAAAGTTCAAGTTGTTGAAATTGAAGGAGTTGAACCTTCTTCTCGAGTCCAAAGAGTCGTAGTTGCACATTCTTCCAAAGCTCAAGAAGTTGCACCTATGGAAGTTGATGTCACTTCTTCATTTGAATGTGATCCGGGTAAACGCATTGCTATATATGAATACCCGCTTAACAAACATGATGAAGTTCGGGTAGCTTATCTTAGAATGGGACCTTGTCGACCTACTCATGAGAAAGAAAAAGATTATCCGGTGACCATATTTGGAAAGCAAGGCCGACGGTTCAATACTAATTGGTACAAACTATTCCCTTGGCTAGAATATTCACTCCACAAGGATAGAGCATATTGTTTTTATTGCTTTCTCTTTGAAACAAATCCTCCGAAGCATCCGGTATTTACCATTGATGGGTTTCAGAATTGGAAGAAAGTTAACAATGGGAATAAGTGTCCTTTTTTGAAACATGAAGGTGGTCTTTGTTCTCCACATAGGTCGGCGATAATGTATTGTGAGAATCTAATAAAACCTTCTCGACATATAGATAGTGTTTTCAATACACTTTCTAAAGAAGCAATTGCAAATAATCGGTTGCTTCTCCGAAATGTTATTCAATGTATTCGGATGCTTGCATTACAAAGGTTTCCTTTTAGAGGACATGATGAATCGAAGAAATCAAAGAATTGTGGAAACTTCATTGCAATGTTCGAGTTTTCGAAAATGTTGAAGAAGAAAGTTGCCGAAATAGTAGGTGATTGTCCAGGAAATGCCAAGTATACCTCATATGGTATTCAGAAAACACGTTTGCATGTATTTGCAGAAAATGTGAGAAAGAAAATACGCGAAGATGTTGGTGATGCAAAGTTTTGTATCCTTGTGGATGAAGCACAAGATAATTCACATAGAGAACAAATGACCATTATTCTACGATTTGTTGATCGTGGTGGTTTTGTTAAAGAAAGGTTTTTGCTATTGCTGGTGTTGAAGACACTTCTCGCGGATTGCATGGTTATTTACATCGAAAGAGAGTTTGCTAATGAAGTTGACATAGAGTTGGTAATAGATGAATTTGATAAGAAGCCACGCAAGTCAAGATTTCACTAGTGTCATGTTTTAACTTTTGTTTGTCTTTTGTCATACTTGTCAAGATCTATTGTGGAGACATTTTTTTTGTTGGTTTTGAGTAGTATAATAAAAATGATCACTCTTTTGGTATGATGCTTGTAGAAAATGAATTATGAAGATAGTACATAGATAGTTTTTTGTGAACATTGTTGCTATTTTTTTATAATTTTTGGTGAGACATTGTTGTTATTTTTTTAGTGTAACTTAAGTGCAGCCCCCCCAGATTAGAAATCCTGGATCCGCCCCTGATGCAGACAATTCTCATACTAAACATTTCACTATTTTTTTATCGATATCTTTACTAAAATATCTTTATGTTTAATCTACTAATTATGAAATTATGATGCTGATGCTGATGCTAATGTCAAAATTCAAACAGAACAAATGCAAAATCTAAAGGTTGGTTGGAAAAAGGTGGAGACAACTTGTTAAAATTTGTAATGTGGGCAGTTTTCTCCACCTATTTTCTCTGCACCCAAACAGCCCCTTAGCCTTCAAAGATTCAATGGCCGGTATAAAACATTGCCCTGGTCTCTGCAACACTGACGACAGGGTAATTATGCCTACAGTCCGTGTGAATTCGTCACTCCCACGACTGGTAAAAAAAAAAACCGAAGTCAACAAATCAAATTAGGGAAAAAGAGTCAACAGTTAGAGAACTTACTGTGTTGGAGGATGATCCATTAAGCGCCATTGCACGGGCACTGCATCTTTCTATTATAAGCTTACATGAGAGAGGGAGACGGAGAGAATAAAGGGAAAAAGAGGGTTTTCTAGGGTTTGGTCCTGAGGAAGAGAAAGAGAGAGATGTGTGAAAGGGAAAGGAGACAGGGTTTTGGCGGGAAGGGAGTGGGACTCTAGGATTAGTCTTAGATTCTTCTGGGGTAAATGTGTATGGGTAGGGAAAAAGAATGGAAATAAATGGGTCAGACCAAGGTGTAATTCTGTCCCACATGGTCTTAGCACCTTGATAGAGGTCCTGCCAACTAATTAGGCCCGGTCCGCAAGCCCAATAGATCATTCATTTAATTAAAAATTTTAATTATTTAAGAGTTTTATTCAGAGAGCTGTCATTTAATTAAAAGTCATTAAAATTAAGAATTTAGGAAAAAAAATAGAATCCTATTAGGAAGGAGATGTCCAAACCTTCTATAAATATGTAATCCTTCTATTAAGTGCGACTAATTCCCAAATTCCCATATGGAGAGTTAATCGTTATTGGAATTCGTCCAAGTTTTGACAAACTCGCTTGTAGGATTTGTCTACATCCTTTCAACCCTAATCCATCCCAAATCACCCGAGAAGCCCAAACCCAGACCTCTGCCGAACCCATTCTCCTTCCCTCCACACAAAACCGACAGTCCCAAACCTCCCCCAGAACCCACCTTCGAACTTACTCATCCACGTCACCACCAAACCCTCCCTTGAAACCATCACCACCACCTAATACCATTCAATCCGTAACCCAGAATCCAAAAGGCAAAAAGAAAAAAATCCAAACCCAATCGAACTTCCAATCCCCTACCTCTTTCCCCCCTACCAAACCCATTACGAGCCTTCTCCCCACCATCCCTAACTCCGAAACTCCCAATCCAAACCCTAAATTCCCAGAATTTCCCCAATCCACAAAACCCCAAATCAGAACCTCTCCTAGAACCCAAATCACTGAACCCTTGCAGCCCTGAATCCCTTGCACACTCCTATTCCATCCGACCCCTTTTTTCCTCTAGCTGCTCACAACCAACACCCCTCAATCCCAGAAAAAAAAAAAAAAATAGAAGAGAGAAGAGAAAGAAGAATAGAATCTGAGTGAGCATACCTACACCTGAAGATCAGGTCCAACGGCGACCCCATCGCTCATCAGAGACTGCATCACTCCTTTGTTTGCAGTCAAACAAAGGTCGAAACCCTTTCTCCCGCCCTTCACTCTCTTCTTGTGCACGACGAGCCACACTTCTAAGGGAGACAATCGGGCTAATCTTCTGGGCTTGAGTAATGCAGCCTGGGTCAAATTTAAAAACAAAAGGCCAGCCAGCAGGGAGCCAACCCCATTTAAAGCACATTTTTTTCCTAATTAATCAACCTCAGCCCTTGATTCTCAAAAGGGGATATCTTGGCCATCTTATCAACGATCTGCACTTGTGAGCATGCATCTGTCAACCAGAGCTACATAAGATGAATGAGAGCATTATATTTTTCTGTCCTTGTATCGGAAGTCAAAATGAGAAACATTGGACCTTCAGATGAAGTTCAAGGCTATTAAGTTCTACTTTGATCAATTTCTTCATTTGAAGCAAGGGAAGTTGTCAGTTGATCAATATATACAACATCTATGTGAATTGGATGAAAGTGAGTCGCATTGTGTCACTTGTTTTATGAGAGAATTAAAACCGGATATAGAGGAGAAAATGAAGTTTTGTCAAACTGTTCAAGAAGCTATCCATGTTGAGCACATGCTTCGCCAATCTCACATGCAACAATGTATACCTCCAGAAGGAAAGTCCCATGAAAGAAGAAGAGCTCATGTTATTGAAACACATTTTTCAAGAGGAGATAATCCTAAGCTTATCATACTCGACTTCTCACCACAAATGAGAAGGAAAAAGAAGAATGGAGACAACATACAAAATTCCAAACACAAGTAAGGTGTGAAGGAAAGTTAGCTAATCTAGTTATTGATCGTGGCAGTGCAATAAACTTTGTTGCGCAAAGTGATTGACAAGCTTTACTGGTCAACCGAGAAGCTCTCGAAGCCTTATAGAGTTACATGGGCCAATGATGTAATCATTCCAGTAACTCATCGATGTTCGGTATCTTTCAAGATTGGCAATTATGAAGACAATATTTGGCGTGATGTTATCAATATGAATGTTACTCATATTCTTCTTTCAAGAACATGGCTTCTTTCTTTTTTTTTTTTTTGTCTAAATGTGCATACTAACAAAGAGAAGAACATACATTCTTTTCTTTGGAAAGGACAACGGACCGAGCTCATTCCATTGCCATCGACAATGCCTTCTCCATCTACATCATCACTCCAATCAAAGAATCAAAAGGTGAGTAGAAAGAAGAAACAGAAGTCGCGATTGTACCACAAGAGCTACAAACCATGATAAAAGACATCGAGGATGACATTGAAGAGCAAGATCAAGAAACTGATGATGTCACGACACAGTCAGATGAAATAGCATGCAAGACTTCTATTATGGAGCATATTTCAGAAGAGACAGCAAACACAAGGACTAAAGTTATTTCTATGGACGGTGCTGATCAAAAGAGTCAAGAGGCAAGTGAAGAAGGACAAGCGCGCATTCAAGACAGAGATATAATGAGCAACAAGTCTAAACATTTAGTGAATCTCATGGTAGTTCAGGAGACATCAATAGAAGAACAACTCGTCGAAGTCCCCCACATTGACTTCATCTTCGGGGATCAACGATGGATATTCAAAGATCATGATCTGTTGGTACACAAGCAACAATTGAAGCATTTAATGGTCCGATCACATATCCAAGAAAAATGCAAACATCAAAAGAATTAATACCTCCAATCTACTTCTAATTGGAGGAAGAAATCCAATCGAATTCACACGCTATGCGAAGAATATGGAGATCGAGAACTTCGAAAGTTTGTATGCTGATTATTTACCCAAGTGGACATTTACAGAACTCGAGGTCAAGTTCTCTCCAAGGCGGGGAGAAACTGATGCAGGCCAGACCCATGGTCTGCCAACTAATTGGGTCCAGCCCACAAGCCTAATAGGTCATTCGTTCAGTTAGAAGTTTTAATTATCCGAGAGTCTTATTTAGAGAGTTCTGATTTATTTAGAAGTCATTAAAATTAGGAGTTTTGCTTTATTTGGATTGTAACCAAGTTTAGTTTCCTTTATTGTTTAGGAATAAAATAGAGTCCTACTAGGAAAGGGGATGTCCAACCCTTCCTATAAATATGTAATCCCTCCATTAGGAGAGCAGTTCATGATCATTCAATAATAAAAATTGGTTTGTTTGATTTTCTCTCTCTCTTCAATGGAAGAGTGATATTGAGTTCCGAGAGAAATTTGACCAATTCCCATATGCGGAGTCCGTCCTTGACAGATGTGAATTTCAACCCGCCAAGGACATGGCTTGAGAAATCTTTTATTCATTTATATGTGCTATTTAAATTTGTACATCGAAAATAAGGATTCCGACTACCCTCAAAATCGACGGATCACAACCGCCGGCTACGGTAACGGCCGTAATACCGTTCGTCGACGAAAGTCAAAGAAAAATGGAGAGAAAATAAATAAAGTGGGCGGGTTCTTCCTCTCGTATAATGTGCTACCGGCAACAGACGATGGTTATCCTTTCACACTAATACGAGTCTTCTGATATGGGTCAATTATGGGTCTCGATAAGGTCCAAATTAAGATTAATCCTCACATGGCATAATCATATATAGTAGATCCAAGTAAAGTAAAATAATAACTATAATAAATAAAGAAAAAGGGGAAGGTGCTAAATATTTAAGAAGATGATCGGCCCCGTTCCCAGGTACCCCCTTCAAATCCTTTGGTAAAATTGGATTTAAACACTGATTTTTCAAATCAAAATTATGATTCAAATGAGATTTTGATTTGTGATTTCTGTGGTTTTGTATGCAATACACAAGTGATAAAAAGTGAAAGGCCGATGGGCCGTAATTGATTGATAAAAGGTTGCCGATGGGCCAAGGTTGATTAAAGGTGGCCGATGGGCCATAATTGTTTAAATGTGGCTGATGGGTCGTGATTGTCTAAAGGTGGCCAATGGGCCGTGATTGTTTAAAGGTGGCCAATGGGCCGAACTAAAAAGTGTGTGAAGTCACTCATCTCATCTCATCTCATCATTCTCATTAATTCATTTTTTTAGAAATCAGTCTTTAGTCACTTTTATCATTAAGCTCGATTAAATATTTGGCACCAGATGTGGAAGAAAAGAGAAGAAAATATTTTTGGGTTGATTTTATTGGTTTTTATGGGTTTTATGGATCTTCCATCATGGGGCTAGAAGGGCCTAACTAGGAGATTTTACTTTGATCTATGTAATTAATGCATTATTACTGGTTATCGGATTAACCCTGATCTAAGATCTTAGACCGCCCACATCAGCTTTCCCAATCCCCTAACGGAATAGGAAAAGTGATGGGACGAAACCTAATGCTCTAAACTACCTAATGGGAGAATCTGGTTTATTCCTAGGGTGCAAACATCATAAGTTCAATGGTTTCAGTGCCCAAGTGGTTTATTTGGTGTACTTTTAATGTTGGTTCGATTTGTTTTAAGTTGTAGGTTTGATTAATAGTAATTTGATTAGGGATGTTTCAGGGCTTTGGCTAGGGTGTTTTTAAGTGTTTTGAGGTCCTATTATTTTTAATTTGAATCAGAATTTCAGAAAATAGTCAAAAGTTGCAAATTGGGTTAAAAAAACAGGGGGTAGGCACCACCCTGGTGGAGCCTATCCTGACTCCTACAATGTTTTGAGCACTTTCGATGGTTTTGACTATAATCCGGAGTTTTGATTGTTTTTTTATGTTATTGTTTCAGGTTTGTTTTATATTTTGGGTGGTTTTGATTTCAGTGAATGAAATTTGAAAAGAAGTCAAAATTCTCAATTTGGTACTAAAAGTAGGGGTAGGCGCCACTGCGGTGGAGCCTCTCCAGGCAGTTCTGCGATTTTTGGGTTTTTTTGACTTCTATTCAAAGTTTCAGGGAGTTTAAGTGAAGGAAGTTAAGTTTTCAATGTTTTTCGGTGTCCTGAGATGTTATGTTTATGTTAATTTTGATTCGGAATCCAGAACGAGATCACAAATCACAATTTGGAATCAAAGGTGAGCATAGGCGCCGCTGTGGTGGAGCCTAGCTTGACAATTCTATGTTTTCAGGTTTTTCGGTCTCTTTTCAGAATTTTAGTGGGCTTCAGGGGCTGCGTTTTGGTCTCATGGATTGATTTATGGCTCTGGGGTGTTGATTTATTAGAATCTCGAAGTCCAGAATTTGGAACAATGCCGAAAGTTACTTTTCAAAGTTAAGTACAAGGTAGGCGCCATTGTGGTGGAGCCTATCATGCCAGTTCTGTGTATTTGATAGTTCTCGAGACAATCGTTCGTATTCTGGATTCCAGTGAATTACACGTAGTGAATTTGAATTGTTTTAGGTCTCTCGTGTTCAAGTTCCAAAGTGATTCGGATTCGGATTTTGAAATAAAGTTGGAAAATCGCGCTTTGGGACAAATGAGGGGATAGGCACCCAGCCTGGCAATTTTTTATTTTCGGGGGATTCAACTGTATTCCGAGATTCTAGATGGGTCTTAGTTGCTGGGTTTTGGGCCCAGGATTTGTTTTAGGTTTCGATTTTAGTTAAACTGAGTTTTAAGATGTTTAATTATTGATTTTTTATTTAATTGGTGAATTAGGGCCAAAATGCAACATAGCCGCCACTGTGGTGGAGCCTAGGTTGCTGCTTGGTAATTTTTAAGGGTTTTTTTTTTAGTATTTTAGGGTTATTTTTAGATTGAACTTTTTATGGGACTTGATGTACTTTTAAGGGAAATGTCTTTATGTGTTCAATTGGGATTAAATTGGATCTTAACTAATTAGATTTAGTTTTAAATTAGGGGTTTTCAGGGGATAAGCAGGCTGGGCGCCCAGCGGGTGGCGCCTAGGCTGACAGTATTAGGGTTTTTAGGTTTTTAGGGATTTTTGATTGATTCTTACTCCGAATTGATTAAGGTCTTAGGTCTTTTGAGTTAAAAGTGTCTTATTGTGTTGTTTCAACAAGTATTTAATGCTGGCATAGTGGGCCAAATGAGGTGTCTACAGTCCTTATTGGAATCTGTCCAGGATTCGACAAACTCTCTTATAGGGTCTGTTTACAGCCATTCCATCACCACCTCAACTTCACTTGTGGATCTGAGGCTACGCCACACCTCATTTCCTTTTCCTTTTTCCTTTTCTTTTTCTCTCCCTTTGATTGATTTTTTTATTTTTTTATTTTGGTATAGGCTGCTCATGCAAACTTTTTTCTTGGTACCACAGCCAAGGGGGTGGAACCCATCAGCCACAGAGCACCCACAAACACGTGAGTCACTACACCCCACACATGGAGAGAGGGAAGACCTGTATATGCAAGGTGGGAGAGTCCAAATGATCAATCCTTGGTGGGCAGGGTTTCCAACCAACAAGGCAACCCCTTGTTTTCATTTATTTTCTGTAATTGAATGCCTATGATTACAAGACTTTATATTTCTGCTAATGTTCAAAAATAAATTCTCAAAAGTGAATATAACAACAAATAAGACCATCAAATAACTTCTATTTTGAATTAGGGAAAAATGGAAAATGAATCCTCATGTAACTTGACACCATCCCCTCAAAACCAACAACCCCCAATCACCTACATGCCCTTGTAAAAGAATTCCAAATCTCTTAATAAACTAGAAGCATTTTGAAATCTGAAATTCTAAAGATATTGCATGCTCGAAAGTGACTTCTCACATGGCAGCTGAGCAAAGTCTCACCCTTCAAACTGAATCAAACAGGATTTTCGAAAATCCCAGGGATAGCCCCTGCTATTCTATAGGAATTCTTGACAGGAAAAACCCCATAAGAAATGCTCTCGACTAAATAGGTCCAATAGGGCCTGCAAGGTTGTAAGCATTTTGGGATATGCCTTTTCGAGTATTTTGAAGAATTCCAAATGATGTCGCCCAAGAAGCAGAATTTTAAAATGCTATAGGCAAAAGAGCATTTTGAGTTATGGGACTCAGATAATTAACTGACCAAGAGAAACTTTTCACTTACCCAGCTCAACAAATCTTGATCACCTAAATCCAATCAAACAGGAAATTGTGAATTTCCTAAGACATTTTATGGACAACGCTGGCATTTCTTTCAAGAATTCGCAATAAGATGGAATCTTGTAAAAAATGCTCTCAACTAAAGAAGCCCTAAGGGAACAATATAGACTAAATCATAGTTATTAATTTTGTACCGTTTCGATTGAAAAGGCCGAATGTTTTCATATCGGTCAAGTGGTAGAAACAAAATTTCATTTAGAACTTTTCGTTTTAAATTTCAAACAATTTCAGACGAAATCCAACATTTTAGCCTAAATGTGATTTTCTGAAATGATCATTATCATCATCAAAGCCTTGTCCCAACTATGTTGGGACATTCCTTTTATTTAAATTATAAAACCTCTTAGAATAGGTGTCCTTTTATTTTTGACTGAAATGGTATTTTACATAATTAAATGTTTTTTAATATATATACTTTGTATTTGTTATATTTCTCCAAAATGTAGTTGCAAAAGGTTTTACTAAAATTGATTAAATCCATATTTATTATATTTATAATAATTTATTTTTCTACATATATGTGTATATGTATTATTTTTATATTTTTCCTAAATGTGATTCCGAAAAGTTGCACTGAAATTCTGAATCGGCCGAAACTTTTCATTTTGAAGACCAGACCGAAATGGGGCTCGAAACGATATTGACAACTATGTTGGATCTGCGTAGCCGAACCTAATGAACAATGGGCTTTGGTTGACCTTGTTTAGCTTGAGCTTGAAATTTGTAATTGGGATATAATTTGAGTTGGGTATGTTGATATTTCATTTCATTTAGCTCGGGTGTGGATTTAGAGAATGTACACATGGTTAAAAAAAGACCTCCACCCAACTTTGTAAATGTTTTCATTGGTAGATTTATTCTATAAAAATAATGTTAATATAACATATGTATAAGGAAGTGAGTAATCCATGCAATGGTAGTAGTTAGGGGTGTAAAAAAAAAAAATGAAAAACCGTCGAACCGAACCGAACCGAATTGCGGTTAATAATTGTGGTTCGCGGTTCAGTTATGGTTATTAAATTTAAAAAACTGTCATTCACGGTTTGGTTACGATTTTCCATATTTACTCACGGTTATTAACCGAACCGTAAAATATAGTTCGATTAATCGCAGACGGTTAACCGTACTGTTATACTAATTAAAGAAAAAATAAATGACCTAAATGAAATAATTCTTAACTTATATAATAAGGAACCAAACCTTGTAGTTTTTTTTTTTCTTCCTCTTGGCACCTATTATAGCTGAGAATTGTCAGAGGTACAAACAATTTGAGTAATGAAAACACATTTGTCACCCACAAGCATGTTAGGCAACTACTTCACCCCAAACCACAGTTGATTCAAAACAGGATTTAAATTGTCTTTACATATATCTCAATTTTCTAAGGACACTTTTGATCAAGTTTATTTTGTTAAATTAGGTTGTTGCTAAACCAGAGTAGCAGACAACTCATATGTTAGATCAGAAATCTGAACCTTTAAGCCAATTGTAATGACAAAACATTCCATGCCATAATCATAAAAAATCACATAGAAAATAGGCTATTTTTAACGATTCATAACATTAAACAACTAGCCATGTAGAATTTCATCCACACAATCATACCAAACCAAAAGGAAATTACCATTGCAATGTCGATATATGAATTCAGTTTTCCTAGATTTTGTGTTTATTTGTTGGATCATTTGGAAGATTTATAAAGGAAATGAGTTTCTCTTTAATTTTCTGTTATTCCCCATATGGATGAAAAAATGAGCATGTTGTAATAGTAACGAATATAATAGAAACTCTTTCTGACAACAATCAAACTTGATTATTGGGTTTTTTTTTTTTTATCTTATGATTGTTAATGGAATAATGAGGCTCTAATTTTGTTTTGAATTGGTTATCTATGCCTACTGACCCATCAACTAAACAGATTTTTACACGGTTATTAACCGTAACCGAACCATCTAATACGGTTAACAGCGGTTCGGCTTTTTACGATTTTTGTGGATACGGTTACGGTTTTAAAAAATAAAAAACTACGGTTAAATTCAATTAACGATTTTCTCAAAATAACTGATTAACGGAACCATTACACCCCTAATAATAATTGAGTGGCAATGTGACTGGTGGCACTGTAGAAACAAGCCCACCTCACTGGTAATGGGCGGCAGTTCCCACGTTGCTGCCCTAGTACGAATCCTAGTTTAGCCGCTTCTTATTTTCTTTATACTCCATTTCACCCTCTATGATTTTATTTCCCTCCGTCTTTCTGTTTTCCCTCTCTCTCTCTCCATTTCTCTGTTTTTCCTTTTTCTCCCTCACTAGATTGATCCATCGGTAGGCTCTCTTTCTCACTCCATTTCTCTGCTCTCCCTTTCTCTCTCTCTCTCTCTCTCTCTCACTCGATTTCTCCCATCAGCAGCCCGTACCGTCACCTGACGCCTTGCTCACTGCTCTCTTATTTCTCTCTCGCATCTCAACGAAGGTAAGAGCTCTCTCTGTGAAGCTTCAATCAAATACGATGAACAAAAGATACTGTTTTAGGCCTCCATTTTCTCTCCGGTTGGTTTGTTCTTTGCCGTAACCAATTACAGGTGAAGTGAGTGCAGCAGGGCAATCGATCTCTCAGCATAAAAAAAAAAAAATTGGGGCAAGCTTTTGACTGCGTGTTTGGTTTTGTGGCCTATGTGAATAAATCTTGGATTCTAGTTGAGTTTAAAAACTGCATTTTAGAATGATTAATTTTGAAATTCGATCTGGTTTCGCTCTTGCGTGCAGAACCTATATGTCCGGTTTGGGTATGAATAGATAGGGATGGGGTTCCAATTTGAATTTTTTTTTCTAGCATTGATGGGTCCATCCTGTTTTATGCGTGCACTATTTAATTGCTTTGTGTAGGTACCAACAATCCATTTAGGGACTAGGAGTGACGATTCCTAATCTGCTGGTATTTCTGTGTTTGAGTTGATCATGTCATCTTGATTTGTAAACCAATGCAGCAAGCAGCATGAATTAGACCTAACTCAACTCATTTTCCTCCAAATTAGCAACTAGGCTTGGACTTAGCGTGATAATTTTGGGTTTGGCTTGACATCTCCAATCTGATTAATGGATGCCGAGCAGTTTTAGTGCTTTCTCTCTCTTTAGACTACTCACTGCGCTCTTTGATCACGGCAAGATTTGGTGCTTTTGATTTTTTTTTTTTTAATTTTCGTTCTTTTTGGGGGTTCTCTAATGGATAGATTAAGATGGGATTTTCGGGGTTAGGGTTTCTTTAATTTGTGGATTTTCCTCCACCACCGCCTTGAAGCCCTCTTTCAATTGAGATGCTTGAAAATGCCTGAGAGGGAAAATTGGGCGAAAATGCTAGCAAAGCCCTTTTCTTGTCGGAATAGATTTCGTTTCAACCAATATTGGTCGTTTGGAGAAGAACCCATGTTGGTTTTCACCTCTTCTATACCTCTTCATATACTGTTCTAGCTTCTTCTCAACCATGAATGGCAAGAACAATGTTTACAAAGAATTGGGTCTGTCTCTTTGTCTTCATTTATTTCTGTTTTTGTTTCCCCGAGTTTGGATTTGTTAAGAATAAAAAATGGGTTCATAGTTAAAACTAATGCACTAAAGTCACACAAGCGACAGTAATTTTCTTCTTCTTAGAAGTTTTGGTTACTGGATTTTGGATTTTCCCCCATTTTGGAGCTAAAATAAAATCTGTTTGATGAAGTTCCAAGTTGTTAGACCTTCCATCATTAACTCCCTTGTGAAAGATATCATCCAATGAGCCCCATCCTCATATATTTTTTAGTATGTCTTGTGGCCTGGAGGGGTTATCCACATCTGCCTAGTGGGATATTCATGTTTGGACATAGTATACATTAGTTTAGACATAGTTTGCTTCTGGTAGGTAGTGTCCTTATCATCATTTAATAGCAGGACACCTCCATGTTTCGTAGCCAGAAGGATTCTTAAAACAGAAGAAGAGGAGCACTCATAATGTATTGAGGCAAGTCTTAAACTAACTGGGGTTTTGTGGTTCTGAAATTAAAGCTATGGATTTGTCCATTTTGCTTGAACATGTAATTGGATTTTTCAGAAATTCTCTACAGAAGTGAGTGCATGGCTGGAGAACGAACCTTAGAGAACTAATGAAGTTCATGTCATAAGCCTTTTCATTTCATTGATGACCCATGACAGAGGCACATGGAATATAAGAATGATAATTCATACGGTCCAAATTGTGGCCCTTATTTGGGTCTGGTTTATCATTATAATATGGTTTTAAAACTTAACTATAATATATAACATATTGGCCCTTTCCACACTACTTTTAATGGTATAACTCTCACTACATCAAAATGGCCTATTACTGACTTATGACTACACTATTTACTGAGGGAAAAAAAGTCGTCGCTCGTTGGCGACTGCTTTACTTAAAAAACTACAAAAACAAAGCACTGGCTTTTCCTTAATGAAACACTCCGCGAGTCCCTTCATTTCTCTTATCATCGATTTCGTTTTCTTCCATTACTCTTCTTTCCCTCTCTCTCGCTCCATTTCTCTACATGCTCCAATTAAACTATATGATGACATTGAATAATAGCGTGACCTGAGAATTGAATGGTTCTGATCTAATTGCATGCCACTTGTTTGTTGGATGTGTGGTGCCTGGTGGGTGTATGAGTTGGATCCATCATAAAGTCCTACTATAATACAATTCTCATATATTTAACATGTTTATAATCTCATAATAAATATCTTTGTATTGTACATGTCTTTGGCATCTACCTTCTTCATATATATATTTTTTTGATAATTAGCTTCTTCTTATAATTAGTTATAGGGTTTTTGGATTATTAGATCATCTTACCATTTGCAAATGTGCTTTATATCCAATCATTCACCAAACATGCAGGTTGCTGATAGTGATCTAGAGTATTTTTCTGAATTGCCCACATTGAATCATGTTAAATGATTCAATATGATGTATACATGTACCCACTGGGCATTCTACACTTTCCTGACACATGAGTGTAAATGGAGTTATAAGCTTTGAGAAATGGTGAGATTATCCTAAAGTAATCATGCTAAGTTGACCGAGTCAACATAGATAATTAAATTAGAAAGAGACTCTGAAACAGCCAAAATATTTTTAGAATGCAACAGAAACATACTGAACTATGAAACTGTATCGGAAATTACATGTACATTCTTCAAATTAATCTTTCTTTAATCACTATTAATATTTTATATTTATTTTATACCATTATTTATCTCCCCAATTGTCTATAGTTGTTTTTTCGTGCTTCCCATGTCTGTCTGTCATTGTTTTCAATTCACTTCGAGTGGGAAAAAAGAACAAGAAAGACAACATGTTTTAATGCATTTTAGATGAGTTTTACATGCAAATATGGAATCAAGGTCATGTAAAAAAGCAGACTCACTGTAAACCCCATCCCATTGTTGTCAACTTGTCATACTGCCGTTGTTCTGATTCAATCTGAACTTAGGTTGTTATATCACTGTTCTGATCAAATTTGAACTTCAGAAAGGGATCCAGCAACACTATATGCATTTCATAGGAAAGTTATACATAAAAAATAAATACAAATTATACAGCCCAAATTTATTAGGAATGTGTGCAAAAAACAATAACTGGTGGTTCTAGAATACAGAGTACAACCCTCGTAAAGTTGGTGTTGCTATCAGAATGTCACTCCTGAGAATGCATTTACGGCCGTTTTACTTTCAAAGTTTACTCGTAGTTCTTTGTTCTGTGTTAATTCTTATGTCGGTTTTAATTTTAATTTTAATTTCTTATTTTTAATGTCTTCTGTTGAATGCATACGATAGTCCTTTGTTGTATCTTTTATGCATTCTTTACTTTTGATTGGTTCCATGTGTTTTTATTTATTTATCTTGGTTTTGTTTTTATTTTGGTTTTTTCCCTAAAGTCTGAAATGGGTTTCTTTGGGTTATTTTTTCCTGAAATCTTAATGCATAATGCATTGTGTTGTGTTTGATAGATGTTGCATTAATTTTTTTATTATCATTTTCCATGATATTAATATGGTATGTCTTAATTCATATAAACATGAACTAGCATCATATGATTAATATATAAAACCTTGTTAATTTGATTCACATGACCTTCTACTGTTGTCTTTTTTTTCTCCTTAATTCATATCTTATATATAATGCAAAAGTGGGCCTCATTTGGTCATCTTAATGCATAATGCAGTATGTTGTGTTTGATAAGACTATGGCTCTTGCTGTGATTGTGGGATATGAGTCATATACTTATCTCAAACCATTTCATGTACCTTATAATCTATGGATTTAATTTTTCAGATCATGTCCCCAAACAAGGATTGGATGATGGCACGTAGGCTTTCTATTGAATACTTAGAAGGGATGCAGTCATTCTTTGAGTTCATAATAGCTAATAAACAAAGGTTAGGGGCTGATGATTGGTATTTTTGCCCTTGTGTCAAATGTCTTAATGTTGTAGGAGGGAAGAAGACGGTATAGACAAGACTTACACGACGTGTACTTTCCATGGAGAAGCCCATCCCCAAAATCGTGTAAGCGTAGAAGCCAATAATAGTAATGAAGATGAACTCCCAAGAATTAAGAAAGTAGTTATGGATGACCCCTCTAGTGTACACAATGATCTAGACGTCGATGCAGTTGCACAGGTATATATGTGGATGGATTATGGTTTTTATTTATTTTCCATTAAATGTTTATCCTCTTTTTCTTGATTGTTTTTTGATGTGATGCAATATAGATGTATTCCCATACTTATTATGATGCATGAACTGATGACTGGTGGATAGTTTTATAGAGATTTTTCGCTATAACTTACCTTTAGAGATGACTTTTCCCTCCACATTACCAAAGTCTGAATATTTCCCCCTAGCTACAATTAAACCATTTTAGGACTAAAATACCCATAGTGTGGGCTATAACATGATAAAAATGTATTCTTGTAAATAGGTTGAGATTTGGTCAGTGAAAGCACTCAAACTTGTATTATTGCATTTGTTGGTTGAAAATACAATGGTGTAAATGGGTTTGGATGAAAATATATAGCATTATTCTATAATTGAAAAGTGGTGATCTAATATGCATTTTCTTATATTCTTTTAGATCTTAGGGAATGTTTGGATGGATATGTACAGAATAAAATATTTCTAGATTTAAATACTAGAAAAATTATTTCAATATCGTTGTTGTTTGGGAATTTCCAAAACATTCAATAGACTTTGAACTAAGCATTTTGACAATTATCCCATATTATAATATACGCTAAATTCAAGATTGACCTTAATTTTTAAATGAAGGAAATGGTCCATAACTTTATAATTTTTTTTCAATATTTTTTTAAATGACAAGATGACGACACCATTTTCTAGGAATTCAATTAAATGAAAATAAAAAATCTCCAATTATATTTTTAAGATAAGGAATCCATGATAAAATAGGTTTCTTTGATTTTCTCGGAATTATATTTGTGTGGGATGTTTTCTAAGATGCCGAGATCACCGTTATCTTTAACGGGTCGAGCTAGCAAATCTGGCCACAACACCAACCAGAGCACGCCTCACCATTGTTTCTGGGGCATCAGCCGAGATGGAATCCATTCCCGACCTCGACATCTCGGCACTCAGCCAGGTCAAGGTCGTCCCCGACCTCGGTCACTCCCGACCTCGGCTGATCCCGACCTCAATGTCTATCCTAGCCTCGGTCTTGCACCTCGGTAGTCCTGCCCCAAGGTCGGCCAAGGCAGATATTGAAGGACCAGACTCCTATGTTAGCTCTATCATGTCATGGACACACGATGGGACAAGGGCCTAAGCAAGTAGGGTTCTTGGGCGATCCATGCCATCCGTGATCTCTTACAGAACGACATCCAGCGGCTGCCACAGAGCATGGTTCGATTGGACTAGCATTTAATGAGAGATGGTCCGACAGGACTAGCATTTAATGAAGTATGGGCTGAAGGGACAGTTTCACTCAAGTACCAAATCCAATCATAAGGCCCTTCTTCACAAGTCAACTCCATTTCCTATAAATACAAAATCCAACTGCACTCCAAGGGATGAAAAAAAAAGGATTCGTACTCTTTGCCAAATTTCATCTTCATCCTTTGTTCAGTCCTCGAACTTAGGCATCGGAGAGCCTTGTGCTGCCTGCAGCCAGGGTCCTCTAACCATTTCCTTCCTCCCCTTTCAGGTTTCTAGGCAACTTCCCACCATCAAAGGAGCATCAAACTCATCCAAACCCTCTTTACTAAGTCCGTATCATTTTAGGCACTTACAATTGGCGCCGTCTGTGGGGAAGTACAAACTCAAAACCTTCCTAAAAAACATCCGAAATACCATGGCTCCTAAAGCCAAGAAAGGAGGAGGATCATCTAAGAGACCACCACTACCCCCGTTTCCAGCAGAATCCGCTCCGGCCGCTCCTCTTCAGGAGGGGCTCGGGGCGGGACCCGGCGCAATCGTCATAGAAGAATTCCCCAAGGGACACCATTTCGCCCGACTCACCGCGCGGGAGAGCCTCTGTCATCATTCGTTTCGTTCTCAAAGGAGGTGACAGATTTCTCCTGGCCAAACGAGCCTCATCAGGAGCGTTCTCGGAAGGACAAATCCATAGCAGCAAGCAAATCGCACCATTCTCGTCACCAGACCCATGGTGACGACGACGATGGTGATTCTCTCCATGCCGAGATCAGGGCACAAAACCTTGCCCTTCAGGAGAAAGGTAGATTGATTCAGCAGCTCCAACGGCAGCTTCAGCAGCAGCCTGGGCATAAAACAAAACCTGAGGCCCAACCTTTCAAAGGTAGGCGGACTCATCGGACCGAGCACGACCTCAGGCAACACCTTGATCGCAAAAGGCATCGACGAGCTCAGGACGAAGGCTCAGCAACAGCCACTCCAAGAGGAGGTTAGAGCCTATGCCAGAAAGCAGAGAAGACCAAGAAGAATGGGTTGACAAGCTTGTCATGCAGGCTGTCCAACGCAATATGGAAGTTGCCGGATTTGCCCGAGGTCACCTGGACTCTTATGACTCCGGCGATCACGGCGCATCCCCCTTTTCTCAAGAGATAAAAGAGTATCCCCTGCCCGAGAGATTCAGCGTCCCGAGATTCGTCCACTATGACGGTATCTCGGACCCAGCAGCCCACCTCCGGCATTTCACCCAGAAGATGTCGGTGTGGGGCGATGTTGGCCACCTAAACTGCAGAGTCTTTTCTTCGAGTCTGGGAGACCTTCCCCTCAAATGGTTTTGCAGTCTCCCAAAAGAATCGATTTCGAGCTGGCGATAGTTACGGAGATCCTTCCTCGGAAAGTTTCTGGCGCACCGGGTCATCTCGAAAACGGACAACGACATCATGGCCCTCAGAATGAGGTGGAATGAGAGTGTCACTCAGTTCACCAAGAGATTCTGGACGGTCTACAACCAGATTGAGAACTCCAACGACGATGTGGCGATTAAATCCTTTCAGTAAGCCCTGCTTCCGGGCAATGATCTCCGAAAAGAGTTGGTAGGGAACCCAGTAGCCTCGGTAGAAGCATTAATGGCCAGGGTGAACAAATACATCGCACAGGAGGAGGACGAGGTCAGGGCCAATGAGAGCTTCGGCGTCTCTAAATCCTTCAAAGGCCAGTTCAAGCCCGAGAGCCGACCTGATAGCCGAACCTCTAAGCATGAGGATCGAGCACCCCGGCATGACGACTGTTCCTCCAAGAAGTCCTTCTCCAAGAAGGAGAGGAAGGTGTTCCAAAGGGAACAGTCGAACCGAAACTGGACATCACCCAGCCATAGTTATCAAATTCGTTTCGTTTCACCCAAAACTTCCGGATTTGTTTGGTTCGGTAGCAAAACCGTACCGAACACCTCGTTTTTTACCGTTCGCTGAATATTTCGGTAATTTCAGCCAAGATTCATAATTTCAGACCAGAATTGGCAGTTTCAGACGAATCATGGCCGAAACTTGCAATTCGTGTGAAGTTTATCAAATGGAAAAAGAAAAAATTAGAGACTTTGAGGGGCTACTTTTGTATTTTTACCCAAAAAAGGTTATTTTTACCCAAGAAAGGATTTTTTTTTATGTAGGCCCTTCATTAGTTATGCAAAAAGTGTTTTTTGTTTTTATGTTTTAAAATTAGGAGATCTGAGTTGGCCCATTTTGTAATTATGAAATCTGATCATGATGGTTAGTTAACTTTCTGTTGTGATATACGAGGATGATGTATTTGATGGAAATAATAAAAAAATACCGTCATTTGGAAATTATAGTTTTCATGCTTACTAGAATGAAATTTCTTTATATATTATATATATATATTCTATTTTCCGAAATGAATTTTCGAATTAGAAAGCCGAAATGCCGAATCATCCGAAATGTTTCAGCTCGGAGCCAAACCGAAATAGGGTCCGAAACGAACTTAACAACTATGCACCCAGCTCGGCAGCAGTCTCAACACCCAGCACCGGAGGTGACAGGAAGTACAGGTCGACCATCTATACAGTCTTTGCAGAGCCACTCCATAAGATCTTTAACAAGATCAAGGACAAGCCGTACTTCAGTTGGCCGCAGCCTATGATGAGCGACCCCGCCTCCCGCGACCGGAGTAAGTTTTGTGCCTACCATAAGCAGAATGGGCACAGGACCGAGAACTGTTATTCCCTCAAAACACATCTCGAGAAGCTCGTCAAGGACGGGCACCTAAAGGAGTACGTGCAGAGAGGAGGGAACGTGAACAATAACCGAGCTTAACGCCAGGATGATCGGGATCATTCCAGCGACGAGTCGGAAAAAATTATCAACGTCATCCACCTGGCCCCCGTACCCCAGGCGAGTAACCAGGCCTGTGCCGAGGCTAGGAGGGCTTCACACGGCAAACAGGTGATGACGGCCGAGCTCGAACCACAATCCAAGAAAGCTCAGAAGGAGAAGCCCATAATCTATTTTTCGGAGGAAGACTTGGAAGGAGTCCAGTTCCCCCATAACGATCAGCTGATCGTCACTCTGAAGCTCAAGAACTTTAAAGTTCAAAGGATTCTCGTCGACCCCGGTAGCTCACCCGAGATCCTCTACTTCGATTGCTTCAAAAGAATGGGCCTTAGTGAGAAAGATCTACAGGAAGCACGAACCCCTCTGATTGGCTTCAACGCCAAGCCAGTCTATCCTAAGGGGAAGATCTCCCTTAAAGTCCAGATCGAAGGCGCCACCTTGACAACCGACTTCCTCGTGGTTGATGCGCCGTCCCTATACAATGCAATAATGGGGAGAAACTAATTGCACATCCTAGGGGCAGTTCCTTCACCTACCACCAGAAGCTCAAATTCCCCTTCGAGGGCAAGGACGGAAGAGTGAGGGTGGTCACAGTCAAAGGCGACCAACAGGCAGCCAAGCAGTGTTTGATATCCGTCGTACCTGGTGAACAAGAGCCAAAGCGGGTACATATGGCCGAACTGGATGAGGTCGGTCGAGATCCCGAGAAGAGCGTCGAAGACCTGACCGAAGTCAGGATCGACCCCCTCGACCCTAAAAGATTCTTCTTGCTGGGAAGCCAGCTCGTCGAACAAGAGCAGGCCGAGCTCGTGAACTTCCTTTTGCTAAACAAAGAAGTCTTCGCTTGGACGCCGTCTGAAATGCCTGGCATCGACCCCGAGGTCATGTGCCACAAGCTAAGCGTGGACCCCAAGCACAAACCAGTGATGCAGAAGGCTCGCAGGACAGGCGTGCCGTAGACAAAGGCAGTGGTCGAGGAGGTCAAAAATTTGTTGGAAGCCATGGCAATTAGAGAGGTCAAGTATCCGGTATGGTTGGCAAACACAGTGGTCGTCAAAAAGAAAATCGGGAAATGGAGGGTCTGCGTCGACTTCACGGACCTTAATAAGGCATGTCCTAAGGACAGCTTTCCACTCCCAAAGATCGATCAAATGATCGACGCCACTGCTGGGCATGACAGGATGAGTTTTCTGGACGCCTACAAAGGATATCATCAGATCCCAATGTACGGGCCCGATGAGGAGAAAACGGCGTTCATAGCTCCCAGAGGCAACAAAGTGATGCCCTTCGGGTTAAAAAATGCAGGATCAACCTACCAGAGGTTGGTGACCAAGATGTTCTAGGCCCAGCTCGGCAAGACGATGGGAGTCTACATTGACGATATGGTCGTCAAGACTAAACGATCCCAAGACCACTTGGTCGACCTGAGTCAGGTGTTTGACATCCTCCGACAGTTTCGGCTAAAACTGAACGCCTCCAAGTGTGCATTCGGCGTCGGCTCCGGCAAATTCCTTGGAAGCCTAGTCACTAGAAGAGGGATTGAAGCCAATCCGGACAAGATCTCGACAATCTTAGCGGTACAGAGTCCAACCACGACGAAACAGGTTCAGAAGCTCACCGGCATGGCTGCCGCGCTCAACCGCTTCATCAGCCGATCTTCGGACAAGTGCAGACCGTTTTTTTAACTCCTAAAGAAAGGCCTGAAGTTTGAATGGACTCCAGACTGCGACGAGGCCCTGCAAAGGCTGAAAACCTACCTCTCCTCGCCTCTCCTGCTCTCGACCCTGAGGCAGGGAGAGGTACTCTATTTATACCTGGCAGTCTCAGATCATGCATTGAGCTCGGTCCTCATCAGAGAGGAGGATAAGCAACAGCAACCAATCTACCACACGAGCAAGATCATGGTCGATGTCGAGACCCGATACTCTCCATTAGAGAAGCTCGCATTAGCGCTCGTCAGCGCTTCTCGCAAGCTGTCCCACTACTTTCAAACCTTCACCATCGTGGTCATAATAGAACATCCACTCAAATCCATTTTCAAGAAAGCAGATTTCTCCTGCAGAATCTCGCGCTAGGCCGTCGAACTAGGACAATACGACATCCGGTATCAACCTAGGACGGCGGTTGAAGCTCAAGTCTTGGCAGATTTTGTTGTAGAGTTCGTTTCTCCGAGTTCGGTGCCGACCTCGCTCGACACCGAACTAAGGGGCCACAGGCATGAGGACGAAGTCACGGAGGCCGAGCAGTTCCTTGCTTCAGCTTGGAAAGTCTTCGTCGATGGATCCTCTACCTCCAATAGAGCCGGCGCTGGCATAGTCCTTCAATCTCCAGAGGGACTGGTCATCAAGCAGGCTTTAACACTAAACTTCAAGGCGTCAAATAACGAGGCAGAATACGAGGCCCTCATAGCAGGGTTGAATAGAGCTAAAATCCTCGGAGCTCAACAGCTTGTGGTTTTCAGTGATTCACAGTTGGTAACAAGTCAGCTCACTGGAGACTATCAGGCTCGCGACGAGCGGATGACAGCCTATTTAACCCTCGCAAAAAAGCTCCTCTCCCAATTCCAAGACGCCAAAGTCAGGCAGATCAGTAGCGATTCTAATTCTCACGTCGACGCCTTCGCCGGCCTGGCTTCAGTGGTCGAGGCTGGGAGGAAAAGAATTGTCGAAGTGGAATCGCTTGGAACACAGAGCATAGAGCTTCCACCGCTTTGGCAAATACTGTGTGCCGACCTCGGTCCAAGTTGGATGGATCCAATCATTTGCTTTCATCAAAGACGATCGACTTCCAGAAGACATGAGCGGGGCTCATAGAATTAGGCTCAAGGCAGCTCGGTTTTGGCTGAGCCCAGAAGGCAAACTCTACAGGAAATCCTTCACCGGCCCCTACCTTCAGTGCGTGCACCCGGACAAGGTCCAAAATTTCCTCTACGAGATACATGAAGGAATCTGCGGAAGCCACATTGGGGGACGGTAACTGGCATACCGGGCCATTAGCCAAGGGTACTGGTGGCCTTACATGTAGAGAGACGTGCAGATATACGCCAAGAAGTGCGAAAAATGCCAAAGATTCTCACACTCGCTCTATCAGCCGACACAAGACCTGAGGCCGCTCTCCAGTCCTTGGCCCTTCGCCCAATGGGGACTGGACATTGTGGGACCTCTCCACCGAGCCCCAGGGAATAAGAGGTGGCTGATGGTAGCGACCGACTACTTCACCAAGTGGATTGAGGCAGAAGCGTTGTCTTCCATCACCGAGCGCGACTCAAAGAGCTTCGTATGGAAGAACACCATCACAAGATTTGGAATTCCACTAGCATTGGTCTCGGACAATGGGACCTAGTTCGACTCCAACCTCTTTAGAAACTTCTGCCAGGAGCTCGGTATTAGAAATCATTATTCCACCCCAGCATACCCACAAAGCAACGGTCAAGCCGAGATCTCCAACAAGGTGGTACTCGACGGACTCAAGAAAAGGCTCGACCGAGCCAAAGGAAGATGGGTGGAAGAACTACCAAGTGTTCTTTAGGCATACAGGACGACTCCAAGGCGCTCCACCTTGGCAATGCCTTTTTCTCTCGCCTATGGCATCGAGGCCGTGATCCCACTTGAGGTCGGCCTCCCGACCTTGAGATCGGAACTCTTTGACCAAGGCCAAAACGATATGAACTTGACTCGAGAATTAGACCTAGCCGAAGAACGCAGAGAAGAAGCAGCCATCCGCCTGGTTGCCTATCAGCAACGGTTGGCCAGGGGCTACAACCAGAGAGTCAAGGAAATGAAATTCTCAGTTGGAGAGTTCGTCTTAAAGAAGTCCCTTCCTCAGGACAAAGACCCGAACCATGGTAAACTGGCGCCGAACTGGCACGGACCATTCAAGGTCATCTCGGTCTGCGGTCGATCAGCATACAAACTTGAGGACATGGGTGGTAAACAATTACCCCGGCCGTGGAACACAGCACACCTCAGGAAGTTCTATTTTTGAAATGTAATCAAATTTCGAGATCAATAAAAACAGAGTCTTCTGTCTCTCTCAATTCTCTCCAAAGAAATATAATTCCCTAGCAAACGCCAAAGTGAACACCTCCAACACATGCCATACGTGCATCTCGGTACTCATACCAGATAGCCGGCATATCTCCATTTCGTGTTGTGCGAGCATCTCGGCACCTAGGCCAGATTGCCGGCACGCCCCTGGCAACGAGTCAGG
Source organism: Litsea cubeba (assembly GCA_012931725.1). Taxonomy (NCBI): domain Eukaryota; kingdom Viridiplantae; phylum Streptophyta; class Magnoliopsida; order Laurales; family Lauraceae; genus Litsea; species Litsea cubeba. The sequence continues at coordinate 23,169,279 of CM022951.1, read as the reverse complement.
GGGTCATCTCCATTTCGTGCTGTGCAAGCATCTCGGCAGGGGTCATCTCCATTTCGTGCTGTGCGAGCATCTCGGCACCCAGGCCAGATTGCCGGCACGCCCCTGGCAACGAGCCAGGGGGTCATCTCCATTTCGTGCTGTGCGAGCATCTCGGCACCCACGCCAGATTGCCGGCACGCCCCTGGCAATGAGCCAGGGGGTCATCTCCATTTCGTGTTGTGCTAGCATCTCGGATCTGATGCCAGATTGCCGACACGCCCCTGGCAGTTAGCCAGAGGGTCGCCCGTTATGCCTTAGCTGCGAACAAACACTTGCGCGACTATAAGAAAGCAAGTACATGCATAAAGGGATGACGAAGGGAAGGCAAAAATCAATTGCGACCGTCTTAAATCAGCGTTCATTACACAGAAAAACTAAAAGATACAATCTACAAGCCAAGGTACATTCAATAAAACAAAAGATATATTGCAAAAAGAAAGGGCAAGCCTCAAGGAGCCGCATTAGCATTGACCTCTTGAGGGCTAGTCACTTCAGCATCAGTTGCAGCTTGGGGCACTACCCTAGACAAGGAAGGAGACATCGGAACATTTTCCTGGACCTCGGGAGCAGGGGCAGGGCTTGGCTCAGGTCTCGAGCTGGGAAGCTTTGGCAGATTTTGATAGATGGAGTGGTCATCAAGGACTCCATATTTTTTCAGCGCGGTGCGGCAACCGAGCTCAAACAGCTGAGGGGCAAGCGCATCAATCTGAGCGTCGTAGTTCTTCGTCGCCTGATCCACCCCATCCTGAAACGCCGCAAGGATTCGGGACTGCATCAAGGCTTCGAGATCGGTCTTCTGCTTCAGCGCGCCCTCGAGCTCGGCCTTCTGTTTTGCCAGCTCAGCCTCCGGCTCTTTTGGTCTTTTCTCCTTCTTCGCAGCCGCCCCCCTCAGCTCGTGGCCTTCGGCCGTGAGCTTGATAATTTCTCCCATCGCTGTGTCCAGTTCCGCGACAAGGTTGGCGTTCCGCCCTTTCTCTAGGCTCAGCTCCTCCTCGCTCGTCCTCAAAGCCGTCCCGAGCTTCTCCTTCTGGGTCTCAAGCTGCAAAATCTTATAGGCACTCTGGTTGTTCCTTTCCATAAGCACCAGCATCCTTTGAACACCCTGCAAAAGAAAAGACCATGTCAAAGGTGGGCAATCAAGATAAAGCACTCGGGCGAAATCGTTTTCAGAATACCCACCGAAATTTCCGACTGAAGCAACGAGAACATCAACCCCTGATCATCGACCTTCCTGTGCTTTTCCATATCGCGAGGAAGGGCGCAAGCCTTTGCCAGCGCCGCGATGACTAGAGAATTGCCGGACAGCTGGTCCTCTACATTCAAAGGCTTCCCGACGACTGTCTCGAGCCTCGGCATCCAGGCAGCTGGCTCGCAAGGCCGAGGCCCCGAGTTCGATCCTTGCTCAGGGGGCCTAGTGGTCTTGGGTCTCTTTTCAGGAGGAGCCTTGTCCTTTGGCGCCTGTCGGGCCCCTGAACCATGAACCTCCGCCCCGGTCCTCCAGTGCAGGAGGCCTCCCCCTCGCAGCGTCGCCAGAACGTTGCCGAGCTCGATTACTTGGAACGTTGGCAGGAGACGGAGACCCCCCGGCGGTAGGAGCTGAAGAACCCCCTGCGACATTCGGTGCCGCTGTAGCAGCAGGAGGCACGAGAGAGCGTCGGCCAGGAAAAAATTTGGCCTCCAAATTCTTCGTCTTCAGCAACGGTCAGTTTTCCTCCATATCCTCTTCTTGATTAGAAGGAGACGAGTAAGCTTCGACGACCTGTAGCAGGTCTGCAGCCCCTGGCTCGGCGAGTGGTGTCGACGCCTCGGCACCTGAAACTCGCTGATGCTCGACGTCTGTCAAGGCAACTTCTGGTTCGCTCCTCCTGAGATGGGTATGGTACGTCGGCATGTAACTCAAAAGGGCCCAGGCAGCCCGACCAGAATGACCTCGATAATTTTGCACCTTGTTCGACCAAGCGGCGTTTCTCCTCTAACCGTCTATTGCTGCCTGCCTCCTCCTCTAGTCAGCCTCTGCACAACCAAGGAAAGAAATGTCAGCTTGGCACAATAGTAAGAAGAGTAAAATTTATCAAGTTCGGCATTTACTTGGAGGGGTCCCGAAGCGACTAGGGACCACGAATGACCTCGCCTCAATCGTCCGGAACTCCTAGTTCCCAGAGACGAACAAACGATCGTCCCCGGCGTGTCTGTACGAGTCCTCCAATTCGTTGACGAAGGCATGCTGTTTCGGCATCACCCGGAGGTAATAACAGCCGCTGTCCCCCACAGACTTACACAGGTCACACACGTCCTCTATATCATGGACACCGAAATCAGTACCGAGAATCCCCTTGAGCTCGGCGGTGCCCATTATTATATTAAAACCATTAGGCAACAGTTGACAGGGGCAAAGGTTCCACGCTGCCAAACAGTCCTTAAGAAGGGGATTAATGGGAAACCTAACCCCGCCTTCCACTATCGAAACTAGGGGAAACGGCGTCCAGCTGTCACGGTAAGAATAATCGTTGAAAGGGGCCTCCCGGCTGTCAAGGTTGGTCTGGACATCTTCCAGAATATCGTACGCCCCTCTGAACCAAGTCATGGCCGAAGGGGTTTCTAGCAACTGCCTATAGACCCCTATCGTCCTATAAAAGAAACTAGGAAAGAAGAAAACCCTAAACGCAGGGGGCAGAAACCCTAGGGGGAGAAAAGCACTCACAGAAGGAGAAGAGGACGCACCAGACTCCAGACTCGCCGGGAATGGAAAACTTCTCCTCTCTCGCTATAGCAGGCTCTCTCAGACGAAAATGCAAAAAGAGGAAAGGCGGGCGACCCTACTTATAGTAGAAGGAACCGCCTTCCAAAAGGCGCCGTTTCGAATTTCAAAAAACGTCACATCAGAACTGCGCGCCCCTCTCCGAATTGACAAGGCAACCAATCGCACGGTGACACGTGGTGCCGTCAGCACGACTTTCGCGATGATTTAAATGCGGCATTTAAGTGGCACGAGCAGGCGAAGCGGCATCCAATCAGACACCAGCAGACAGGTATCGAGATGAGAAGCTATCCCGCGAAATCCACACTAAACAGCTCCCGACCTCAAAGAAGCTAGAGGTCAGAAGCTAGGGGGCAATTCTGTGGCATGTTTTCTAAGATGTCGAGATCACCGTTATCTTTAATGGGTCGAGCTAGCAAATCTGGCCACAACACCAACCAGAGCACGCCTCAGCATTGTTTCCGGGGCATCAGCCGAGATGGAATCCATTCCCGACCTCGACATCTCGGCACTCAACCAGGTTAAGGTCGTCTCCGACCTCGGTCACTCCTGACCTTGGCCGATCCCGACCTCAATGTCTATCCTGGCCTCGGTCATGCACCTCGGTAGTCCTGCCCCAAGGTCGGCCAAGGTAGATATTGAAGGACCAGACTCCTATGTTAGCTCAATCATGTCATGGACACACGATGGGACAAGGGCCTAAGCAAGTAGGGTTCTTGGGCGATCCATGCCATCCGTGATCTCTTACAGAACGACATCCAGCGGCTGCCACAGAGCATGGTTCGATTGGACTAGCATTTAATGAGAGATGGTCCGACAGGACTAGCATTTAATGAAGTATGGGCTGAAGGGACAGTTTCACTCAAGTACCAAATCCAATCATAAGGCCCTTCTTCACAAGTCAACTCCATCTCCTATAAATACAGAATCCAACTGCACTCCAAGGGATGAAAAAAAAAGGATACGTACTCTTACTCTGACAAATTTCGTCTTCATCCTTTGTTCAGTCCTCGAACTAACTTAGGCATCGGAGAGCCTTGTGCTGCCTGCAGCCAGGGTCCTTTAACCATTTCCTTCTCCCCTTTCAGGTTTCCAGGCAACTTCCCACCATCAAAGGAGCATCAAACTCATCCAAACCCTCTTTACTAAGTCCGTATCATTTTAGGCACTTATAATATTCATGCAAACAAACTTGTTATAAATTCTCAAGAGAAGGGATTTTATGGTAAAATAAGTTCCTTTGAATTTGTAGGAGTTTAGTTTCATGTGAACAAATAGTTCCTATATTTCATGGCACAATGGGTTCTTTTGAATTCTTAGAAATTCAGATTCATACTAATAGATCATATTTTAATAGTAATGAATTCATTTCTTTAAAATATTAGATAATTCAATTCCATGCAAATAAGTAAGCCATGTTATATGTTCGGGCTAAGATATTAGTGGTAAAGTGGTTCCGTATAATTTCTAAGAATTATTTTCATGCAAGAAAATCGACCCTAATCAAGACAAGCAACTAAAGGTTCATGCGCCTTCTATCCTTACTATCTATCAATCAATGTGATTTTTGGTGTTAGGACCCAGAAAATGTATTGATGGAAAAAAGCCCAATTTGTATAAAAAGAAGAAATGGAGATATAATCAATTTATCCTATTTGAGCCCCACCTTTCATTGTTTAAAGTTTTGATCATATGAACAACCACTCCAAATACAATAAGTCTATATGGCCCGACTCCATAGCCTGATTTGGGGACCGATCCCATGTGGAAGTCCTTGGTGGAACTAACATTTGGAAGCCTGCCAGAACCAAGTCATCATCTCTTGTGAAGAAAAAATCAGACACAAAAGCTGCCCTCCCTCTCGGTCCCTCTCACATCCTCGCGCATCTCTCTCTATCAAAGCATGCAGCGCCAGCCACCCGTCGCCATCTCCGTCTCGTCCAGCCCCGAGCTTGCGGACCGTCGCCCCATCTCGCCTCCATCCCTCTCTCGCCCGCCATCCTTTCCATCACCACCCAGCGCAGAGAATCCACAATCCCCATCTCTCTCGATCCCTCCGTCTCCCTCACTATCTCCCCTGCGCAGAGCATCGCTCGCCGAGCACCACCCTCGCAGAACGCTGCACATCCCTCACCTCTGCGCCTCTCTCGTCTCCCTCGGCATCTCTCTCTCACGCTCACGGTCTCCCTCGCCAGAGCATCCTCTCCATCCCTCTCTCGCAGCCGGACTCACACTCACAGGTAAGGGCTCTGCCTCATCTTCGTTGCATTGCTTCTTTTCTTTTTTTCCTCCTCCCATCTCCCTCTTACTGATGGATTTTGAATCTTCTTGTTAAGATTTACATTGAAACTCACATGCCCCATTTGGCTTTGTTAGCTTTTGATTTTCTATTAGAAGATGAAGTGACTTGTAGAGGATGAGTACTGCAAAGGGGTTGCAATGGACAATGGATTTAATTTAGCGCTGCTTTTGATTCTGTTAGTTGGGGTTGTTGTTTCTTTCTTATGGATCTATGCTGATAATGGACTGATTCACAAAAAGTTCTTAATTTTTCCTTCATTGCTAATTCGGTCTTCTTTTGTTTTTGTTGAGCAATTGTTGCCATAAAGATGTCTAAAGTAGTTTGCTTGCACAAAGGGGGAATGTGGCCAAATGTGAATTGAGGTATGGAGAGTGTAGAACTAGTGGTTTGCAGGTTGCTACTAGTGTCTAGCTCGCTTGTTATTATTGATAAAATCTATGGAAGTTTAACATGCATGATGAGATGCTACTTCACCCTGTCCTTCCCTCAAATATGTAAAGAAGATAATGATTAAGAGCTGCGGTGGAAAAATATGGGGAAGGAGAAACTGGGGGTTGGGGGAGGGTAGAGTTATGTGGTCATGGGAAGGGAGGTTTGATCATGGGTCAATCTTCGGCCACAAGCAACTGAAAGAAATCTTCACTGAGGACCTGTAAGTACCCCCAAGAGGAAACTAAAAAAAAATCTTCAAATCAAAGTATATATTCAGATGTCCTCTAAAAGAAGAGTTTACATTTGTATATAAGGCCTTTTGGCCAATCAGAAATCGGCTCAAGGGCCATGATTGTCTCAGTTGATTCAACTATCAGCATGTAGGAAATATAATTGAATGTGAGCAATATATAGGAAGAGAAGAAAGAAATAAGAATTCTACCTTATTTCTAGAATTGAGTAAGATCTGAGTAAATGAGGGATTCAGTCACAAAAGGTTGAATCCATCCCAATTTCCAAATTCTTGGTCCCCACAACCCTAAATGGGCTCATGCTCAAATCTTCGAAGCATGAAAAATCAATACTTCTCTCCAAATTCAGAGATGCATGATAAAGGAGAAAGGGCTTTATGCCCAAATCTTCAATTAAAAAAAAAAGCAATAATTCTCTCCAATATGCACTAAAATTCACTTAATTAGTGTGTAATTTGAATGATTTTGTTAGACTGGTCATCCTTATTGTTCACACTTGTTTTTCTACTCTAGCCTAGAAGATTCTCATTCCATTCCAATTTTGGCTGGATTTGACGGTTTTCATCTCACTGCCACTGGACTGTTTTTTTTTTTTTTTTACTAACTTCCTTGTCATCTCATCCATTTAATGCTCTGTTTACAAATGAAATGTCACCAACTTCAAAAGGGTAACTGTAGAAGGTGTCATCCAAAGTCCAAACACAACTACACAAGCAATCGCGTTTTCTTTTGTGTGTTTTGATTGTCCATTTTAGATTTTTAGCTTTCACATACACGTTGCAATAAATTTGATACGAGGTGATGGATGATGTAGAGTGATGAAATTAAGATTTTTCTTTGGGATCTCGAGAAACACGGCAGCACATAACTGGGAAAAGGAAAGGCCTCTTTGATTGGTTTATTGAAGAAAGAAATGGTCGGTTGTAGTTTTTATTATCAAATTATGATTTGAAATTAAAATACGTTTGAGTATGGATTTTGAATAGGTTTAAATTTTATTATGTTTTTTTATCATCTCTCTTGTATAAATTGGAATGTTTCCTCATAATAAAGACACATTTACTCTAATCAAAATGTAGCCTTGAGAATTTCTAAATGTGCCTCCAAAGTTATCAAGCCTCATCCTCAAAACAGTTCTTGTTAAGAAACAACTACAATAAAGAAGTTATAAAAAGAGTTTGACTCTATGAACAAATCCAATTTAAAATGCCAAATTCCAGTGGAGTATTCAATTGCTTTGGCATCTAGATTCTGGAATAATGGTTCTATATCCGTGTCTTAATTGATTATATTAAGTGGAGGTTTTTACTGGACAGGCAAGGCTAGCAAGTTCAAAGTCTCAACAAGAATCTTGTTCTCAATGCACTTTGCCATTTGAAGTTTTGGGCTCCTCTGTTTTTTAGTGGAATCTGTGATATGAGGATCTTGGTTTGATGTGAAGGAGAAAAGATGAGAACACTTGTGAATATATCTTATAAATATTGAATTGTTAAGTACCATCTTCATTTTTTTAATTTATTTTATATAAACTGTGTTAGCTCCAAGGATGTTTGAAATTCTGATTTCACAGTGTGGCACATATAGACAAGAAATTCTTATTTTTCCACCGTTTTTATTGAATCTTAAGTGACGAGAAAACTACACAGAATACTATAGTAGAAGTATCCATGACTGCTGCTTTAATGTTCCTAAATTGCTGTAAATTTTTTCTGTAGATTTATGGAATTACCAACATAGAGCTTTCCATATGTACAAGAGATTTTTAGATTTACAAGGCCTCTTGCTAATCTGCTTAGTCCGGATGTGGCTTTGTATTTGATGGAACAATGTTATCTTTGTGACCGTTAAGGCAATATAGTTCTGATTATATGTGTTTTATACATATTTTGATTTGGGTATGTGGAATGAGATGAGGAGGTATGTGGAGGCTTTGCTCTTGTTTTTTCTCTTCATTTTTTTTAGATGCAAGGCTTTGATGTGCTATTCGGTAATTATGACAGTGTCGAACAGTCAAAATGTAGCTAATGAAACTAAAGATCCACTCCACTGAAATGAATTTTTTGGGTTCTGAATTCTGAATGTTATTCTTATCTAGAACTGTTATGCCTAGGAATTCTCAAATGGGTTTGATATGTATTGATTAAAAAAAAACTTGGTCCTAATACGTTCTTTTTTTTTTTTAGACTTTTTTTTGGGTTTCTCTATTTATTGTAATTTATGACATAGAGATTGTGATTTGTATAGAGAAGGGATTGCTTCGGGACTATGTTTGTTAGGTTTGTCTGATATTTACTTGCTGAAGAAATCTTTTACTAAAAATTCGGTAGAATTGTCTTCCCCCTTTCATTTTCCTGTATTGTGGGGTACTTGAATGATCTTACAAGATTAAAACTTGTACTTCATTTCTTTAATATTCTAGTTTTGAATGATCTTATTTTTTTTTTTTTGGCTAATGATCTTTAATATTCTTTTATCGAATTATTCTCAACACTTGAATGCTTTATTTGTTTTTAGAAGCATGGAAGAAGATGAATTATCACGTGAATTTGTTGGAGACGACAATGCAATTGAATTGGGGACGGTTTGTCAGGAAATAAACAGTGTTGAGATGGAGAAGCCTTTGGAGGAAGGTGAAAACATAGAAGAGGTAGTAATGGAACCTCAGAGGGGAATGATATTTGGTTCAATTGAAGAAGTACATGAATATTATGCAAGATATGCTAGGCATATCGGGTTTGCTGTTGCCCAAAAAACCTCGAAAAAAGGATCGGATGGAAAAAAGAGGTTTGTTACAATTGCTTGCACTAGGGGTAGAAAGCCAAAACCAAGTGCAAGCAACCCAGTTCAACCCCGTCCACAATCAAGAACAAATTGCAAAGCAGCGTTGAATCTTTCTTTGCAATTCGACGGGAAGTGGCTTCTGAACTCATTTGTACTTGAGCATAACCATGATATGAGTCTGAACGAAGCTCGATATCACAAGAGTAATCGGGTAATCCCACCACATGTGAAGAGGCAGCTTGAATTGAATGACAAAGCGGGAATTAGATTGAACAAGACTGTTAGCTCATGTGTGGTAGAGGCAGGGGGGCATGGGAATTTGCCATGGTTGGCAAAGGATGCAAGAAATTACCTGGATAAACTCAGACGCTTAGAACTCAAGGAAGGGGATGCTGAGGCAATGCTAAGCTATTTCAAAAAAATGCAACAAGACAACGGATCCTTTTTTTATGTCATGGATCTTGATATAGAGCATCGAGTAAGGAACATCTTTTGGGCTGACTCGAGGAGTAGAGCAGCATTCGTTGAATTTGGTGATGTGGTCACGTTTGACACCACTTATTTGGTTAACAAATATGATATGCCTTTCGCTCCTTTTGTGGGTGTGAATCAGCATGGACAGTCGGTACTTTTAGGTTGTGGATTGATATCACGAGAGGACACAGATACATTTGTATGGTTGTTTCAGTCCTGGCTTGATTGCATGTCTGGGTGTCCTCCTAATGCCATAATCACTGACCAGCATAAGGCCATGCAAAATGCAATAGGAATAGTATTTCCTAAAGCACGGCATCGTTGGTGTTTGTGGAACATCTTGAAAAAGGTGCCTGAAAAATTGAGGGGGTATAATGACTATGATTCAATTAAATTTCATCTTCTTAATGTTGTCTATGATTCGATGAAAAAAGAGGAATTTGAAGAGAATTGGACCAAGTTTGTTAGGGCATATCAGCTAGAGGACAACGAATGGCTAGCTGGATTGTATGATGAGAGGTACCGATGGGTGCCAGCATTTGTGAAAGATATTTTTTGGGCAGGGATGTCAACAACCCAGCGTAGTGAGAGCATGCATGCTTTTTTTGATGGCTACATCAATTCTAAGACCACACTGAAGCAGTTTGTTGAGCAATATGATAATGCTTTGTCTAAGAAGGTGCAACTGGAAGCTGAGGAAGACGCCCGTTGTTTCAATGTATACATTCCATGTGTGACCCCTTATGAGTTTGAGAGGCAATTTCAAAAAGCGTATACTCTTGCTAAATTTAAGGAGATTCAGAATGAAATAGCCGGTAAGATCTGTTGCAATATTTCCTCGGTTGAAGTAGGAGCTGAAATTTCAGAATTTGATGTGGAGGAAGATGTGATAGTAGGAGAAAACAATATCCGACCTTTTACTTTCCATGTTCATTTTAATGAGGTATCAAGAGAAGCTAATTGTACTTGCCGGTTGTTTGAGTTCAGAGGTATTCTCTGCAAACATATAATCGTTGTTTATTTGAAGAAGAAGGTTTATCATATACCGGGGAAATACATTTTAGAAAGGTGGAGTAAAACCGTGAGAAGAAGCCACACAAAAATCAAGATCATGTATGACAATTGGGAACGCAGACCTGAAGGGCGTCGTTACGAGAAAATGTTGACTATTTTCAATCGGGTCAGCGATAAGGCCATGGATTCTGATGAAAAGAGTCAGATGGTAATGTCCTCGTTGCTAGAAGTGGAAGCTGAGCTAGATGTTTCTAAAGAGGTTACTGCATGCAATAGACCTATATCTATAGGTGTACATAAAGCCTCAACTTCATGTCATGATGATAATCTTTCTTGGCAAGAGAGCAATAACCGCGTGTGCGCAGAAAGGCCGCCCGCCAGAAAAAAGAAGACAGTCTAAGATTGAGACAATTATTAAGAAGTGTTGGAAAACAAACAAAAAGATGATGAAGAAGGTTAGTTTAAGAGTTTTATTTTTTAAATCAAATAAACACAGCATTCAATTATTCACAATCTAATTGAAATCAAATTATGCATGTGCAGGGTACGACGGTGGTCGATCATGGAGACATTATAACACATCCTGTGGGATTAGACCAGACTGAATTTAACTGTAAGAACATTTGCCCCCCAATTTACTATATGTTGTGCTTAACTTTATTGCATATGGCCTCATATACTTTATGCATGTGCAGGTTTCGGCGGGAGATCTTGAATTGAACCTTTAAGAAGATCTGTCAGAATGAAATATGCGAAGATCACTTAGATACTTTGTAGGCTGTTATCTTTTTAAGATTCACTTGGATCACTTGAAGTGCTACCTCTATTCACGTTGTTGTCACTTTAGATACATTTGTATTTGTTGGATTTGTTGGATCTTGTCACAGATACTTTGTCACTTTATGTTGGTGTTGGATTTGTATTGGTTGGATTTTGTTGGATTTGTTGGATTTGTTGCCATTTTGGAGAAATCAGATCCACCAATGGTTCACTTTGTGAAACAGTTTGGTATATGTGAAACAATTTTGTAATTGTGTCGGAGATACTTGGTTGTGTTGGCATTGCAAGTATTCAGTACCTTGGTGAGGGCATTGTAGGTATTCTGTACGTTGGTTGTGTTTGATCATTGATTTGATGTGGAGGATATGAGAAATTAGAGATGCTTTATTTTTGAGATTATTTGTAGAAGTGAAAGAAACTGGTTATATATGTACACTGAGCTAAGTCTTGAACCATCTTCTCCTCATCAACCCATCAGGAGATATAGAAAAAGAGGATCCATGTTTGCCAATTCATAATGCTTGCTTCTTGCTCTATTTAAATCTCGCATTGCTATACTGTTGCTGGTCCTATTCAACTCTCCTTTATCTGTGCTTGGGACCAGCAGTCATGCCATAAATTAACTAAACCTTAATTGTGTTGGAAAAGTGCGCGAGTTAAAAACAATGCAAACGTAATCGTATAAAGTTGAAAAATAGCAGATTTTAAGTTCATAATATGGACTTTGAAAGCCCCAAATTTCGGACAAAAAATCCCTCGGGAAGCGGGTTAACAAGTGCCCCAAACAGGAGTACTCAACAAGGTTGCAGCAGATTTCCAGCTACTGTGTTGCAAAAGTGCGCGGTTTGAAAAGCTGGCAAACGTGATTGTATCGAGCTGGAAAATAGCGGATCTTAAGTTCATAATATGGAATTTGAAAGCCCCAAATCTCGGACAAAAAATCCCTTGGGAAGCGGGTCAACCAGTGCCCCAAATAGGGGTACTCGGCAAGGTTGCAGCAGATTTCCAGCTACTATGTTGCAAAAGTGTGCAGTTTGAAAGCAGGCAAACGTGATTGTATTGTGCCGAAAAATAGTAGATTTTAAGTTCATACTATGGAATTTGAAAGCCCCAAATTTCGAACAAAAAAATCCCTCGGAAAATGGGTTCACTAGTGCCCCAAACATGGGTACTCAGCAAGGTTGCAGCAGATTTCCAGCTACTGTGTTGCAAAAGTGCGCGGTTTGAAAAGCAGGCAAACATGATTGTATCCTGCCGGAAAATAGCGGATTTTAAGTTCATAATATGGAATTTGAAAGACCCAGATTTCGGACAAAAAATCCCTCCGGAAGCGGGTTAACCAGTGCCCCAAACAAGGGTACTTAGCAAGGTTGCAGCAGATTTCCAGCTACTGTGTTGCAGAAGTGTGCAGTTTGAAAAGCAGGAAAACAAGATTGTATTGTGCTGGAAAATAGCAGATTTTAAGTTCATAATATGGACTTTGACAGCCCCAAATTTCGGACAAAAAATCCCTCGGGAAGTGTGTTAACCAGTGCCCTAAATAGGGGTACTCAGCAAGGTTGCAGCAGATTTCCAGCTACTGTGTTGCAGAATTACGCGGTTTGAAACTTCTCCTTTAAAAGAGATATTCAAGATGTCAATCTCCCACATACATGAATTTTCATTTGGGCTACAACAATCATCATGGAAACTAGAGTTCATAAATTGGGCTACAAAAGTCATCTTTAGGAGAATTACAGTTGTCCCATAACATCCATTGGCCACAGTTAAGCTCTCATATAATCATATACAAGAATAAGTGATTCGTTCATTCACCCCAGATACAATTGGTTCATACAACAGCAGCTTCCATTAATCAAAGTACAAAAAAAAAAAAAAAAAACAATTTACCATTTAACCTATCCCTTATCAACCAACCCCTTACATAATGACAGCTTCCAATGAAAAAGATTACATGATGGATAATACATTCAACACAATAATATCACAAGCAGGACACCGTAAACAATCAAAACAACCATAAAGATTCGAACAATTTGCTCAAGCCCTCCAGAGATCAAGCTCCTTACCCCTGGAATTGAAATAATAAATGCTGACCCTGGTGTGACAACAAGTGGACAAGGAGCAACTGGGCATTTCTGAACGAACCTCCTGTAACAGCAATGGAAGGCCCTACTTACAAGTATGCAACACAGTACCATGTGGCCAATTTTAAGAAAGTTCAATCCAAAGTACACTTCTGGGATAAAAGCATAAATGGCCCTTTAGTACTACCACCAGAGGACTCAATCTTTGATTGGGTTGAGCTCCACATCACCTTAAAAGGCTTGATGATTCCGCAGACGTCTTTAACTATGCTTATCTTGGCTTGTTGAGACTTTGAACTCGACAGCCTTGCAAAACCCGGTCCAGTAAAAACCTCCACTTAATATAATCAATTAAGACATGGATATCGAACCATTATGCCAGAATCTAGATGCCAAAGCAATTGAATACTCCACTGGAATTTGGCATTTTAAATTGGATTTGTTGATAGAGTCAACTCTTTTTATAACTTCTTTATTGTAGTTGTTTCTTAACGAGAACTGTTTTGAGGATGAGGCTTGATAACTTTGGAGGCACATTTAGAAATTCTCAAGGCTACATTTTGATTGAAGTAACTGTGTCTTTATTATGAGGAAACATTCCAATTTATACAAGAGAGATGATAAAGAAACATAATAAAATTTAAACCTATTCAAAATCCATACTCAAACTTATTTTAAATTCAAATCAGAATTTGGTAATAAAAACTACAACCGACCATTTCTTTCTTCAATAAACCAATCAAAGAGGCCTTTCCTTTTCCCAGTTATGTGCTGCCGTGTTTCTCGAGATCCCAAAGAAAAATCTTAATTTCATCACTCTACATCATCCATCACCTTGTATCAAATTTATTGTAACATGTGTATGTGAAAGCTAAAAATCTAAAATGGACAATCAAAACACACAAAAGAAAACGCGATTGCTTGTGTAGTTGTGTTTGGACTTTGGAAGACACCATCTACAGTTACCATTTTGAAGTTGGTGACATTTCATTTGTAAACAGAGCATTGAATGGATGAGATGACAAGGAAGGAAGTTAAAAAAAAAAAAAAAACAGTCCAGTGGCAGTGAGATGAAAACCATCAAATCCAGCCAATTAATTGGAATGGAATGAGAATCTTCTAGGCTGGAGTAGAAAAACAAGTGTGAACAATAAGGATGACCAGTCTAACAAAATCATTCAATTTACACACTGATCAAGTGAATTTTAGTGCATATTGGAGAGAATTATTGCTTTTTTTTTTTAATTGAAGATTTGGGCATGAAGCCCTTTCTCCTTTATCATGCATCTCTGAATTTGGAGAGAAGTATTGATTTTTCATGCTTCGAAGATTTGAGCATGAGCCCATTTAGGGTTGTGGGGACCAAGAATTTGGAAATTGGGATGGATTCAACCTTCTGTGACTGAATCCCTCATTTACCCAGATCTTACTCAATTCTAGAAATAAGGTAGAATTCTTACTTCTTTCTTCTCTTCCTATATATTGCTCACATTCAATTATATTTCCTACATGCTGATAGTTGAATCAACTGAGACAATCATGGCCCTTGAGCCTATTTCTGATTGGCCAAAAGGCCTTATATACAAATGTAAACTCTTCCTTTAGAGGACATCTGAATATATACTTTGATTTGAAGATTTTTTTTTAGTTTCCTCTTGGGGGTACTTACAGGTCCTTAGCGAAGATTTCTTTCACTTGCTTGTGGCCGAAGATTGACCCATGATCAAACCTTCCTTCCCATGACCACATAACTCTACCCTCCCCCAACGCCCAGTTTCTCCTTCCCCATATTTTTCCACCACAGCTCTTAATCATTATCTTCTTTACATATTCGAGGGAAGGGCAGGGTGAAGTAGCATGTCATCATGCATGTTAAATTTCCATAGATTTTATCAATAATAACAAGTAAGCTAGACACTAGTAGCAACCTGCAAACCACTAGTTCTACACTCTCAATCCCTCAATTCACATTTGGCCACATTCCCCCTTTGTGCAAGCAAACTACTTTAGACATCTTTATGGCAACAATTGCTCAACAAAAACAAAAGAAGACCGGAGTAGCAATGGAGGAAAAATTAAGAACTTTTTGTGAATCAGTCCATTATCAGCATAGATCCATAAGAAAGAAACAACAACCCCAATTAACAGAATCAAAAGCAGCACTAAATTAAATCCATTGTCCATTGCAACCCCTTTGCAATACTCATCCTCTACAAGTCACTTCATCTTCTAATAGTAAATCAAAAGCTAACAAAGCCAAATGGGGCATGTGAGTTTCAATGTAAATCTTAACAAGAAGATTCAAAATCCATCAGTAAGAGGGAGATGGGAGGAGGAAGAAAGAAAAGAAGCAATGCAACGAAGATGAGGTAGAGCCCTTACCTGTGAGTGTGAGTCCGGCTGTGAGAGAGGGATGGAGAGGATGCGCTGGTGAGGGAGACCGTGAGCGCGAGAGAGATGCCGAGGGAGACAAGAGAGGCGCAGAGGTGAGGGATTTGAAGCGTTCTGCGAGGGTGGTGCTCGGCGGGCAGTGCTCTGCGCAGGGGAGATAGTGAGGGAGACGGAGGGATCGAGAGAGATGGGGATCGTGGATTCTTTGCGCTGGGTGGTGATGGAGAGGATGGCGGGCGAGAGAGGGATGGGTCAGAGAGATGAGGGATGGAGGCGAGATGGGCGACGGTCCGCAAGCTCGGGGCTGGACGAGACGGAGATGGCGACGGGTGGCTGGCGCTGCGTGCTTTGAGAGAGAGATGCGCGAGGATGTGAGAAGGACCGAGAGGGAGGGCAGCTTCTGTGTCTGATTTTTTTTGACAATAGATGATGACTCGGTTCTGGCGGGCTTCGAAAATCAACTAGAGGGCTTCCAAATGTTAGGTCGACCAAGGACTTCCACGTGGGATCGGTCTCCAAATCGGGCTATGGAGTCGGGCCATATAGACTTATTGCTTCAAATATATGAGCCCTGCTACATGGACGTGCTAAAGGGGTCGGTCCATACATGATATCCCACGTACTAAAGGGGTCGGTCCATACATGATATCTGACAGGATGAATGAATAGATTGATATTTGTGGAAATTCTAGGATCCCTCTAATGGACGATCCTTTCTCTCTTTTATAAACGTATTTAGTCTTAATCAAGGCAAATCAAACTAATTACAATCTATCTGTTATGGAAAGTAAGCTGTACAATTGATTTGATTATATCCTAACTAATCCCACGATATGTGTAGACAAGTTACAATGAATGGGCCTGGGCCTAGTGGGCTTTGTGTTACATGTGTTAACACCCCCCCTCAAATTGATGATGGTCAAACAACAGCAATTTGCGAATCAAGAACTCATGGCGTGGCCGAGGCAATCCTTTTGTGAAAATATCCGCAAGTTGGAGTTGACTGGAAACATGGGGAAGACTAATGATCTTGCGGTCATAAGCATCGCGAATAGAGTGACAATCCACCTCAATATGTTTTGTCCGTTCATGAAAGACTGGATTCTCAGTGATACGGATGGAACTAGTATTGTCTGCATGAAGAGGGGTAGCAGAAGTCTGAGGAAACCCCAGATCTACAAGTAAGCCACGAAGCCAAAGGATCTCAGAACAGGCAGAGGACATAGCACGATATTCGGATTCAGTGGAAGACCGGGAGACCCTTTCCTGCTTTTTGCATTTCCAAGAGATGAGCGATTCACCCAAATACATACACCAGCCTGTAGTAGATCGGCGAGTATCTGGGCATCCGGCCCAGTCGGCATCAGAATAAGCATTTAGGGTGAGTAGGGTGCCAACCGGAAAAACCAAGCCTCGTGTCGAAGAACCAAGAATGTACCGAATAATCCGTTTGACAGCAACCAGATGATGATGCCGTGGGGCTTGCATGAATTGACTAACAACATTCATAGCATATGAGATGTCAGGCCGAGTGATAGTCAAGTAGACGAGACTCCCGACTAAACGTCTGTAGGAGGTGGGGTCGGAGAGGAGGTCCCCATCATCTTTTCGTAGTTTCACATTGACTTCTAATGGACTGTCCACAGGAGTTGCATCCTTTTGGCCGGCAACATCAATAAGATCAGTAGCATACTTATGCTGATGTAAAAACAATCCCTTCCTAGACTGTTGAACCTCAAGACCCAAGAAATATGTTAAAGGACCCAAGTCTTTCATATGGAATGCAGTTTGAAGCGAGGACTGAAGACTATGGATCATTTTACTGTGAGTGCGTGTGATGATGATATCATCCACATATACTAGAAGGATAGTGGTAGCTTGAGCAGTGTTATTTAGGAACAAGGAAGGATCATAAGGACTTTGAGCAAATCCAAGATGAAGCAGAGTAGACCGAAAATTCTCAAACCAAGCTCTGGGCGCTTGTTTGAGTCCATACAGTGAGCGACGGAGCCGGGCCACCTCGTGTGTAGAGGTAGTAGCATATCCTGGAGGAAGACGCATGTAAACTTCCTCTTTAAGATCTCCGTGGAGGAAGGCATTCTTCACATCCATCTGATAAAGAGGCCATGAACGAGATGCTGCTATAGCAAGAATAGTACGCACTATTGTCATCTTGGCCACCGGAGCAAATGTCTCATCATAGTCAATACCATACTCTTGACGGTTGCCAAGTGCCACTAACCGAGCTTTATAACAAGCAAGAGTACCATCATAATGTAGCTTGATAGAGTACACCCATTTACAGCCAATGGGTTTGATGGATGGAGGACAGGGAACGACATCCCATGTGTGATTCATTTTAAGTGCGTCAAGTTCTTCCTGCATAGCCTGCCGCCAACACTCATGTTGCACTGCTTGAGAAAAATGATGAGGAATGTGAACAGAAGACAAAGTAGCAAGTAAGGATGTATGGGTAAAACCAAACCGATCAGGGGGGCGGGAAGTCCTAGAGGAGCGACGAATAAGAACTGAGTGGGGGATGTCTGGAGCAGGAGCTGGGTCAAGTGCTGAGGAAGCTGACAAATCAGGAGGGTCAGTTGCAATCGTATTTCCCCGCCGACGTCTTTCATACACAAGGATAGGCTTGATAGAGTCCAAAGAAGGAACAGGATCATCACAGAAGTCGGGAACAAGGGAAAGCACAGTAGGATTTTCATGATCTAAATGATGCTGAAAAAAAAATTGATTTTCGAAAACCACAACATTACGAGAGGTCCTGATACGTTTTACTTTAGGATCATAACAGAGAAATCCTTTTTGGTCAGTCGCATAGCCTAGAAAAGCACACTTAGATGATTGAGCAGATAGTTTTGTTCGTTCAACTGGGGGAAGAAGAACAAAACGTACACACCCAAACGTATGGAGATGAGAATACGTATGATGCTTGTGAAATAAACGAAAATAAGGTGTGTTATTCTCTATACATGGGGATGGTAGTCTATTAATAACATGAACTGCTGTGGACAGAGCTTCAGGCCAAAATTTGGCCGGAACAGATGATTCTAAGAGAAGTGATCTGACAATGTCCAAAAGGTGTCTGTCCTTTTCTCTCAGACACGCCATTCTGTTGTGGTGTATAAGGACAGGATTTTTGAGAAATGATTCCTTTGTGTTGCAAAATTTTTTAAAACTCATTAGAAACATATTCACCACCAGAATCTGTGCGAAGTGTTTTAATGGATGTGGAGAAGTGATTTTCCACCTAAGCTAAAAAAGATTTTAAAAGTAACAAACACCTCTGATTTTGAATGTAAGAAATAAATCCATGTAAAGCGACTGTAATCATCAATAAATGTAACAAAATACTTAAAATGAGAATGGGATATGACAGGTGCGATACCCCATACATCACTATGAACAAGATCAAAACATTGCAATGATAATGATGTACTGATGGGAAAGGGAAGAGTATTACTTTTGCTCATTTTACAACTAGAACAATCAAAAGAATGTCAAAGTTGCTAGCCAGTAATCCCAAAATCAATTGGTTATAGGAAACTGCACAAACAACTACTTAACACCCCCCCTCGGGCGGGACACCGCCCGGATCTGAAGCACACGCCCGCACAAAACTATAACGCGGCATGGGGCCTTTTTGCCCTGCGCATTTTGCGCCCGCACAAACATACAACGCGGCATGGGGCATTTCTGCCCTGCGTGGTTTCGAACTCGAGACCTCAGGCTCTGATACCATGACAGGATGAATGAAGAGATTGATAGTTGTGGAAATTCCAGGATCCCTCTAATGGACGATCCTTTCTCTCCTTTATAAACGTATATAGCCTTAATCAAGGCAAATCAAACTAATTACAATCTATCTGTTATGGAAAGTAAGCTGTACAATTGATTTGATTATATCCTAACTAATCCCACGATATGTGTAGACAAGTTACAATGAATGGGCTTGGGCCTAGTGGGCTTTATGTTACATGTGTTAACAATATCCCCCATGGGGGATATCATGTATGGACCGACCCCTTTAGCACGTCCATGTAGACTTTTAGCAAATATATTCATTGTATCGTATTTCACTTTAATAGGTAAATGTGGATTGTATACAGAGGTGGGCCACACAGGGTGCAATGAACAAATGTTTGATAAAGAAAGAGGAAAATAGAAATCATACCAAGAGGGGAAAAAAAGTAAAACCAAGGAATGGGGGTGCCTCAATAAAAGGTTTGGGTAGTTTTGACATTTCCCCGGGCATTGAGAAGGTGTAGAGAAAATTAGAGTTTTTAGGAAGGTGGAGGGAAAATTCATCTCTAAAGGTAAGCTACAGGGAAAAACTTCTAGTTTTATATGATCAGCCTTCCTGAATGACCTATAATTCAGTCGGTAGTTATTGTGGAATTCAGATTTGGATAATTAAAAGTGGGATGATGGGATTTGCATCTCATAGTAGTAATCAATATAACCCAAGTAGATGAGACCCCTTTGTGGCTGAACCTGAATCCTAGTGCTTCCATTGAATCAGTGAAGAAAGAAGCATTCATGATTAATTGTCTATTGTCCATTACTGTATAGGTATGTATTCACAATGTTGAAGGTTTCCAGGGTTATGAATTGTACAAAAATTCTACATGGTAACATTACTGTTGGTGACAACTAATTAGAATGGGTTATGATAGCACTGGCCAATCTCAAATTGAAATCCTATAGGACCTGGCTGAATCGGTACTTTGGGTTTGGCTTAGGGTTGATCTCAAGATGTGATGGTTTATGGTTAACCAGTGCCTATACTATATGCATCTATGTTGTCGAATCATTGTTATTGGATTCCTATAGTCTGAATTTCATATATGTGGTATTTCACCCCTCTTATGACAAGAAACATATTGTGTGATCTCTTATGTGATTGACACAATGATCATTTTCCATTATATTAATATGTTATTGGCGTTTATGGGCTATATTGTTGATCTTCTAACGTTATTTTATTTTATTTTTTACACAGGTTCTTGGTCCTGGTACTCAGTGGACGTGTCGGGAGACTGGGTTTGGGTGTTTCAAAGACTCCCATGCATCATATGAATCCATACAGGATAGCCTTGCGAAAGGAGCGAGCATCGAGAGCAGCCATCCAGGCCAAAGTGAAGCAGTTGAAGGAAACACTAGAAATGCGATTAGCGGCGGAGGCTAGGCAAAGTAAGGAGGATATGGAACATTTCTTTGCATCCTTTTCACGAGGTGGGACACAATGCCGGACTCCTACTGATCGTCGGAGTTGCTCTCCAGTATAAAGAAATTTTATGTAGATAGTAGATTCCTATATTTAAAATAATGTGTGGATTGATAAAATAAATGGTAACATGCATCAAATGTTGCTAATTGTAGGTGAGGCATGGTTTTTCAACAGAATCGGACCTTGTAACAACCGCACATATAGGCCTAAGTTTGTGTAAGTTGATGCTCCTAACAAAGAGGCCTGCATGCGTTGTTGCTTATGGCCGAGTTGCCGGTAACTCACCAGACGATCCGGGTTGCTATAAGATCTTCCTAGATGAGATCATTGAAGGAAGTGTCGACTTGGTGATCGGAGAAGGCAAGATGGAAGATCTTATGACAGGAGATGTGTTAGAGTGGCCCAAGTGGAAGACCATATTTTACTAGTTGGTGTATAAGACTATTTGGATTATATTTCAGGGATAGTATTAGTTTTGAATGTTAGATATGGATGGATATATGGTCTTTGACTACTAGATTATGTGGATGGATGTTTTGTCTTTGACTATTATATGTCATTGGATATTTTGCATTTGACTATCGAATGTGGATGGATATTGTAAGTGCAGAAAACTAAGACTCACAATATTAGGGGTGCCTTATAGGACTTATCCAAATGAAGAAGATGATCTGCTGCCTCCTAGCCTGAAAGGGAAGAGCAAACGGTCAGAGGGCCCTGGCCTGGGCGGTGCAAGGCTCTCCGATGCCTAAGTCAGTGTATGAACTGAGATAAAGGAAGGAGAGGAAGAAGAGAGGCAGAGTAACAGCTCTCTGGTTTTAGGTGTGCATACCTTGCATGTGGAATGAAGTTCTATTTATAGAGAACTATGGAGGATATCTTGGATGATATTTTGGAGTGGGTCCCATGATTTGATAGGGAAGTCCTTATCAGCCCACAAAGTCATAAATGCGGTCCACTTCAGCCCATATTGCATTTAATGCTAGTCGGATCAGCCCATGTTGCATTTAATGCATGTTATGTTGGGCCAGATCATGTTGGACGCCTTTGGCGGTTGAGGTCCCATCGGATCCACCCTCGGGCTCTGCCCTGATTTGGCTACAGCCGCTGGATGCCGCTCTATCAGCGATCTGGTGAAGATTGTGGATGGCTGATGTCGCATCTGTCCCACTGGCTCGCGCCCCTATTTCGCCACGTGTTTGATGACGTGGCAGGCGTAGGGTGCGAGTGGGGACACTTCTTTGCTTCGGCTTCCGTCCCGGCTCCTTTGGCCGAGGTCAAGCTCTTTAGCTGAAGTGGGCCCCTAGCAGCCGAGTTCGGCACTAGCGACCAGAGCCTGTCTGGTTTCGGCCGAGGCCTCTGTCTCGGCAGCCGAGGTGAGTCTGGGTGCCATGTGGACGGCACGTGAGAATGCTTAGTCCCATCTTATAGTCGTGATTAGTGTAATCCTGAAGCTTTGAGAATCTCCCACACAATTGCCCCCTAGCTTCTGACCTTATGAAGTTCGCCAACAAAGTGAGGTTGGGAGCTATAAGACAAAACCCTTCTGGGATAGAGTTCCTCTTGGTTTCGATCGCCGGCGCTTGGCCTCCATCCGTAGTTGCTTTGAATGACAGGTAATAAATGATGCTCGTAAACCGATGTAGGAGACATATCGACGGCTCTACGTGTCATCTTCTGATTAGTTGTCCAGTCGCCTCGAGGGTGCGTGTGCCGTTTTGTCAGGGGCGCATTCAATGTTTGAAATGACGTGCGCGGAGCCCCAAAAAGCGTCTGGCATGCGCCTCTAGGGCTTATGAAGAGGGAATCCCTCCCCTATTTATAGGGTTACTGCAGTTCCTTTCTTCCCTATTGTCATTCTGAACCAGAGAAGACGAAACCGCCACGAGAGAACTTTGCCTGAGAAGGAGAGTGCTGCTGAGATTGAGTTCTTCGCTAGCCTGCGTCCGGATCTTGCCTTCGTAAGTTCTCCTTCTTCTACCCTTTCTGTAGATTCTGGGTCTGGGGCTTCTTTGCCTTTGGATTTGGATTTGGGTAGGAATGGGTATTTACGGTCACTGGTTAGAGAGTGAGGCGGCGATTGAGGGTTTTAGGTCGACCTTCAAGATCCCCGCCGATGTTCGAGTCAGGGGGGCTGACCCTAATGGTTTCAACTCCCGCGACTTCTCGTGTGGATGGATGCCTTTCCCCTTAGTGGCTGTGATAGAAGGTGGGGTTCGTTTCCCCCTCCACCCCCTCCTTAAGAGATGCCTCTGTCAGTGGTGCCTCTGCCAGTGGTGCCTCTGCCCCTGCCAGTTGCTGCCCAACGTCTTCAAGATCGTGATGGGCACGGCCAAGTTGAACGAGGTCTTGGGCATCAGCCTCGGCGTCTTCGATATCGAGGACGTTTACGACATATGCAGGTCTGGAGATGCCTACTATCTCCGGGCCAAGCCAGGTCGGGAGGGCTTCATTTGCTACCTGGAGGACTCGAGCAAATATGTCGGGGATGATCTCTTGTACGTTTCGGGTAACTGGGAGTTCGGTGTAGCTGACACCGATAGAGGCTATCAGGTTCCTCGCCACTGCGGGACCGTTCCAAGTAAATTCCATCTTCCTTTTGTATATTTCCCATATGCTTTTTCCTTTCCTAACTCGCCGTACTGATGCCTTCGATTACTGTGCAGCTGTGAAGGAGAGGAAGCGGGCTGCTCGGTGTATCTGGACGAGGAACGACGCCTGGCTCAGACTAGTGAAATGATACAACGGCCACGAGGGCAGGGCGGCTTGGTCACTGCTAGGGTACCAGCCGAAGTATCGTGGATATATAAGGGGCACAATCGAGCTGCTCCGAGAAGGAGTCCCAGGCAGAGCCGGCTCAGAAGCTGAGCGAGAGCAGGCCGATCCTAGAGTCCGGACCGAAGAAGGGCCTTCGTGATGGACCGCGCTCCTGCTTGGTTCTACCGAGGTCGGCGGACGTGGGAGTCCGTCGGGTCCGACCCTTTCGTAACCGGGGGGCAAGGGCGTGCATCAACATTTCTTTTTTGTGGGTGTGCCATATTTTCTATTTTTACTTGGAATTGCAAGTGGTGATCCAGAGATCAACCTTCGCAAGTAAAAAGGAAATCAACTTCTTTCAAGTTTTCCATTGCACATATATTTAAGAAAAGAGACATTTTCTTGATTTGCCGTGAAAGGCGATTTTTTTTGGCATTTATAGTCGATTTTGGCGTTTATAGCCGATTTTTGGCGTTTATAGCCGATTTTGGCGTTTATAGCCGATTTACAATCCTTATCAACAATGAAAGACAAGAATTGTGATTTTTGTCTCTTTTAAAAAAATACAAACTACAATGAAAAGCAAGAAAAGGAGGATCTAACTTCTCAGGAGATTGTGGGGGACTCGTTTAGATTGACGGTCACAAGCCATATGTGGGCTTCGCCATCATCCATGCAGATGAGAACAGAGGATGCTATTGATTCGCTTGGCTTGGCTATAACCTCAGGTTTTTAGAGGACAAAGACCAAAGGAAGGTCCTATGTCCAATAAAAAGCCGAGTAGACGGGCTGAAAAGCCATATCTAAGCCATTGGAGGCAGGAGGAGAAGGCAAGGACCTTGGGGGGGGGGGTACCCCCCAAGGGACTTTTGTCACCTTGTTGCGGTGGCCGGTGTAGAACTTCCGCAGAGTTTTCTCTCTTTTTCTTTTCTCTGGATTTCTGACTGCTGTCTGTTGATGTTCGTTGTGTCTGTGTGTTCTTTCTTCTTGGAGAGCCCTCCTATTTATAGGCTTTTAGGTAGCCTTTTAGGTGGGTTTATGGGCTTTTATTGTCATTAAGCCGCATAATGGGAGGAGTTACAAAATTGAATTGTTTATTTTGTAACTCCTTTTTCTTGGCTTCTGATTGGCCGGAGGAGATTGAGGGCATTTAATCGCCTTTAATCGCCATGATGGGAGGAGTTTCATGGGTTAAATGCCATGAATCTCTTGACTTGTAACTCCCGAATGCTTGCTTCTGATTGGGCCGTCCAAAGAAATGGATTAATGACTGTAATAAAGCTAGTCAATTAATCGCATTAAGTGGTCGCCGAGCAGCTGAAGAGTCGCGGGCCGTGCCACGTCTTTTGGAATTCTTCTGTCGATGATCATCGATGGATCTTCATGTAGATCGACATCAGATGATCATGTAATTTCAGGTGTTTGTTGCCAACAGCGGGTCGGTGCCATCTGTCCTGTCGATTTCTCGATCGGTCGGGTGGAAAGCACACTTTTTTTGGTTGACCGGGTGGCGATCAATACTGTCTTCGATACTCTTGATGATTTACCCGTGTTTTGGACGGATGTCAGAGGACTTGGTGTCTCAAAAGCATGAATTTTGGAAAGTACCAGAGGCTGGGCTCCTCGAATCGCGAAAAAACGGCGAAAACCGGGGTTTCCGGGGCTTTCCCGGCGACCCCGGGGTCCAAGGTCGCCGGCGACCCTGGGGGGGTTTTCCCCCTTTCGTGTCCCGTTTTGCGTCCGTTTTTGCTTTTTTTTTATTCTTTTTTCTTCTGTACTTTTCCTTGACATTTTGACCATTTATTGGCCTGATTTCTTTGTAGGAAACCTGATGAGAATCCTTGCATTTTATTTTGCAAAGTTTCCAATTCCCTGAGAAAGCCGAAGACTTTGTCGCGCAGAGCTGCCGATTTTCCGTCAGAAGCTGAAACTGGGTCAAACGATGTCGGAATGACCTGAAATTTGGTGTGAAGCCTCCTGAGCAATAAATAAGACCAACCATAGGCTTTTGTTTGAGTTTTGAAGCCGTTTGGGGTCCTATCACCTGTAGACTTGCTTTTTGTCGCGATGAAGATGTCGCGGTTTGATGTGCGGTCAACCGATGTCCGATTGACTTGAAATTTGACAGGGAACCTATTGGAGTCATTTTAAGATGATTTATAGGCTCTGTCTTGGAAACCATGGTCCCGGAGAGCTTTTGTCGCCGAGAGCTCCTTTTCGGCTGTTGGAGAAGCGAAGTTAGGCCAAATGATTTTGAAATGGCCCGAAACTTCTTGTGTACTCCTCTTTTGGCTGTCTGGAAGAATCTTGCAGTTTTTGTTTGATTCTGACAAGATTTTATTTTTGGAAGCAGCATTGCCTATTTATGGCAGGTTGCGACTTCATGTAGCTCTTTGGATCTTGATGAGGCAAAGTGACATTTTTGGTGTCAACAAATGCCCCCTCGAGGTACAGCGGCGAGTTGCTTAACTTTTGTAGTCGATGTGCCTCGAAGAGATTTTTGAAGGAGAGCCTGTGACTTGACCAAGAGTGTTTGAGCAGTCTTTCTTTTTGGTATTTGTAGCCTTTTGAGCTTCCAGGGGAATTTTATGGTAGTGAAAGGGATCACGTACCATCTCGAGGCAAAGTTTTGAAGATGACATCAGGGATGTGGATTTGGGTTTTGACCTTGTGACCTAACAGGCTATATGTGGCAGGTTAGGGGGTCGGGTTTGGTTTTGATCGTGTAACCCAACAAGCTGTATGTGGAATGTTGGGGGATCAATTTTGGTTTTGATCTTGTGACCTAACAGGCTGTATGTGGCAAGTTAGGGGATCAGGTTTTGGTTTTTGGTTTTGGTCTTGTGACCTAACAGGCTGTATGTGGCAAGTTAGGGGACCAGGATTTGGTTTGATTTTTGTGGAATGTCAATTTCAAGATTTTGGCTCAATTTGGTAGATGAGGCTGGATGGTTTGATTTTTGGAAGCTCATGGGGCTTGGAATTTTCTTTTGTATGGTCCAATCAACTCAAAAGAGGCATGGAACCATTTTTGTATGCTCTTGGTAAGAGGGATTTCTCTTTGACTAAAAGCCCAAAATTTATTTATTTTTTTTTTTTTTGTGTACCTAGGTGGTCAAACGTGGCTCATATGGGCTAACCCATGGGACCTTAAGCTTTTGAAATGGCTTAGATCTCATATGGTGTCATTTTTGTAAAGAATATCCAAAAATATCTCATTTGGATAGAGAATATCTAAGAATATCTTTACTTGGAGAGAATCTCTCATGATCCCTTTATTTTTGGAATAGAATATCTCAAGATATCTTTCTTTTGGGAAAGAATCCGTCATAGATTATATCTTTTAGGAGAAAATCTCTCATTGATTTCTTTTTGGGAGAGAATCCCTCAAGATATCTTTCTTTTGGGAAAGAATCTTTCTAATTTCTTTCTTTTGGTAAGGTTACTAATTAGTAATACTTACCTCTTTCTTCTTTCCTTCTTTGGTTTGCTCTCCTCTATAAAAGCAAGGAGAAGGTTGGATCTCTTGCTCTTATTACTTTCTTTTGCAATAATCTCAAGAGGGCTTCAAGACCAAGAGCTTTTCTTCTTCAAGATCTTCAAGAGTTTTATTCTTCTTCTCCATCAATGGCTTCAAGTAAATTCTTCTTTTTCAAGAAAACTCCATTGTAGGAAAAAATAAAAAGTTTTTCTTTCTTTTTTTTTTGTTTCTTTCTTTTCTTTTCTTCTTCTTTTTTTTTTCTTTTTCACGTGTTTGTTTTTTTTTTTTTTGTGTGGGCCGTACGGACAGATCCGTACGGATCTGGCCGTACGGCCACGTGGCCTGTGGGCCAGCCCCTCTTTTTTTTTTTTTTTTCTTTCCCTCCCCCTTTTTTTTTAGAGAGTTTCGTTTCTTTTTTTTTTTTTTTTTTTTTTTTGCTCATCATGATAATGCATTTTTTTTCGCAAATCTAGATGTTCATGCATGCCTTTAATTTGTAAATTAAATTTGTAGCATGATGTGATAGCATACCTGAAAGTTTTCGCAAATTTGGGAACTTGGAGCTCGCAGTGATGTTGAGCCCTTCCTGATTTTGCGGAGACTTTTAGGTTTCGAAAGTTTGGAGTTTCGGAGCTCGCAGCGATGTTGAGCCCATCTTCAAGCTTTCTATTTCTTTCGGGATAGTTCCTTTTCTTCGGAATTGCCCCGTCATCATGTCAAAATTTCGCCAGATTTTTTTTAGCGAGATTCTGTCATTTTGATGTTTGATCTTTTTCTTTTCCATCCTTTTCAGGTGGTTCCTCCAGAGCGAACAAGGGTAAAGAGCCTGCTACAAGCGTACCTCGTCGATCTTCTAGATCTTCTAATCCGGCCGTTCAGCAGGCTTTTAAGAAGGTCCAGTATGTTGAGAGAAATCTGGAAGAGTGCGACTCCCTCAACAGAGATGAGATGAGGCAGCGACTGATCACTCTCAAGGGAGAGGAATTCTATAAGATCATGGTAAGCAGTCGTCCATGGGTGATGGAAGATCAGAGCGTTTTGCCCAAGCCTACCTTCTTCTTTGGTGATGCAGTCCCTGATGACATTACATACCAGAGGAGATGTTTTCAGTTTTCCTTCACAGCAGATGGTGAGAAGAAGACTGTTACTACCCGGTCGATGTTTGATCGCACCGTCTCGATTCTGAGCCTTGCCCCCACGTGCCCTAAGAGGGAAGATCCTCCAAGCTGGGTGAGAAGGACAAATGTAATCAAGACCGGGGTTTTTGTCGGCGGTTCTCCTGGATATACGGAGAGGTCGCCTGTTGACATGGACCTGTTGATGCCATCCAGCGGCTACCAGGGCTCTGATTATCCGTCGGTCGATTTGAGACCGGTGGGCCTTGGTATTTTCAGTGGTGACGGCAGCAATTGGATCAAGCCTTTCCGACTTCGTGGCCGCTTCAATGCTGACTCCGAGTGGAAGTCGTGGACTGATCGCGTCCTGCTGATTGGTGGCGCCGTTTTGAAGGAAGCCGGGATTTTTGATGCGGTCCGCGCCTTTAAGGAGACCGTGATCTTTTCCGACGAGGCCTTCATGGCTATGCTGGAGTCATTTCTCCCACAAACCAATACCTTCGTTGTGACGAATGGTGAGATTGGTTTTTCTTTGAAGGAGCTGAGCGCTATTACCGGATTGCCCATCCTCGGCAAACTCTATGAGGAGTTTATGCCGATTGACAGCGTCCTCGAGGGGCAGTCTGAGGAGTTCAGGCTTTTATACTTTCAGCTCGTCGCCTTCTATGATTTTTTGAAGGAGAAGGGGGGTTCGAAAGTTAGATCCAGCAGTTGGAAGAGTTTTTGCTCTTCATTCCCCAACTTTTTTGATAGTAGGGAGTCTTCTGATAGCGTGACCCAGGAAGCCGGAGCTCAGGATCCAAGTTCAAAGAAGATCTTGGCCATGCAAGAAGAGTTGAGAGATTTCTGTGCAAGTACAAACGCCATATGTCCTGACATTGCACTGCGGAGAGATCTCGCTGCTTACCTCACTTATTGGCTTGGTGAGGCTGTATTTGCTGGAGGAGATGGAACGCACATCAGGCCGCATTGTATTTTCCCGGCTTGTCAGATGGCGTTTGGAGAGCAGGTTGCTTTGGTGCCAGCTCTTTACTCCTACCTGTGTACCGAACTGCAGGCTGCTGCTTTTTTGGTTCGGCTTGGGCTTCCCATGAATAGGGTATTTTCAGCCCATATCTTTTATTCGTGGTATGTATACCACTGTCCTGGCTTCCATCGGCTGGGTGCTGCACAGGATGATGATCCTCTGATGATTCGACTGGCTAAGGGCAAAGCCGTGTCCGAATCACTTTTGTTTGCCCGCATGAGGATCCGACGGTTCAGGGACGTCGAGATGGGGCAATCTTCAGTGAAGCTTTCTCCGGAGTTGCGGAAGAAGGCTTTTGATTTTGGTGCCTCCCGAGACTCTACCAGGGCGGGGTCGGGAAGGCATTATTCCTTGACAAATGCAGAGAGAGAGTGGCTTTTCAGCATACGTGTCGGCACGATGGTGTACCGTAGACATCTTTTCGTCGACATCCAGCCGTATGTACCTTCTCGCTTTACTTTGCAGCTTGGCTTTTCTCAAGGCGTTGTTGGAGCGCCTTCAAGCATGGTGAAGCGCTTTGGAGGCTTACAGGACGGGAGAAATGCATGGGCTTTCTATAGTGCTGAAGACACTACAGCCATGATTTCTTATCCTGTGTTGCTGACTTCCCGGACTGCCGGCTTTGCGAAGTGGTTCGCGGAGAGCTTTTCGGCATATCGGGGGCTTTCCAAGAAGGAGCTTGATGTGAAGCTGACATCTGGAAAGGGCCTTGGAAAGTCGGATGGCATCCGGCGAGAGGAAGTTTGGGCCTTCCTTTCTGGAGAGAAGCACAAGATAGGCTTTCTCGGTGACCAGGGCGTCATTGGTTCTGAAGCTGTTCGAGAGATACCTGATGAGGCTTTGGAGCAGCTAGAACAGGAGGAAGCCGAACTTGGTGCTTGGATGCAAGCGGCACAGAGGCAAGCTTCCGTGGAGTCTACTGGCAAGAGCAGACCATCCAGTGAGGAGTCGAGTGGCAAACCTGACTCTGACAGCGGGGCAGGTTCCTCTAAGAAGCGAGCCCGCAGGAGTAAGAGGAGGAGGAGTCATCATAGTAGCAAGGGGCAGCATGAGGACTCTCCTAACTTGGAAGTTCCTCTTACTATCAATGAGGATGTGCCAGTGGATGCTGACGAGCCTCCAGAGAAGAGAAGCCGAGAAGAAGAGACCGTCGGTGAAGGTATGATTCTTCCTTTTTCTCTTTCCATTTCTTTTCATGGGATTTTTCCATGTTATGATTTGCTTCTTGTTTCTGCTTTTCTTTTTTTTTAGCAGAGGAAGACTTGGTGATGCCTGAGGTCCCAACCGATGAGGTGGTGATGGATCCTG
Organism: Litsea cubeba; assembly: GCA_012931725.1. Lineage (NCBI taxonomy): Eukaryota > Viridiplantae > Streptophyta > Magnoliopsida > Laurales > Lauraceae > Litsea > Litsea cubeba. The sequence goes on along the minus strand of CM022951.1, from coordinate 23,139,040 downwards.
TTGAGGCACCTGAAGAAGAACCGAGGGACTCTGGAGTAGATCCAGAATCTCCAATTGGTACGACTTCTTTTGCTCTCTTTTTTTTTTTTTTGAGTTTGTGACTTGGCTTGCTAACACATTATTTTTTTTTGTCAGCTGACTTGCCACAGGGTTCCGATGACTTTGAACCATCGATGGACGCAAATGTTGATGATGCTTTCGATGAGTTCATGGAGGAGGAAAGTGTTCCACCAGTCGTCGAAGAAGGTATTTTGTAGTTATAACTCTGATAATTATTTTCAAACAGGGTCATATTCATACCTTTTTGTGTTTCCTTTGCAGGTTTTGAAGTGGCAGAGGAGGATCCGTCGCTTCCAGAGCAAGAGATGCCAGAGGTTGATCCAGAGGTAGAGATTCCTGGGACCAGCTCTGACAATATTGAGGAGATTCCTCGCGCTGAGATTCCTTCCCGAGCAGGAGCAGCTTCAACTGGAAAGAGTTCTTTTGTTACTCTTTCAACAGATGATGACATGAGCAGCCGACCAACGGAGTTGGGCGAATCTTCAGCTGGGCCATCTCTTCTTTTTGCGAAGAAGGTGGTGGTGCGAGTTGTGAGCTCTTGGATTGAGACTCTCTTTTCTGGGCACTTGGAAGTCGGATTTGGCATGATCCAGCATGTGCAGGAGATTCTCAGTGATGCTGAAGAGGCTGGTCTGGATGTCACAGGTGCCAGGGCGATCGTTGATAGGATCATTGCACTGGGTGACAAGTGGTTTGAGACCGTGAGTTTGGCTGATGACCAGTTCTTCAAGGAGATGTTCCTGGACCCTGCTGATAAGGCTAAGTCTGACCTGGATGAGGCTACAGAAAGCAGGAAGCAGGCAGTCCGAAAAAGGAACTTAGAAGAGATAGCCATCATCAGGTTGACACATGACCTCAACATCCTTGACAGGGAGGTCGATGAGGCCAGGAAACGTCTTGAGCATTTGCAGGCACAAGTCTCTGCCAAGTGGACTGCCATAATAGAGGCTCGCGACAGGGAGAGTGCCCTGATTCACCAGGTTGCAGATGCCGAACGGGTTCTCAAAAGGAAGTCTGATGAGGATGAACAATGGCAAACTGCTCGAGGTAAGCTTCCTGGTGTGAGAGAAGGGGTACAGCCCACTCCAGCATCTCATGGCAGGTTCCTGAAGAAGCGTGCCTTGGAATCCTTGACGGATGAGGCTAAAAGTTTGCTTGGGGAGCTGAACTCTTGGCTGGAGACCATTTTTGATTGAGCTCCTGTATATTTTTTTTTACAGAAACCATCCTTCTCTCTTTTCTTTTTTTTTGGTACCACTTGTATTTTTTGGTACTTGTTTTTTTGTAGTGCTTGTGAACACTTTCTTTTTTTGGTACCACATGTATTTTTTGGTACTCTTTTCCTTTTTTTTTTGTTATCCCTACGCTCACTTGAATCTTTTTGTGATAAAAGTAATTGCTAAATGGGATGCTCTTTTTTTTTTGTTATCCCTACACTCACTTGTATCTTTTTGTGATAAAAGTAATTGCTAAATGGGATTTGATCAAAAGGTTGTCATTTTGTGAAAATCTTTTGTCAAGTGATTGTTTTGGCATGAAAACCAGGTTTTTGTTTGTGGCATGGAAGCCAATTTTGGCATGAGAGCCAGCTTTTTTTTTTGTGGCATTGATAGCCGAGTTGTTTTTTTTTTTTTTTTTGTTATGGCATCTATAGCCTGTTTTGGTGGCATTGATAGCCGGTTTGTTTTGTGGCATCTATAGCCGGTTTTTTGTGGCATTGATAGCCTGTTTTGTTTTGGTGGCATTGATAGCCATTTTTTTTTTTTGAAATCCAAGTTTTTTTTTTTTTTTTTGTTTGTGGCATTGATAGCCGGTTTTGTTTTTGGTGGCATTGATAGCCGGTTTTGATGGCATTTATAGCCGGTTTGTGGCATTTATAGCCTGTTTGTGGCATTTATAGCCTGTTTTGATTTCAAAAAAAATGCAAGTATCGACTAAAAGTCGCCTCCCTGCTGAATGTTCTTGCAAGTATCGATGGAATGTCGCATCCTTGCTCATTCGGTTGCGAGTATCGATGGAATGTCGCATCCTCGCGGATTTGGGTGCAAGTATCGATGGAATGTCGCATCCTTGCTTTTCAAAAATTTTGGTTTTGCGGGTACTGACTTGATGTCGTTTCCCCATGATTTTTGAAATTTGTGGTTTTCTCGAACCTTTGGGTTATGGATATCAACTGAAATGTTGCGTCTCCACAGTTTTTTAGGTTTCTTTTTTTTTTGAACCTTTGAAATTTGGGTTGTGGATATCAACTGAAATGTTGCATCTCCACAGTTTTGGATTTTGCAAGTATCGACGAAATGTCGCTTCCCTGCGATTTTGGAAGTGTCGAACGTGGTTCGCTTGCTTCCGATTTGCGCGAGTATCGACTAAGCGTCGCTTCCTCGCGGGTTTTTGAAAAACCATTTTTTTGTTTAAAGACACGAGGGTCATAAATTTTGACCTAAAACCATTTTGGCGGTAAAAGGCAGGGTGGACTAGGGTGGAAATCCCTGAATCCGGATTTTGTTTCAAACCATGAATTTTGGGTTCAAGGGTTGAAAATTTTGGTCAAGTTAGGGAAAGGTTCCTAAACTTGGATATATATATATTTTTTTGAACAATGAAACGATGAAAGTAAGCATTGTTTTAGATTTCTAGAAATTTCAACATTTGATATGAAAATTCTAAAAAAGGGTGGGTTTAGCGAGCGTGTACCTGGAAACCAGTTTTGGCCATACAGGCATTGCTCTTACCCAGTTGGGTAAGTCTTCAAGGGTAGTACCGCTTTAAGAACTTGCCATTGATGGGCAGCATACATCTGTCACCTTCCATGTTTAGGAGTGCGTATGCGCCGTTGGAGAAAACTTTGTCGATGACGTAGGGTCCCTCCCACTTTGGCTCAAATTTGCCTTTGGACTTATGAGCGAAGACCATTGGTCTTTTTACCGCAAGAACCAAGTCATTCTTTTTGTAGGCGCGTTGCCTGACCTTTTTATCGAAAGATCCTGCCATACGTGCTTGGTAAAGTTCAATGCTTTGTTGAGCTTCGAGCCGTCTCTCATCGAGATCGTCCAGCTCATGGAGTCGCAATTCGACATTGCTTTCTTGAGTCATGTCATTTTGCAAGGATACCCTCAAGGAAGGAATTTGTACTTCCAAGGGCACGACAGCTTCGCATCCATAGACCAAGGAGAATGGTGTGCTATGGGTTGGTCCTCGAACGGTGGTTCGATAGGCCCACAAAGCTTCAGACATTTTGTCGCTCCAGTCTCTTTTGTGATTAGAGACCATTTTTTTGAGGATTTTGCAGAGTGTCTTGTTGAAAGCTTCTGCTAACCCGTTTGCTGCCGGATTGTATGGAGTCGAAGGACAGCTTTGAATTTTGTATTTGTCGCAGAACCTGTAGATTCGATGATCCCGGAACTGTGGTTCGTTATCATGGACGAATCTTTTGGGTATCCCGAAACGACAAATGATGTTGGTGCGTAGGAACTGAAGGACTGATGAGGTCTTCATTTCGTTAAACGCAAATGCTTCTGACCACTTGGAGAAATAATCCGTAGCGGCGAAGATGAAGCGATGACCTTTGCTTGAAGGGGGAGAAATAGGACCTATGATGTCCATACCCCAGGCTTCGAAAGGCCATGAGATCGCTGTAGGATGCAGCCATTCTGGAGGCATGTGAATGTAATCTCCATGAACTTGGCATTGTTGGCAGCGCTTAGTAAATTGCATTGCGTCAGCTACCATGGTAGGCCAGTAATATCCTAACCTTTTTATCTGATCATAGAGCTTAGGTCCAGCCTGATGAGCTCCACAAAGACCAGCATGAACTTCTTTGAGTGTTTCTTCAGCCTCTTGTTGTGACAAGCAGCGTAGAAGTACTCCGTTGAAGGATTTCCTGTAAAGGATTTTTGAAGGAATATCCAAATGGAAGCTTGGGGTTCGCCTTTGGATGCTTACCCGTTCTTTTGGATCTTCAGGTAGGATTCCGAACATAATGTAATCAATGAACGGATCCCTCCAGTCGCCAATTGAAGTTTGAAGGATTGAAATCCGACTTCCGACCACTTGGTGGCATTCAGCAACTGCTTGGTGTGTGTTAAGAGGAGGAAGGATTCTTCTTTCGCACACTGTGACTTGCATGTTTTCCCCTTCCTGGATTGCCATGGATGCGGCAAGTCCGGCTAGGGCATCTGCACGTATGTTTTCACCTCTACGAATGTGGGTGATGTGACAGATGTCAAACTTTTGCAGAAGTGATTGTGCCTTGTTGTAGTAGGGCAGCAAATCTGGCTTCCTGACTTCAAATTTCTGATTCATCTGGTTGACGATCAGTTGAGAGTCTCCAAAGACTTCCAGCATGGTGATACCGGATTCGATGGCGAGTTCCAATCCTAAGATCAGAGCTTGATATTCAGCTGCATTGTTTGTGCATGGTTCCAGTAGCGAGAAAGCGTGTGGAATCATGTATTTGTCGGGGCTAACAAAGAGGATGCCAACTCCCGAGATCAGCTGTCTTTTTTCATTTGTCCTGGTTGCACCTTCAAAGTACATGTCCCAGGAGGCACTTTGTGAGAAAGTCTCCACATTGTAGACTGGTTCGTCGGGGAGATCATCTCTGAGTGGAGAATCTTTAGGCAATGGATGCTCTGCGAGGAAGTCCGCTAGAGCTTGCCCTTTGATTGCTTTTTGTGGTACATACCTAATATCAAATTGTGACAGAAGGATGGACCATTTTGCCAGTCGAGCATTGAGAGAACCTGCCTTTGTGACAAGGACCTTCAAGAGGTTGACCCTCGAGACTAGGTAGACTGTGTTGGAAAGCAAGTAGTGACGCAGCTTTTGTACGGCGAACATCACTGCAAGACATTCTTTTTCGACTGGAGAGTAGCGATGCTCTGCACCTACTAGCATGCGGCTGAGGTAATATAGAGCAGCTTCTTTTCTTTGATCATTTTCTTGCGCAAGCAGAGCTCCCAGAGAGTGATTAAGGGCTCTTGTGTACAAGATGAATGGTTTTCCAGTGGTAGGAGCAGCTAACACTGGAGGCTTTGTCAGGTATGACTTGATGTCTTGGAAAGCAGCTTCACAGTCAGTATCCCAGACAAAGTTTACGCCTTTTTTCATCAACCGGGAGAATGGACGGCATTTCCCCGAAAGATTGGAGATGAACCGTCTGATGTAGGCCAATCTCCCTTGAAGCCCTTTGAGTTCTCTCAAGGTTCTTGGAGAGGGCATTTCTAGAATGGCTTTGACTTTTATGGGGTCAAGCTCTATTCCAGCTTTCCGAACTAAGAATCCGAGGAACTTACCCGACGAGACGCCGAAGAAGCATTTCAATGGATTCATTCGCAGTTTGTGTTTGCGAAGCCGGAGGAAGACTTCTCGAAGGTTTTCGAGATGATCCTCTTTTCTTTTGCTTTTGACGGCGAGGTCATCAACGTAACATTCAACCGTCTTGTGCTGCATATCTTGGAATATTTTCATCATAGCCCTCTGATATGTGGCACCAGCATTTTTCAGACCAAATGGCATGACAGTGTAGCAATACACGCCAAATGGGGTTCGAAAGGATGTATGTTTTTCATCCTCAGGATGCATCTTTATCTGATTGTAGCCAGAGAAACCATCCATGAATGTCATTCGCTCGAATCCATAGGTATTATCAATCATTACCTCTGGTATGGGGAGCGGAAATTCATCTTTTGGGCATGCGCCATTCAGGTCTCTATAGTCAATACAGACCCTGATCTGCCCATTTTTCTTTGTCACGGGGACAATGTTGGCCAACCATTCAGGATGTTGTTCCTCACGGATGAAGCCGACGCTTTTGAGTTTTTGAACTTCTTGAAAGTCCTGGGGATCCTAACCCTAGACGGGGGGGGGGGGGGGGGGGGGTGAATAGGGTGATCTACACTTAATGGCTAATTATGGCCAATTTTAACTTCTTTAAAATAACTAGTCACTTGTGATGATTAACAAACAAAATGCGGAAGCTAATAAACAAAATCACCACAAAACAATCACCACTACACAAAGATTTATAGTGGTTCGGCCTCAATGCCTACATCCACTACCGGCTTGTGTTCCTCACACCCCACCGGATTTCCACTATTATGCTTTTCAAAAGGCTAAGCAATAACCTCTACAATATGCTTTCCAAGGATAAGCAATAACCTTACAATGTTGTTTTTCTAGGCTAAACAACAACCTTTACACAATGCTTTTATATGGCTAAGCAATAACCTTACAAGCAAATGATTTCTCTCAAAGAAAGTGTCTTGACAAAACACTCTAAGAGATTACAATTTAAGCTTAAGTAAAATGCCTCTAAGTAGGCGGATATGAAAATGTAAATCTAACTCACACAACACAATGAAATGCAAAGATGAATGCTCATGATATGTGTGTGTGGTAACTTCAATCAAGTTTAAAACATAAGCTCAATTAATGTATGCTTAATGCATTTAAAAGTTTAAAGCACTCAAATATATGATTGAAGTTATATGCAAATCACTTGAACAACTACAAACTTGTGAATGATATGAAAATCTAAATATCACAAGTTGTATGAAAATGATTAAGACTAATCAAGTGATGCATGTGCAATGTTGTTTTCAAAAACTAATTTAACTAAGGTTTAAATGTATGAAAACAACAAAGAAGATTCAAACAAGAAATAGAATCATGCTAAAGAGGAAATCAAAGATTTTCATAAAACATGATTTGTAAAGTTTTAAAACAAAACTTTGTTTGAATCTAAGTGAAGAATCCTATGATATAAAATCAAAGATGAAAGGAAGTAAAGGATTCAACACATCATAGTTAATATGCTTAAAAACATTTACCAATAGTTTAGACAAAGCATAAAACATATGATTAATAAAAGGCAAAGCTTACTTGGTGGTTTAACTTCATTAATCCAGGCTTTAGCTTTTCCTAATGACCCATTAGCCTTTCTTAGCTCTTCCCCTTTCTTTGGCCTCAAAGCTCTTCAAGAAGGGCTTAAAAATCATCAATCTTGGCCAAAGGAATGAGCTTGCTTTTATAGAAAAAAGCTGCCAACGGCTACCTGTCGGTCGACCGACAGGTAGGTGTCGGTCGACCGACACCTCAACGGTCACTAGGCAACGGTCATGTTTTCGAAAGTTTTCTGACCGTTATACATCTATCGGTTGACCCTCATTTGTCGGTTGACCGACAAGGAACCGACGGCTGAACCGACAGCACAAAGATATTGAAAATGTAGCTGTCTGTTTTTGGAACCGACGAGTCCTTGGACTGAAATTTTATGCACTGTCGGTTGACCGATAAGAGCCGACGAGCTGACCGAAGAGAAGGTCTGAAATTTGTAGCTCTCTGGAAATGGAACCGACAAGTCCTCGGTCTGCCTCGGTTCCACTGTCGGTTGACCGAATGCTTGACGTCGGTTGACCGACAGCTCTGGACAAAAATCCCAACTTTACATAGTATTTTCTTGTGGGGATTTTTGGGCCATTAAACCAATCTTGGATACATGATTTTAAATCATCTAAGTTCTTTTAAAATCATGAAACATTAAAAGCCAAATATAGTATGAAACTTTAAACATAGGCTAGCTTGATTTAAAAATTCTTTTTAAAACAAATGCATCCAATTTTTAAAACCAAAACATGCACAAACTATAAGATTTGTAATATTTAAAACAATGCATGTATAAATCCAGATTTCAAGATATTTAACTCTATGCTTGTGTGAAAAATCATGAGATGCTAAAATGACAATGCATCCATCAAATTGCAATACACAAAATCCCTAACAATCTCCCCCTTTGCAATTTGATGGCAAACCTTTTCTATGTTGGCAAACTTTGCTCAACACCATATTTTCACACAGTCTTCAGCTCCTCCTTGGCTGGACAATCCTTGAAATCTTCTTGGATGCTTCTTCATTCAGCTTGGGCTCTAGCTTCATTCTTCTTGATGCTTGGAGCTTGATCAATCTTCAAGCTTTCTCTTCATCTTCCTTTCTTTAGACCAAGCATCTTCTTTAGCTCCCAAACTCTTTCTTCTATCATCTTCTCCCCCTTAGACCAAGCACTCTCTCTCCTTGGTCTTTCTCTCCCTTTGCCATTGAATGCTCTCTCCCCCTTTGATCTTTCTCCCTTTTTGGATAGCTAGAGCATTTTCTCCCCCTTAATCCTTTCTCCCCCTTTGCCATTAAATTGCAAAGGTAGCAATTGAAGAAAGGTACCTACACACATGAAACAAGGAAAATACCTTTAGTAGCACCTGTTAACAAATGAAATCGAAAATGAAATACTTAACAGGCTATTATGCATGTGAGTAAGTTATAAGGGAATAGCAATGGTGAATTTGATCATCTCTAATGCTTCCTTAGAAGGTTTACTCCCCCTCAATCCATAATCTTCTTTTGTCATACTTTTGACAAGAATATAACTATTAGATGCAAGAAGAAGATGGTTTAACCAATTGAGGGATAACTTCAAGGGAAGGATTAGATATCAATTGATAATGATTAACTATAAGGCTCAATGATCAAATTACCAAATTGGAGAGAAACCAATTGACCTATAAGCTTAAGAAAAGTTGAAGAGCAAGGTCAAAAGGTTAATCTATCATGGATACCAATTGAAATAAGAACCATATCAATTGAGATTTAAGAGTATGACTTATTAGCTCAATCACTCTAAAATGGACTTAAGGAATGTAACTAGAAGGATTAATCCAAGTTAGAGCTATCCATGATGATAAGGGGTTTACTAAACATAGCATCAAATAATATAACTATGAAAATCATATGCTATGTAAATTTTGAAATCATTTCACTCAATCATAAAATATGACTATCAAGTGTAAGATGAGTGAAATGAAATTCAAACCATGATGCCTACCTCAATCATTAACCAACCAAGATTATTAACCCATAAACATGGTGGTCACGAGATTTAACCAAATAAGCAAGAGAGGTGGCAAACATGACCATTTATGAAGCTAATGGAATGTGACATGGAACAAAGACATATTACTATCAAGTTTAATCCAATGTGCACAAGGTTTATCACAAATATATAACATCAATTGGAAGTTATACTAATTGAAAATGATATCATTTGATTACCAATTGAATATGGAACATGTTTGAGAGCAAGCATGTGACAAACACAAGATTCCATCAAGCAACATAAATGAATATTCATCACTTTAATGATATAACTATTGAGCATAGTGATGAACATGAGAAATTGCATTTTGAAAATATATGACTTATAAGAATATGCAATTTCCAAAGTGTCAACCATATGAATACAACATCTAAGAAATCCATCATTCAAGAGATATAACTATGTAATTCAAGAAATGAATTTCAAAGAGGTTCATATGATCAAACACTACTATGAGGTTGAAACATGTATAAGTATGACACATACACATGAATCAAACATCATAACCATCCATTTCACAAAAATGACTAGAAAGCATAAAGGATGGATTTGGGTTCTAGTATGGTTACAAAAATAATAATTAAAGAACACAACCATACATGGAACAAATAAAACATTTGCATAAAGAATGTAACTAAAAGAGCAAACATGCAAATAGTCTATCACAACATTCATTTCCATCAAAGGATGACATAAGCAAAAGCATAAGGAAATGAAAACATGGAACATGCTTTGATGAATACAACAAAAAGTTTTAAAGCATTTCCATTCATGCAATCTTCAAATCATAAACAAAATCTAACAATGGGCATAATGTATATGAAAATAAAGAAAGCACCTTATCAAACATCAAATTGTATTCTAAGCAATATCACTACCAAGAATCATACAATTTGATTTAAAAACCATTCAACTTGCATTTTAAAAGATATAACTTAATTGGAAAACATACAAGTTGATCGTTTCAAAGTAATTTTCCATGTGAAAGTATAACTTAAAAATTCATGGAAAAATTAAATTGATTTAAGTCATTTGTTTTTCAAAATAATCTAACTAAGACATACAAACAAATGATATTGCAACATCAATCGATTATGAAAGATCTAGCTATGAAAGCTTTGAACCCATAATCAATTGAACATGTAGAAATGCAAACAAGATGAGACTATAAAAAGCAAATCTAACATGTGAGAAATACAATCAAATGATTTTGAAAACCATGATATGTGACTTAGGGAAGTACATGAAGACAAAATCAAATGATCATAAAGAAACAAATGCATTTTTTAAAAAAATGTAACTAAGAAAGAACATAAAATGCAAATGCAATATGACCAACAGAAAGATTTACCTATAAAGGATAGGTTGGTCAATGAGGTCCAAGGCCTTAAGGTTTGTCTAAGTATCTAACTTTGGGAATCCACCTAAGGTCTTGAGATGGTTGGACATTGAGGTCTATATTAAAAGTTCCACCAACACTAGGAGATTTGACTTGATAAAGTTTTAACTTAGACTTATCACCTTGATATTTAGATTTGACTAAATTTAGCTTAGATTGGTGATTAGTCTTTTGGGGTTGGTGAGTTTTCTTCTTAGGGGATGAATTTACTTTTCTTTTCTTCTTATCTCCTCCCTTAATTTGACTTTTGAATTTTAAATTTAACTTTGCAACTTTATTCAAAAGTTCTTTCATTTGAGATATGGGAGGTAGGTTGAGAAGCTTTTTGTTGATAGACTCTTTTAAAGTTGGTTTAACTTGTTTAAGCTTTTTAGAATCTATCTTGTGAGACTCCTTTTTAATTGGTTTGACTTGTTTAGTCTTCTTGGAGTCTTCTTTGATTTTTAGTGTCTTATCCATCATAGAGATTGATTTTACTTTCTTTGGTTCAAAAATGGATTTAGACACATGGCTTCTCCTTAGTTTGCACTCAAACCTAAAGTGTCCTTCAATGCCACAATAATTGCATTTAGTCATGGGCAAGGAGGAATGAGTACTAGAGAATGAGGACTCACCTTTCACAAAAGTGTTGGTGAATTTAGGGTCATGAGAAATATTCCTATCAAATCCAAGACCCGTCCTATCTCCTTTTGATTTACCCAATTTAAATAACTTTTCAAATTTTTCTTCACTATGGGTAAATTTGCACTCATATTTATGTTTATAGGTTTCAAGTTGAGTGACTTGGGTTTTAAGGGTAGAATTTTCAAGTTTAACTTTTGTTAGTTCTTGTTCAATTCCCTTAAATTTGTTTAGCTCTTCATGGGCAAGTTTTAATTCAAATTTAAGTTCATTAACAACATTAGATCCAAGTTCTAGAGTTTTTAAATTACTATGAGCATTAGACAAGTTTTCATTGGAAATAGTCAACTTGGATTTTAAATGGACAATGTTTTCATCTTGTCTTTTTAAAGTATCTCTTAGATTTAAATTTTCATTTTTAAGCTCATTACAATTTACCTTAATCTCATTTAGTTCATTTTGAGCATTAGATAAATTTTCTTTAGAGATAGTTAACTTGGATTCAAGATTGTTAATGTCTTTATCTTGCCTTTGATCTCTTAATTTAGAATTTTCCTTATTAAGATTGTCATAACCTATCTTTAAATCTTTTAATTCATCTTGAGCATTATATAGGTTATGCAAAGAGATCATGAACTTAGATTCTGCACAATTTATTAATTCATCTTTTTCTTTAAGTTCATTTTTAGAAGAGACTAATTCTTGGTTTAGCCTTTTAGATTCTTCTTTTAATCTTTTATTCTTCTTAGAAAGCTCTAAGGACCATGTGTACAATTCCTCATAAGCTTCATTTTCATCATATTCTTCTTCTTTTGATTTAGATTTAGATTCATTAATTTTAATGTTAGAATCTCCAATAGATGGAAGAAGGAGGGGTCTAGAGGAATCTACACAAGAATCTACAAAGTCTAAACTAGTGGAATCCATTCTAATGATTTTCATAGAAAAACAACACTAGGGTTTTGATCTAGATAGAGAGGATCAACTCCGGGTGTTTAAGCCCCAAATGGAGTAATCTTGCTCTGATACCAATTGAAAGTCCTGGGGATCCTAACCCTAGAGGGGGGGGGGGGGGGTGAATAGGGTGATCTACACTTAATGACTAATTATGGCCAATTTTAACTTCTTTAAAATAACTAGTCACTTGTGATGATTAACAAACAAAATGCGGAAGCTAATAAACAAAATCACCACAAAACAATCACCACTACACAAAGATTTATAGTGGTTCGGCCTCAATGCCTACATCCACTACCGGCTTGTGTTCCTCACACCCCACCGGATTTCCACTATTATGCTTTTCAAAAGGCTAAGCAATAACCTCTACAATATGCTTTCCAAGGATAAGCAATAACCTTACAATGTTGTTTTTCTAGACTAAACAACAACCTTTACACAATGCTTTTATATGGCTAAGCAATAACCTTACAAGCAAATGATTTCTCTCAAAGAAAGTGTCTTGACAAAACACTCTAAGAGATTACAATTTAAGCTTAAGTAAATGCCTCTAAGTAGGCGGATATGAAAATGTAAATCTAACTCACACAACACAATGAAATGCAAAGATGAATGCTCATGATATGTGTGTGTGGTAACTTCAATCAAGTTTAAAACATAAGCTCAATTAATGTATGCTTAATGCATTTAAAAGTTTAAAGCACTCAAATATATGATTGAAGTTATATGCAAATCACTTGAACAACTACAAACTTGTGAATGATATGAAAATCTAAATATCACAAGTTGTATGAAAATGATTAAGACTAATCAAGTGATGCATGTGCAATGTTGTTTTCAAAAACTAATTTAACTAAGGTTTAAATGTATGAAAACAACAAAGAAGATTCAAACAAGAAATAGAATCATGCTAAAGAGGAAATCAAAGATTTTCATAAAACATGATTTGTAAAGTTTTAAAACAAAACTTTGTTTGAATCTAAGTGAAGAATCCTATGATATAAAATCAAAGATGAAAGGAAGTAAAGGATTCAACACATCATAGTTAATATGCTTAAAAACATTTATCAATAGTTTAGACAAAGCATAAAACATATGATTAATAAAAGGCAAAGCTTACTTGGTGGTTTAACTTCATTAATCCAAGCTTTAGCTTTTCCTAATGACCCATTAGCCTTCCTTAGCTCTTCCCTTTCTTTGGCCTCAAAGCTCT